>JAIGNY010000818.1:367500-592500 GCA_020152595.1 Chiridota heheva | reverse complement strand
GGGCATAATAACTGAGCATGTGAAATCCTCTCATCAGAGTAGGCAGCTTTCCCCTGCCTCCCTCCTTCTTCCTCATCCCTGACCCCTTACCCATATATCCCAGTTACAAGAGGAAAAATTGCACTGGTAAATAAAGGTACAATGAAAATATGTTGTCAATCAGATATCTCCATTCAACTGAGAATTGTTTTGAAATAGGCCTAATGAGTTCTTTGCTTAATTTTCCTTCTATTTTGTCCAGTTTACTATTTTGTCTTTAATTCTATTCCATTTGTACCTCCCAAATGGGAAGAAAGCATAGAACCAGCAAGGTTAAGTACTCTTCAGGGGTAGTTCTTGTCAGCCCCCCCCCCCTCCCTGCCCTTTATTATTCCTATGCCTCTAGATTTGTCTATGGATTGATCTCTATCTACATTAAACTTGTTTTCTGTTTTTGCTTAACCTGGCCTTTCCTCATATAGGCCTACTTTTGCAATCAAATTTAATTTAACCCATTCCCAACTTTTCTCTGTTTGTTTCCATTTAACCTGTATGTTTTACCACTGAGATGATACAAATTATCAATATGTAATAACTCGTCAATTTGTTGGACAAAAGCCTAAAGTTGTGCTTACAAAATTTTCTGTTTGACACTTAATGATGTTTAACTCATGGGAGAAGTAGATTTGACCGAGTAAGTCAGGCTGAGTATTAAAGTGTGGTTGAATACTTGCGGGGAGGTTCTGGCTTTTCGGCTTCAGAAGGAAGCATGGAAACAAAAACAACGTGAAAATCCAGTCCTGAGATTTGGAGACTTAAGATTTTTTCCAGCATTCCAGTCCCGGAAGACGCTTCAAGGCCAGTTATCTTGTTATGTGCACAGCATTATGCAATTCAATTCAACGTTTTTGATTGACCTAAATATTTGCACAAAGCTGTCAGCCAACAATAACCGCGATGGAAGTGACATAACTAGTATGTATCAGTGGCGTGTCAGACAATTTTGTGAGACAAGATTCCTTCTTTGGGCTTAAGGTATGTCTGTTTGTAATTTGCAATTCTTCCCACCAGGTGGGCATAGAAGCAGTAGTATAATTGTACCTGTAGCTCGAGGCCGTAAATCCAGGGGAATAATTCTTCCCCCCCCCCCCCCTTCCCACTTGTCTGTTTATAATTTGCTATTTTTTCCCACCAGGTGGGCCTAGAAGCAGGAGTATAATTATACCTGTAGCTCAGGGCCATAAATCCAGGGGATATCTCCCCCCTTCCTGCACTTTTCAGCAGAATTGGGGGGAAAATTTGCATCTTGGATAAGATATTATGTACGTCTCCCCCCCCCCCTTACACACACACACACACTTTCTAGATGAGAATTATGACCCTGCTGTGGCTGTATGCATTTATAGTAGGGCTTGCTATTAGATTATATATTAATTTCCAAACATTTATGTCCAATAATGAAGTCAACATTCAAAAGGTGAGTGTGGTTGGGGGTGAGGGTGAGAGCTCAACCATGACTTCTGATATCAATGCCCCAAGCATGGATGATCCTATAGGGACCTTGATGATGTTATTTCTGTTTTAACCAACTGCACATCTTTATTCCATTTCAAAATGTTTAAAATACATACAAACACTAAAAACAATGAAATTTATGTTAAATCTATTAAACCAAAAGATTGATCCACTGACAAGCCTTGTGGGTGCTTTTAATTGTTGATAATTTTTAATTGTCAATAATTTTAATTGTCGATAATTTTAATTGTCGATAATATTGAAGATAATTTTATAAACTAGAAATATAAGGATTGCTATACAATTTTTTTTAGTGAATTGAAGAAATTGCAACTGAACAATTGTACCACAGACAACAAAATAAATCATTTCTTCAGAAGGTAATTAATTTCTCATCAACATTATGCAGTAATTCCATCTTTATAAACCTTCTATTTCAAAGATCAAACATGCTTGCATATTTCTTTAAAATTCCAAGAAATGATTTTCAATATCGTTAAAAAGAGCTCTTAATGTGCAGCAGCACCGACTCTAAACGGTTGGTTAATTTATCAAAATCGTAAAGTGGTTTTGTTATAGCATGTCAATCCACATTTGGAAGTTAGTGGTCAAGCAAGAATGGAAAAAGTTAATTGGTCATAACATGAGGATGTTTTGAGCATATTAATTAAATATGATTGGATAATGGATGGTCAGTAGAAACGGACGGATAACAATGATGAAAACAGACATTGGAATATCTGTCAATTTTGGTAAAGTTTAAGAAGCAATTAACTTTCCAAGAAATAGTTGTCATGGTAGTGCCTTCATGGCATCACACTGAATTTGATGTTTTCTAAATGCAAAGTTAAGTAGTTTGTCACTATGGTGCTTGTCTAATAGTATAATAAATTCCCCCCACTCCGGTGGCAGTGGTGGCACTAGGGCAAACATGGGGTATTTGTCTCCCCATGAGACTGCTATGCCCCCCCCCAGAAAAGTCTGTATGGGCGTCATACTTTGTCTCATCTATAGGCCTTTGCTCCCCTCTATGAAACAAAGCTGCCCCTCTCTCTTGCCCCTCCCCCAACCATCAATCCTCGCCCTCCATTGGAGGACAGGACCTTTATGCATTTTTCACCCTTATGGGTGGAGCTGAACACTTTTGGGAAAGATAGAGATATATAAAGACAATATTGTATGATAATTCGGATCGGTTTTATCATACTTGGGTACTCTATTGCAGATGACCATACCTCTTGCTATTCAGATGACATTAAAGGAGAGGTGTATCGTCTCAAACATTCAGAAGTGAACACCTCCATGATGGTAACATCACTTCCGGTTTTTTTATATTTTCCCTATTGATTGCGAGAAATCTGTGATGTTATCGATCACACATCTGCCATACCGAAGATAGAGGCCTACATTTGTTATCGATCACACTTCTGCCACACCGAAGATAGAGGCCTTATGTGTTATCAATAACACCGCAAATTTTTCACATTTAAAAAGGGAAATTTAAAAGCGAAAATGATGTTACCAGCATGGTGGCGTTCATTTCTGAATTTATTTATGGGACGACACCTTTCCTTTAAGATCACCTTCACAGGACCAACGTAATGTGTAAGATTTTATTTGGGAGAAAACTATTGCTGATTCAACCCTCTCCCAATTTCAGGTGCAATTGGTTTATAAACAAAGTAATTTGTGCCTTGGAATGCTTTTATTTAGGTGGGGGGGGGGGCAGAGGCATAGGAAGCAGGGGAAAGCTGCCCTTCCCCTTCCCCAATGGAGTCACCTTCCCGACGGCATGATTTCTGTCCAGTTGGGAGGTTAGATTATAAAATTATTAACATAAAATTGAAAAATGTGTTAAAATCATTGGATATTTTGGTAAAATTTCTCCCAAATTAAAGAAATTTTTCCCAAAATGAAGGAAATTTCTGAAAATGAATTTTCTGTTGTTGTGGAAATTGAAGAGGATTTCTCGATTAGCAGAATAGCAGCAACTTTTGATGGAAACTTAATTTACCAGTGCAATTTTCCCACCTGTCATTGGGAAAATTTGGGGTTTTTTGCCCCTCTGAAATATAATCCTTCCTACGTGCCTGCAGTGGAGGCCAGAGGGTTACAGCTCTTTTTATATATGATAACATATTTTGGGGAATTTGAGCTCCATGAGTTCCATACCTGAACACCCTCCACCCATCGGAAAATTCTGATGCCACCCTTGAATTTAGGATATGCATCTTGAGTAAAATGTTGAGCATTGGAGGATGTATCTTGAAGCCCTCCTAGATAGAGGTGAAGATTGTCCCCCAAACCCCCTACAGTTATAGGGACAAACTTCACCCTCCAATTATTAGTAGATGAGAAATATGACCGTCGGAAAACAGAATTAAGCATATTTCCTCCTGGAGGTGGAGGTTGTACCCCAAACCCCCTACACTTATAGGGGACAACCTTCACTCTCCAATTATTAGTAGATGTTTAATATGGCTGTCTGAAAACAGAAATAAGCATATTTATCCCCTTTGCTAAAAAATATGCTTGGATCACAGCTTATGTATGAGCTTATGACTGTGAACACACCTCATACTTGATTATGCACTGTTATCGTTCCATGATTCTTTGACTAAATATGAGAGGATTTTGGTGCTGTTATCTTATTATCTTTCAAGATTAACACACCAATGCTATTTCTGCTTGTCGTAGGCTTTTATATGCCTAAGCAAAATTGTATTGCATAATTATGTTAATATACGAATCAATTTCAAGGCAACTGCATTTCACTTTTTGCAAGATATACCAAACAAGTGGTTCGAGTCATTCAACATTTCTTCTCCGAATAAAATTTATTCATGGCATTTGAAATTAAGGCCATCCAAGCGCTAAGCTTTAATGTATTGTTGGAGGACGTAACATATTCTCCAGAAAGAGGATTACATTATCAAATCTTGGAGTGATTTAAAACTACAACTGCATGAATATTTAATTCATTCTGACAACATGGGTCTTTGTCTGTCATCCGCCTGTTAACGACTTATAGTCGAGAGCTGATTTACGTATGTTTGAGATTGTACCTTGAAGAAAAAATTAGAACAGGACGTGATTTTACCACAAAATGTGGTCTCCTTTCCCACATTTTTTACTCGAGGGAAAGAAAGGCTGCATATAAAGTATGAAAAGAACTATTTCCATAGTAATGGCACAATTGCAGAAGAGGAGATAAAGGTTGCTAAACATTCATTGTGAAAAGATCATCAAAGTAGACCCTTGGGCAGTCCAGGAACATACCTATTTAATAGGAAACCAAATGATCCGAAAAATAGGAACATTTTGCTACAAGGAAGCCGCCATTTTGTGATATTTCCCATGATGCTTTGCTATCCTAAGGAAAGGCTCACAATTCCAACCACCCAGACATGGCCAGTGAAATGCGCATATACACAAAAGTGCATAGTATATGTGCACTGAAGCATGGCATCACTAGCAATAATAATAATGATAATAATCGTAGTGCTTATAAAGCGCTTTTAAACTGTCATAGACTTTATCAAAGCGCTTTACAATTATTACCCTGGTCACTGGGCCTTAACTCTCCTGAAAACTTTCTCACTCCCTGGGGAGTCACAAGCCCGTTTTATCAGCAGCCATATACAGGCGCCGGGCTCCAAACACATAGAACTGTCACTGCCCTCACAGGTACCCATTACAGCTGGGTGGACTGAAGCAATGAAGATAAAGTGTCTTGCTCAAGGACACAACACACTGGCCTGGCCGGGAATCGAACCCAGTACCTTCCACACCAGAGCCCGATGCCTTAACCACTAGGCCACTATGCTCCCCACGGTGTTGCAATAAAATGCAATGTCTGGGCAGTTGGAATTGTGTGCCTTTCCTAATATTAAAGCTTTATGCAATGTTACATACTGTATTTCAAATTTAAAATACCTCTGGGAAAAATGAGGGAAAATTCATGAAAATACCTTCATCACTGTCATGGCTTAATATTATTCACTCCCATTTTATATGTTTAACAGGTTGTTTTGGAAATATTAGAAATAATGGACAATACAACTAGTCTTTTAGACACAAAACAGCCATTTTGTAAATTCAATTGTTTTTAAAAATAATGTTTTGGGGTTTAAAGTTGAATATTTCAAGAATATATATTAGAAACGATGACCTTTTATTGCAACATCAGAACAATCCGGCTGCATGACTTTAATATTCTCGTGGCCCAGGTTATACACAAGTTCTTATAATTATAGCCATGCTCCAGGACCGAAGGGAGTTGACGGAAGCCGATACAAAACATCCTAGCTCGCCTCATAATTTTGGAATAGATTATTCATTGTTATATTGCATTTTCTGTCTGTGCTCAGTATTTTCTTCATTTGTACGGATTTTAGGTACATAAATTACACTACCACTGTCCAAGTAAATTTCTTCAATGATGTTTAAGTATGAAACAGGTAAAAGGCTTTAGCCTATACAAAAAATCCTTGTTCGACCTCAGAATTTTAAAGTTGATTATTCATCGTCATATTGAGAGATAGTCTAAACAAATATATGAAACAAGACCCTTAAAGAAGGACTAAATATGATAAATTTGTGATCGAGTTTACCTCTACGTCACCTCTGTGAGTAAGTAGTCTGTGATTTGCATTCTGTTCCCGAGGTGTATGCAGATAACATATTGTGACCGTAAAGCCTTACGAGCTGTTTCAGGCAGATTTCCCAATGACAATAACTTCTAAGATCATTCTAACTGCCTCTATTTCTTTCCTGAAGATGGAGAAATCTTTTTCTAAACCTCACACGTATTAACACTTATTTACCATCACCCTCTTGTGATCCCCATAGCGATTATGTGCTACATTCATCATTTAATGTGCTCCCCATGATAAATGTCCTACACATTTGTCACGATGGTTCTTAGATTAAGCCAAACTGACCTTTTCTTCTTTAAATCTTTATTATTATTTTTTTTTCTTTTCGTGAGTATTGATGGGTTTGAGGCAGTATTGAAGATGGTTAGTCATAAGCACACGACAAATTCTAAGGAAAATACACAGCAACATGGCACTCTGTGACAGGCCTCAGAGAATATTTAAATCAAATTGACGAGAGGAGCAGACTGGAATATAAGAGAGAGTAATAAACAAAAGAGCGGGGGAAAAAAATGTGATTCATGCCGCTCATGTTCTTAGAGCAGTTCGATACTTGAGAATGATTAGATGCATATAGACAACGCATTATCATGATTCACTGGCTTACTTACGCTGGTAATCTCTGTTTGATGCAATGGGGTTAAAATACAGTCCTTATTTATTGTTTCTTCAATTAACGTATTGAAGGTATAGATTTAACGAAGCACGAGAAATTTACTTGACTAATATTTGAAATTCAACGTCATTCAAATTGTCTTCCAGGGTCATATCTCGCTAAGATATGCTTCTGTGGAATTTTTGGGGGCGAGACATTAGTTGGAAGTTCATGCAATATCAGTTGTAAGGATCTGGTAAGAGTGGGTTGGTTCAGGTGTTTGGAGGACTTTGTTTGTTATCATTCCTGACATGAATAACAATTAAAATATTTGTGCTGGCATGAAAGAAAAGTCAAACAATAGAGCCCTTGGCTCTAAAAAGTCAAAATTAAGTGTATTGGGTATGAAAAGAAATATAAACAGTAGGTTTTTATCGGTCTTGTCTATATTTCAACAATTTGTGGAAGATGATTCAAGTTGCTGGATATAAATATTCATAAAATTGGAATTTTATGTTTAGAAACTGTATCGATACAGAAATCACTTTAAGCACATTTTTGACTCAAGATTAGCTTTAACACCATGTAAGATTTTTGAAAAATTGAGCATAGGAGGATGCAGACGGAGGGGGGGGGGTCTGGATTCCACTTTTCAGATACATTTTGTGATTTTAAGGTCTTTTGATAATAAAAAAAAAAAAAAATAGATCCTACTTGTGAGGGTAATTGTACTCCCCTCCCCCTGGATCCACAGCTGCCATTCTTTTACCTATATAATATAATATTTGCAATTCTTGAATGGGATTTTTAAAGAATCCTTAACATCAGATGACAACAGAGAATTTTAAACGAGGACAGCTCTCACATGGGAACTTAATGGAAAATACAGAAGAGTAAGACCCAAAAGGATATGGAGGAGAACTGTTAAAAAAGAAAACAAGGCAGGATGGAATTAACATGAAACAGGACTAAGATTAGTGCAGCCTGTAGGACTGAGTGGATGCATTGTGTGGAGATGGTTATGAATGTTTGTTTGAATGCAATTACAGTAATTGTAGATGAATTCCATCAATAATGTGAAGGTATTTATATCATATGAAGAGTTTTGAATGTATACATGCACAATTTGTGATGTATGAAAGAAAAGACGGCATAGAAAAGAAGTTTATAGCATAGCAATTATGCGCCAGGTTAATTGGCACAAAGCAGGTACCGAGGGAGGACTTGAATGGGACAAATCCTTTACTGATGGGTTTATGGGAGGGGAGGGTGGCATGTATCCTCCCTCAAGTTTTAGCACCCATGATATAATGCCTCTAAACTTTCTGTTTGAAATTTCCAATTCAGGTAATTGGTGCCCACACATGGTTCAGTCCTGGCTCATCCATTCATTGGACATTTGTAAACTTTTTTTCTTCTGCAAATTCCAAGGATGATTTCGTCATTTACAGATTTGTTTCCTAATATATCTTTTTTGTCTTTTGTTTGCTTGCAGTGAAGGAGTGAATGAAAGATAGCTGGATCATTCATAGGGAAGATAATTTGATGGAAGAGATTTGATTGCGAAGAAATTTGTTAATTACAACGACGGATGGCATCAGGGGATAAGATGCGTCTTCTGTGAGGTCACAAATGAACTTGCACCGACCTGATGAAGCAACCTGTTTCATAAGGCAATGGGCACATACCCCCAAACGTCTGCACCCCAATTGACCTTGCAAAATATGTGTAGCCATTGGGTAAATGACAAAATTTCCTGGTATTCAAATTACACTGGTTAATTGAGTTTCCATAAAATGTTGAGAGTTGGAAAACTCTCATTGAATTTTTAGTGAAATCTTCTTGAATTTTTGTGAAATTTTCTTGAATTTTTATGAAATTGTCGTGAATTTTCAGAAGTTTTCTTCATTTTCAAAAATTTGCTTCAATTTTCATGAATTTTACATCAATATTCAGGGAAACTTAATCAATTTTCGAGAAATCTCCTTCACGTTTCGTAAATTTTCCTTCATTTTTGTGAAATTTTCTTAAATTTCCGGAAATCACTGTCAATTTTGAGAAATTTTAAGCAAACGTTGGCAATTTTATGTTGATAATAAATGATCCTCCCAACTGGTAAACTGACAAGCATGCAACCGGAAAGAAAAAACTATTTGTGGAGAGGGGGTGCCCCCAACTTCATATACCTCTTTCGTGGCCCCTAACCTTAAACCCTTGTCAGGAGCCATGAATATGTTTAAAGGGGCTTAAGCCCCCCTAAAATTTAAAAGCTAGACATGCCCCTGCTTACCCTACTAAATTATTTTGAAACTAGATTGCACCGCTTGAGGTTGAGGTGAATAATTCTTATGAAATCAGTTAGATATGCAGAGGAACAATACCAACACATCAGCCATGGCGTATGTCATACCACATGCAATCTCACATATCTTAAACCAATATATAGCACGTAGTTATGTGTGCTTAAGGAAATATTGGTTTGCTGCTTTGGCAAGATTTTAAATGAACTCGCTTAAGTGTCCCAGCTAAACTTGTCGGAGATGACACTCAGCGAACGCAGGAATATGATAAACCAGGAGCGAAATCAATGCAGACACAGACCTAATGGAAACAGAAGATGCTTGTTTAATTAAGAACCAGAGGATGGCGCGGAGAGACGTGGTAGCCGGCACATGCTTTCATTTGCCCTAAGTGTCAAACACTGATAACCTTTTGTTGCATGCGGCGTATGTGCGGCTTAAGTTAATTTATTTGTCAATATATAATTGCATGTTACAGGAAGTTCTAATTAGCTCAGCTGCATGAAGATCTGAGTCTTAAAAGAATCTGGCGTGTCTGTATTGCATGAAATCAGCTTACATAATGTTCAATAAAGTTATCAACCAACTCCGGGCTGATAATAGAGGAAGATGATACTAAGAAGTTCTGAAGATGTTGTTGTGGAAAATACAATACAAGATATAAATGAACTTTATATTGCAGCACTTTTATCTTTAATTATCCTGATTTTTTGTTACTGAAATTAATATCAATGAAACTATGAATTAAATCAAATATTTTGCCCAAAACCTTTCTTGTTGTTTGCATATGCATTAGGTATTCAGGGCATACAATTATGCCAAACAATGTCTTGAAGGGGGTAATAGACCCTTTGTTAATAATTTTTTTAATTTTGGGGGCACTTTAATTGATTAATTTTTGTTTACCAAACGCAGGGCTGTAGTGGCCTATATATTGAAAATTGCCACTGCAGGCTTCTTTCTTGTAGCATTTATTGTGTATTAGAACTATAAAATAAAAAAGTTGTAATCAATTAAAAACAAATATTGTTGATTAAAATAGTGCCACGGGAATGCTGTACTGCTGTGGCAGGTGATATGGCACTGAATGGGGGAAGGGGGTTACATGATTATGTGCCACTAAATTTTCCCATCTTTGAAAACAAAGAGAAAATTGAAAGGAATATATATATATATATATATATATATATATATATATATATATATATATATATATATATATATATATATATATATATATATATGTATATATATATATATATATATATGTATGTATGTATATATGTATATATGTATGTATGTATGTATATATGTATATATGTATATATGTATATATATATATATATATATATATATATGTATATATATATATATATATATATATATATATAGCTTGCTCTGGCATGACAAATTTCCTGGTTTCAATTTTATTGTTTTTATTTAATGTAATAGTTAGAGCAAATGTCATTTATGCTGACCAAGAATTCCTTCATGTTATAAAAATGCAACTTTAATGCTACACTATATACAGTGGCAGGGGGGAGCAGGGGAAAGCTGTCCCTGCTGACGGGGTTTTGCTTTTCCAGTTAAGCCATCTCTTTCCCGGTCTGGCCAAACAGGCCAAAATTTAATGAAAACTGGCCAAATTTTTCCCCAAAACTTGCCAAATGACTCAAAACTAGCCAAATTTTCTTTAAAACTGGCCAAAATTTATCCAAAACTGCTCAAAATTTCCTCAAAACTGGCTAATATTTCCCCAAAACTAGCCATATTTCCCAAAATTGAAGAAAAATTACCAAAAATGAAGGAAATGTTCTGAAAATGAAGAAAATCTCTCGGAAATTGAAGGTAATTTCTGGATTAGCAGCAACTTTTCATGGAAACTTAATTTACCAGTGAAATTTTGCACTTGTCACAGGGACATTTGTTGGTTCTTTGCCCCCCCCCCCCTTCTCTCCCTCCAGAGAGGTGAACCTTCCTATGCCTCTGACTATATTAATATATTGCCCTGCATTTCTGAAACTCTAGAAGGAGGGTTACAAGACCAAACTCTTAAATGAGACCTTAGTTCTCTCAGACATGCACGCATTCATTGTAATACCAATCAAACTGTTGAGACTGTTTTGGTTTTTTTCATTCTGAAAGTACCATTCAATTACCATTTGTCTAATTAGAAAAGTACGACTACTCCCACGGATGGCCAACTGCTTCTCCAGACATCTCTGGAGGTTTAGCCGAGGTCAGACCTGATGTAAGAAGCTGAAATAAATTTGATCAAATGTCTCCTATCGTCCTTAGATGACAATACAGTTTTGAAATATCCTGAGAAGAAATCATTTTTTTCTAAAGTTATCATATGGGCATTTTTTTAATCAAGGATGTGACCAAATGTTTTCAGGCTTGAGTTAAAGAAATAAGAGACTCAACACTTATGTTTAAAATGTGGATTGAGAAGTTTTTTTTTTTTCAGTGTAGGAATAAAATAATGTAGGAAAGATATAAGATGAAAGAAACAATGAGTAATAGCAGGCTGTTTTATTTAGTTTCATGAAGATAATTCATAGATTATGAAGATGTTTTGTGGTGTTTTAGTGATAATGCCATCATGTGTATAGCAGATCAGTAAAAAAAATTTTAGTTTAATTTTTACATGCCGAAAAGTTTCTCTTTAGGCCTACCCACACCCGACACCTGAGTTAATCCTGAAAACTCAGGTATGGCAATTACCAACCCAACTTCCTGTTCAGTGTATTGTGTTTCCACACCAAACAATGATTGTTTATCAGCCATTCCCATGCACACCACAGTCAAGTAGCCGAAGGTTATTTGTGTGTATAAGATTACAGAAGCCAGTGCTGAGTAATCATGGCACTTTTGTGATTGAAATCACTCATCCATGTCAAATGTCTTAGTGGGAGAAATTAGTTTGCAAACTGGTAATAAAATACTTGTGTATTATATGCCTGAGGTGATGTGTGCATTAACTGTGAATGATTGATGGACCATTTCTCCTAAGGAAAGACATTGTTTCATGTAGCCAACATGGGTAGTAATGTTGTGGGGAATAGGTAAACCAATGAACAAGTAATATTGGCATTGATGATGTTTAGAACATGACTGGGCAGTTTATAAAGATAGGTTGCATTTAGTCTGGTCACATCATTCCAGAATGACAGTATGCAGTCAGGGAAAAATCTTCTTTTTTTTTTAAAGGACTTGATGTGTCCTTTAAATCATGTTCATTTATATCTGCAAAGATGATTTGTTAACCTGACCAGCATGTTTCAGTAACATCTCAACCTCAACCGCAGGCTACAGATAATGACATGTTTTTGGACCAAAATTAAAATGATATCATGATCTCCAAGCATGTGGAACGTGAGAGTGGCTACACATCACAAAAACATTGAGAAAAATAGAAAATCTACCATTGTTCAGAAAGAGGAATTTGAGAGATAACTATCTGATTAAGTCGAGTCACATCTTCGAGACACAGGCAAAAGATAAAGCCATCTTCTGAATTATTCCTTAAGGTTGATGGCTGAGATTCAACTCTAGATTACTTTAAGGAATATTCCCATGAGTTTTTCATTTTCATTTATAAAAGAGGACAATTAAAGAAACAAATTGGTTTTAAAATCATATTGATATCTTATTTCGTTTAGGATTTATTGCACTTCAACTATTTCACCAGCTGGTGTATTAAATGTCATGCCAATGCTGTGCCCCAACATCTAAGTAAGACATTGCAACTCACAGCGCCCTCACTCAATATTTCTTACATAATGTACACGCTGTGACGCTTAAACCATTCCCAAATAAACTCCATACATACAGTGTATGTATAATTGTACATTGTATGTATGGCGACTGGGGGCAGTGATGCATACAATTTTGGTGGCCTTGAGATATGTTCAATTTTTGATGTGGAAAAACTGAACATCGATGATGTAAGAGTACAAATCTTTCAGGTAGTGATCCATGCAGCAGAAGTTGGTGGAATAATTTTTCAGTTCAAACATCAAAGAGCCCACTTTCCCAATAATTCCTAAAACAATGGTTTAATGAGCAATAAATTCATGTTTTGTTGTATTTCTCTACATTATGTTCTTATAAAAGCTTCTATTTTCAAAATAAAGCCTTAACATTTACCATTATACTCTTTTTGGTGTTAATAAACTCTGTACCAGAATAGCAAACAATATTTTTGTTAGCTATTCTGGTACAGAGTTTATTAAGTACCAAAAAGGAGTAAAATGGTCATTTTCAGGCTTTATTCCAGTCCATTTTGAAAATAGAAATCCATTTTGAAAATAGAAGCTGTTTTTATCAGTCTGTGTAAAGTACTGGAATACACAAAAAGTTATAAATTATTCTGATTTCTGTTATTTTAATTTCTTGTTTTTATTTCAATTATAGCCTTTCTATAACTAATTCGGTCCATGCCCCTGAATGGTTTTGGTCATTAAAACCCACAATGCATCTTTCCAATTCAAATCTTTTTTACAGAAATACATGACTCTAACAAAAGTTTTAGCCAAATGTTGGAAAAATACATACAAAATATTCTAATTTTATTGGTGCAACAGAACGATAAAAATTTCTCCATTTTCACCAGCGCAAATTTGACTTTCACCAGTGAATTTGAAAGTAATCTTTAAAATTTCATTTCAGTAGTCTGTTACAAGCAAATTTTAAAACTTTAGTCACCAACAATTGCCCAAATTATACAAGAAAGAATTTTAAGATCTAGAAAATTAATTTCAATATCATTTTCAAGGCTGCAACTTTATTCAAAGTATACAATTTTAGAATAACAGAATTTGAAAAGCAAAATAATATTAGCGGCTGAACTTATTATCAACAGTTTAAAATTATGGTCACTGCACATGTCTCCATCCCCCAATCAGGAGATTTCCCGATTGAGAGCAGAGACCAGACTGATAACATGCTGCTTTTAAACGTTTTAAATTCAGTAGTGCCAGCCATGGGACAACAAGAAAGGGATCCTCTGAGCAGTATAGACCTTTTCAATTCTGAATCAGCAATTTCTAGAAAAATTATTCAAATAATGTCACATGGTGAGATTCACATGTCCATAATGGACCAATCATATACTGGGCGAATCTTATTGACCAATCAAATACTAGGGAAATCTTGGCCTTCTGCACAATTCGCGCACGATATGGGGCCGAGCGTATGAAAAAAAATGTTTTCAAGCACATGTTAAACATGAAGGAAATACGCACACGTATTCCTGCTTACAAATTATTCCTCAAAACTGCATCAGACTGGTTTGGAAACAAAAGAAAAGTTCCTCCAGCATGTGATTGGTCAAAGTACTGAAGAAATCACATTCGGCTGAACTCTGTTTGAAAAGGTCTATAGCAATGGCAGAGAATGCCAAATTTCCCATGGGCCTGAAGACCCTATCCTGTCATTGGTTTCAAATATTCACAAGTTTATTGAGTAAAACAGTACAAAAAAATAAAAAAACATTGAAAGTGATTTGCTCATTGATTTTAAGATAGGCTTTGGCAAATTTCCCCGCAAACTTTTTAGATAATAACCAGCTTAACTCCAGGGTATGCACGATTCTAGATTCATATCAGTAATAGATATTTTCAGGAAAAAAATAACATGTTTGTTTCCTGTTTTTGTTTAACATACAGTACTTGTACTTAATACAGATATTATGCATTATTACACCTTCATAATTGTAATCTTCAAAGGTTATTTGCTTCAAAGGTACTTTCAACTTTTGAACAAACAAAGATTAAAACAAAGTATATTTGATCACTGCTGTATGTGGAGAGCATCATGCATTTGGTCATGCCAATACTTGCAACGTCCTCTTTCAACATTTCTTAAGTAATGTACACGCTGTGTCCCTTAAACCGTTCCTAAAATAAACTCCGTACGTACAGTGTATATATAATTGTACACTGCTGTATGTATGGAGTGCCTACTTTTCCAAAAATTGTGGTACTGGTGGGCCAATTGTTATGTGAGTTTGAATGAAAAATTTCCTCTCAAGGGGTACTTTTATCCAAACATTAGTTTGTTATTTTTGAAATAAGAAAATGGAGGATCTGTCCCCCCAAACTCCCCTCTGGACCCCTCCCCCTCTGGACCCCTCCCCTATGGACCCCTCCCCCTCTGGATCCCTCCCCACTGGACCTCTCCCCACTGGACCTCCCTGGATCCCTCCCTCTGGATCCCTCCCCTCTGGACCCCTCCCCTCTGGATCCCTCCCCTCTGTACCCCCTCTGGACCCCACAGAGTGCCAGCTATGCCACTGTGATAAAACAAAGGTGAAAGCTGAATTAAAATATGTTAAAAACATTTGTTTTATGGTTGACCCAAACTTTACTATTTCAATTTTACAAATACGCTGGCTTATGATTATGTGTTATTGCCTCGTCCTCCATTGATTGATAAGGTAAAGCTCCGCCAAGCATGCTGATCGAATGATGCATTTGCTTTGACAAAGCTACATGCAGCAAGGTGAAAATACTTGTTATATGCTCATTTTTACTTTTGCCTGCTTTCTCGAATTAATCATTTGTTCCACTTCACAATGAACATTTTTAATTTGAATAATAACAGTGCAACTCCATCAAAAATAATCACAAGTTTTTCCATCTCACTACAAAGAGCTCTTTGCATTTTACAACATTTGTACCTGAGCAATATAAGCAAATGATACATACCCCTACTTTGTAGTAGAATGTTAAAAATTCAGTACATTTTAAAGAAAATTTGCCACTTGTCCCCCTCACTTTTGAGGGTAAAAGTCATGTCCCTACCTACTTTCTGGATGAGAATTACGGCCCTGTGTTAGAGATATATACCTCTGGTTTCAGAGATATCAATTGGATGAATTGCCATAGTTATGTTCCTGTTTTTTTAGATAGCAATAACCTTCAAATGGACAATTATAGAATAAATTGACATCAATTATTGATTTTACTTTCACATGCATTAAAAGCATATGAATAAGAAGCCTTTGTACCCTACAACGATGTTCTTCGATTAGCAAAGAACACTTCACTTCCTTGTTTCGGGTGTATGCTAATTCATATCCAACATGTTATCAGCTTCTATACTATTCTGAGAGTTCTTCTTCCTCATTGAAATTTTGAAGTGGAGAACATAATGATGCATGGATAGGCGAGATAACAGGAAGGGTGGGGGGAAATGGCCCGAAGGGGGGGGGGGGAGGGGCAATTCTACACTAAAGTGGTAGGTATGTGCCGTTTAAAATTTCAAAATTGGACTGATGAGAGATTTTTTTGATACCTGCAGTATGAAAATAAGTGATTTTTGATACCTGCAGTATGAAAATAGGTGATTTTTGATACCTACACTACAAAAATTATGAAAAAAAGCAACTGCCCGGGCAGCACATGTTTATATACCACACATATGAAAGTGTCTCCACTCCCCCCGGGAATTGGAAGAATTTGCATCCCCCCTTTTTTTCTATATTCATCTTTTGACGGTGATTATTTGATTTATAGTATAATTTTGTGTTTTTTTCCATTCCCACCCCCACACCTTTGGTAGGCAAATTTAATTTAGTGACATTGCTCTCACCACCTTTGGAAGACAAATCACCCAACCTCACTTCAATTTAAGAAAGACTAAAATACTAATTAAAAAAACATTGCCACCTCCACCACGTGAGTATTCCCACTTAAATATATATCTTTGTCTGTTGCAGTAAAAGTTGGTCCAAAAAAGGGAGTTTGCCATGTTTCCTTACATTTTTGAAATATGTGACCATAGAAAAGTTTAGAACAGGATTTGAAATATCAAAAGATTTAGGATCAGGATCTGGTGGTGAACTTTTCAGAAAAACCATTGATAATAAGGCCCTATATCTTAGTTTTATTTTGTGCCATTGCTCCCCCCTCCCCCCCCCCCCATTCACATACACACACTTTCAATAAGTAAATCCCTACCTGGTGATACAATCAGGGAGGGAGGGAGGTCATGAGGGAATTATAGTTGGGCATCTAATATCACATCGTTGCCCTTCTCTTGTGCCTTACCCCAAAGTACAATATTCGGTCACTATCACTAGATCATAAAAGAGGGGTTTTTGATGCCCTGAACTGCCCATTCTTTAAAATCAAGATGTCCATAACCATCTTTGTGACGTACCCTATTTTAACAATAAGAAATTAACCTTAAAAGTCATATTTATTACAAGCTTGCACACATAGGCTGGATTTGAGGACAAAGGATGCACTTCCCCACTTTTTTCAGAAGTTTTATGTTTTGTATGGTAATTTTAACATGAACTTGTGGTCCCCCATGCTTTTGACTTCCCCCCTACACTTTTGACTTCCCCCCCCCCACTTTTGACTTCCCCCCACACTTTTGACTTCCCCCCACACTTTTGACTTCCCCACACTTTTTGACTTCCCCACATTTTTTTTGACTTCCCCACACTTTTAACTTCCCCACCACTTTGGCTTTCCCCACACTCCCCCCACACTTTTGACTCCCCACAATTTTTTGACTTCCCCACTTTTAACTTCCCCACACTTTTGACTTCCTCTCCCCACTTTGACCCCTCCCCCCACACACACACACACACTTTCGGTAGGCAAATCCAGCACATGCTTGTACAAATGCCATTTTAAACAGTTTGACCATGCATGCACTGTGTTTCAGATATTAATTGTACCTTGTACTTTTCAAAGTGAAGTTCATTTTTGTATATTCATAGATCTATGATGATATAAACTATTAAATCCTTGGCATTAAATATTAAGATATTAAAATTGAAGTAATTTCTAAATTCTGTGTGAGGAACTTACTGTATCATATGCACCATTTGTTCATACCTAATACCATCAGTACACGCACAATATTATAAGCTTGTAACTGCTTATACATGTTGCACATAACATGTTGCATTCACTGTTACAAAGGGAAGAGCCTGAGCTTGTGGAAATTCACTTCCTCGTTTCAGTTTCATTTTTATTTATAAAAGCTTTGTACGATCGGTCGCTACAAAAACACAAAGCAATAGAAACACCTGAATCCAAAGTACTATTTTAGGGAAAATATGAATAGACTGTTTATACAGTATAATGGTCACAGAAAAGTTAGTACCAGGATTGCCATATTGGCCTATTCCTGGCCAATTTGGCAGTTTTGAGACACGCTTGGCCGGGACAATTTGTTCAGTACAGGCCAAATGAAATTTGCCCGATTTTGGCCCTTTGAATATTTTGCTAAAATAAACTTCTTTTCTTAATTTCACTTTTAACTCATAAAACAACTACTCACATATATCTGTTTTAGCATTTGTGCTATCAGAGCGTTGGAAACCCCTAATATACAGTCAAATAATAGACTATTTGTTTCCATTTGACTTTCTGAAAACTTTTGTGAATATATATATATATATATATATATACATATATATATATAAATATATATATATATATATATATATATATATATATATATATATATATATATATATATATATATATATATATATATATATATATATATATATATATATATACATATATATACATATATATATATACATATACATATATGTATATATATATATATATATATATATATATATATATATATATACATACATATGTGTATATATATATATATATATATATATATATATATATACATACATATGTGTATATATATATATATATATATATATATATATATATATATATATATATATATATATATATATATATATATATATATATATATATATATATATATATATATATATATATATATATATATATATATATATATATATATATATATACATTGTTTTGTACTTCCAATTTTCAGAAACTGATTTGGCCGACTTTTAATGGATATTTGGCTTGTAAACATGTGGCAGATCTGGCAACCCTGGTTAGTATTTTAGCTCTATAATAGGACATTTTAAGAAGATGGTCATCCACTCACTGGTGGCTTGCCATAGGTGTAAGAACAGGGAACACTGGGGGGAACGTGCCCCCCCCTCTATTTTTCCTAAAAAAGACAAAAGAGCCCCTTTCAAAAATGAAACATGCCACTCAATATTACTGTCTCATTAGTAGTAGGAAACTGGCTACTTTTGTTAGTCCCATGTACGGGAGGAATGTGTCCCCATTGCAAAAATCCTCTCCAAACTAAAAGTACCTTTTTTACTTTTCTTTGTTTTGGGCTCACTTAAAAAAATTGGGATGGGGACATGACATGAAAAGTTCCATCCCTAAGAAGTCGTCCCCCCTCCCACTTTTTGAAAGGTTTCTACACCCTGTGGCTCGCCATAGGGTGCATTTTCCCCCTCAAAAGATTTGGTAATGTTTTTTTTGTTTTAGATTAATTGTATATAATGAAAAAGATAACTCGATATTAATATAAAATCTACATGTATTGCATGAATATTCCAGTCACAGCATGTAGCTGCTTTAAATGGGGTAGTTATTTTCTTTCCTCACTGGGAGTCACCCTGCTAATTTGACGTAATATTTCCTGTTTACTCATTTGAAATTACTTCAGTTAAATTACTCATTATAGATCCAGCCTGCTGGTGCAGGAAAGAAATCGTTTCCTCGTCTTGCACAAGGAAGGATATTTCCATTACTGAAATCTTAATGGAGTTGTAATTTGCTCAATGAAACTTGTGATGTGTTTTATCCAGAAATATATGAATATTCAAAGCAATATTGTCGTGTGATAAGATCCAGGCTGTGATAAGATCCAGGCAGGCTCATTGATTACTCCAGGGTGGGAGCTCGTTTGCAGTAGTGACCAGGAAAGGTGTTTAAAAGTGTTGGTAGCGGTGTTGGATGTAATAGTTTGGTGGGTAATGAAATTCAGGGGGGGTCACTTCATTAATGATCATCAGACAGTTAAAAAGAGGGTGATGACCCATGGTGCATATGGACTCGATATCCGCGAGATTTGAGCAGAATGGAACGGATTTTGAAAAAAAGACGGACCTCTTGGATGAATGGGTGTATGGGTGCAATTTGGTGAGGTAAGACAGAGCAATAATTGTGATCCACTACAACACAGATCATATGTGATACATAATGGATGAAATTATATTTCATCTTTGGCATCTCAAAAGAAGCTAAATGATTTAATTCCAACTATCCCCTCGCAACAATTAAACACCCACAGGATAAATCATCAGTCCCAACTTAATTGCTTTGTGCAAATATTTCCAGTCTAAAAGTAAGTTATTTTGTTTTGTGGAGGGCTGGGGAAAAGGAATTGATTAAATTCTGTTAGATCTCTATCTTAAAACAAATCATTATTTAAGTTTTCATCTCTATTTATAAATGGCTTTATGTTTGGGGCTGTCAGTTTGGTGAAATGCCCACCCTCTCATAGACAACCATTATAAAGTATCACCTGTACAATGAAACATGCTTCCACATTCTTAAAGTGAATTACCCTTTTAAAGAAATGTCGTTTGTTACAGAAAGAAGCAAAAACATTACCTTCAAAAGTTATAGATATCAAATATCAAATTTTGGGGCATTTCATCTGGTTAGACAATAGAGGCTGTATATAGTTGAATTATATGCTGTATCAGTAAACTTAAGCATCACTTCTGCCGACCCTTTGAGGAATTCATTTGAGCAGAGCATGCCTCGTCAAATCGAGTGCCCTCTCCCCCCTCCCCTAGAATGTTGCCAGGGCCATAATACTCGTTCACAAAGCCATACTTTTCCTCCATGAAGTAGGGAGGAAAAAACCGAGAAGTGGGAGAGGAATAAGTCCCCTGCCCTCCAGGAAATGTCTGCTGCCATAAAGGAGCATGATAATCCTACTGGAGGGGCCTGGGCAACTGCATAAGCTGTAAGAACTGAACTTTTTGTAGGAATCACAGAAAATACCAACAGGACCACTAGGTGGGGGTGGAGGAGGGGGTAAGCTTATAAAACTGTTTGGCTAAAAAAGATGTAAAACACACAAAGACGAGAACGAACAAACTTGTTATTTTTGTTTGAGCTGTTTATGCTCTATTTTCCAACCCGTCAAGTACAAAAGTTTAAGCAACTATGCCCACTCTGAAATCATTAACTCTCTGCTAAACTGCAATAAAACTATCAACATATTCAATAACTCTGTGATAAACATTCTTGCAAATTATTTCATAATCTAAAGCATTGCCTTGCACTGGTCAGTCCACTTCATTTTCATGATACAATTTTTAATCCTATTTTCAACAAATTGTATTTAACTCGAAAGTGCTTTATACCCTATAGGGATCGGGAAGCGATCCAGCCTATTGTGTGGGTTAACGATCTATTAACTGATCATGATCAAAATTAACAAAGGCTATCAGCCTCCTAAAAACTAAAACCACATAAATAAAAACCATTACATTGGCAAGTTCTAATGCAAGTTTTTATGCAAGAGTTAACTTAAGGCTATCACCCATGGCAAGAATGCTTTAATGGCAAAAATATTGGATCAATTATCCTGGATCTTGATATATCCAAAGTCCTAAAATCTAAACCTCAAAATATTCCACAATTCCATCAACACATCATGTGAGAAATGGATAATGAAATGTATCTTTGCATTCCACTGCGGAGTAATAGCAACACTTTTCAAAGAAGTTCCACTAGAAGGCCAGTTATCGTCTTTAAAGTGGAGGTAAATAAGATTCCAATTTGTGTGTTTTGATTGGTCGAAAATCATGGACCTGGTTATCCAATACTAAAGACCAGAAAATTGGCTTCGACTAAAATGTGATCAAAATGGCTGCATCTTTATATGGGAAGACAAATAATTATGCATATTTTTGTTGCAACAGCTCGTTTCCCTAGTCCTAGCCCTCTTTGATATTAGTTTTAAAACAGGAAATACATTTTGATGTCATATAAATGCCGACAATCTTGGAATGCAGAATTAATTTTAAGTAGAAGTTCGCTGTTCTTTTAGAGGGCTACATAAAATTGACTGCTGTAGTTGTATTCTCATTATCACTTGATTGGTCATCATTTTATTTGGAATGGCAACTCTTTGGTGATACACAATAGTGTAGCAACTCTTTGGTGATACACAATAGTGTAGCATCTCTTTGGTGATACACAATAGTGTAGCATCTCTTGGTGATACACAATAGTGTGTAGCAAATCTTTGGTGATACACAATAGTGAGTGAAGCAACTCTTTGGTGATACACAATAATGTAGCAACTCTTTGGTGATACACAATAGTGTAGCAATTGAAGTATGAGCATCCATGATATGCAATGAGCATCCATGATATGCAATGAGCACCCTTGATACACAGGACACAGCTTGTACGCATATTTACCTGTTGCTGAATTGTGTCGTTATTTTAGTTAAATTGTGTAGATATGTAAGGGATTGTCGTTTTTAAACAAACATAAGATAAGGATAAATCTGATCTTTACATCTTTGCCTCACAAGCATTCAATTAATGTTGCCGAGTTACAAAATAAGCCACACCCACCATAGCAATGCGGTTACTAGGTGGGAGAGTTACAAAATAAGCAACACCCACCATAGCAACACGATTACTAGGTGGGGAGTTACAAAATAAGCAGCACCCACCATAGCAACACGGTTACTAGGTGGGGAGTTACAAAATAAGCCACACCCACCATAGCAACGCGGTTACTTGGGGGAGTTACAAAATAAGCAGCACCCACCATAGCAACACGGTTACTAGGTGGGGAGTTACAAAATAAGCAGCACCCACCATAGCAACACGGTTACTAGGTGGGGAGTTACAAAATAAGCCACACCCACCATAGCAATGCGGTAGTGGTGAGGGAAAACAATTCTCAAATCCATAATCGTACATTACCCATGCATCGACATTTAGATGTTCGCGAGGCCTGCTGCGAGCTTTGATCCATTTATGGCACTTCTGCGGATCTTTAGTTTTTAGCAAAAGGGATAAACAAAATTCAGTTTGCTAAGTGTTCTGGGTAACAGCAATCAGATTTACAAAGCCCTAGCAGGCCTGCAAGTGCAATTTTTGTTCACCATTTTACAGTCACTCAGTCTGTGCAGAAATTTGTTTTGTACAGTAAATTGCATTGACTACATGAGCGCGCGCCACTAGCTAGTTGATACTGTACCAGTACCGCATAGGATGTTTTCCCCACTTAATTATGCAGGTTTTGTTGCTAGGTAAAAACATGCAGTGATTGGTTGAAAAAGCTGTCAATCATCTACCTCAGACAGGTTAATTAAGTCTACCTACAAATCATCATTTATATGTCATCGTCAGAAACTAGATTACAGCCTACAGTTAAGATGCCCTGAAATATACAATAGAATAACTTTGTGCAATATTTGAAAAGAACATAAAACTCTGCAGCTATACTCTCTAATAGTCATTTCATAAATCTCAAATTTAAATCCAAAAAGCCTACAGGTATGAGGTAGTTTTGAAAGAATAAGAAATGTCTGAGCAAGCTGACGTTTGGTTTTGGTTTTATGAAATATATCCTTTAGACTATTTTGTTGCAGCAAATTTCATACCATAGGAGTAGAAGACTTAACATTAAACTATTAAGATCTTATTCAAATATGCCAAGGATTAAAAGGGTAAAAGCACAAGCGATGATTTGGTTTCAAATATTGACATAGGATTAATTAATGACCAGTGCAATATGTGGCATACTTATGCAGAACTTTCCAAAATAAACACTTACTGTGAGAGCTTAACATATGCAAAAAAATTCTGAAATTCGCACAAAAATTTAACAACTACTTGATCTAAGAAGCAAAAATGTAAATTGAAAATCAAGATTTTAATATAAAGACAAAATTTGTGCAAATTATTGTCTACAGATCTATAGAGTAACTCATTGCGTACAATGCTAGATAGATAACTCATGGTCTACAATTCTATAGAATAAATCATTGTCTACAATTCTATAGATAAACTCAACATCTACTATCTGTAGATTAACTCATAAACAAATGACCACTTTTGTTAATAATTTTCTTTTTATCAATTTTTTTTCTTGTTATACGGTTGGTTCTTTACATTTTCCATTCACTATTTATTTTTTAGTATGATAAATCTGGCTTTATGTACAAATCTTCATTGTACAGCAATACAAAATACACCTTTATTTTTATATAAAGACTGGTTTCCTTGCAAAAGCTGCAAAATTCTGCTTTTTAAGCCTATTTCAGGGAAAAGTCAACTTTCCATTAGTACTACTATATCATAGAAATGCATAATAGTCAGAAAATGGCATTTAATGCCTTTATATCAGTAAAAAACATCTTACTCTCTCAACTGATGGACAAGTTGAGGAATTTTCGTCTGTCATTAAGGAGGGTGTTCTGGCCCTTGCATAGCGTCGTGATTAAAGATGAAGATTGATTACAAAAACGAAACTGTTTTCGACCAAAAAGGGTTTCAAGTCTAAAACTAAGTTTTAACACAGGATTGTTTGAAAATTGTACTATTCAACATCTTGCATATTTGTAATATCCAACATCTTGTATATTCTGTACTTGTGTAAATATATGAAGAGCTACATCAAGATGTTTTTACTGCTATACTAACTTCACATACAAGGATAAACTATTTTGATATATAAACTTATTGAAATTATCCAAATGTAACAGAAATATTCAATAATATAAGTGATTAATTTGCACCTTTCAGTGTTGTTGCACGTCAACATAAAAATAAGAACCAAATAAATTTTTGCAAACATTTTTTTCAAAAGTACAATTGACATCAAATTTGCACATAATAAACATTAAAAATGAAATGAAACAATCAAAACAAGTTATCTTTCTTTTCTGAAGGAGTTGTAAATTTTATTTTTAAATTCCTGAAGTAAGAATTAACCATTTTTAAAATTTCTGTCACACACAGGTTTCGTATTATTTACACCCCTTCACCATAAATATACAAATAAGAAGAGCTACCGTTTCATTGGGTGAAATTGCTCATTGTACATTTTTGAAGTTCAACCTGTAGATCACTAGTCTCTAAAACTTTTCCAAGGGCGGATCCAGAGGGGGTCAGGGGGGTCTGGACCCCCCTTTTGGAATTTCCCCAATATACCTCTAAACACTAAAGTCATACATTGACATGACTTGACCTTGGATTTTAAGGCTTGCACCCCCGCTAATCCTGGATCCGTCCCTGTTCTCATAAGGCCCTTCTCTCTTTTCTAAAACTCGAACCTTCATAAAGTGTTTAAAATTAACTTAATTTTGTAAACAAATTAAATTTGAAATATCAATTCAGTGTAAATAGAATATAATTTTTACTATTATCTTTACTATACTCAGCTTTAAACTTGGAATGATTATTGAAGATATCTTGAGCCAAATAATATCTTAAACAAATATAAACAAGATTTGAAATTCTATATGTACCAAGAGCACACAAAGTATGCAATTAACTCCTTTACTACAATAACGTTTCGACTGTTTTTTACATAACACAGCCAGATACAGAAAGCTACAAACACTAAAATTCTCTGAAAGATATCTTTTACGACAAATTGCTACTGTACGTGATTAAAGTGCTAAAAGGAAAAAAGGAACGAAAATCTTTCAAAATTTCAAAATCTCATGGCTCATGAAGTTACAGTTTCTGTTATGTTTTCTTCTCTTTCGTCACTTTTTCCTCCCTCCTCATACAAGTCCTTAAAAAAAAAAAGAACAACATAATTGTTCTCAGTCACGTTTCCTTGCTTACGACTTTGGACTTTTGTTTGTTTTGAACGACACCTGCAAGTATTTCGACCCAAGCAAATAACCGTTGAGCGTTATAACGGATGCATACGCTTCCTCGTAATTGGTCATTGTGACAAAGCCATAACCTTTACACTTCTTCGTCTGGAAATCACGAACAACTTTTATATTCTGAACTGCGCCGAAGGGCCCAAAGAGCTGCCACAGCAGACTATCCTCTGTTTCCGGAGGTAAGTTGTACACAAAAATACACCAGCCATTCCCGTTGTTTGTTAATACCATCTGGTTCATCTGATTAAATGTCTCGGCTTGACGAAAAGGTGAATACCTAGTATGGATGGAAACAAAGAAAAATTCAGTTTTTGTGCTTCAAAACTTTTTTTTCTATTTTTCGTCAATTTTACATGACATTTGATCACTGCAGTTACTTTCTTGGGATTTGGAAGTTTAGCATCCTTAATTATCCAAATACAATTATTTTTACCATTATTCGGTTATACAGTATCTTGGCCCTTGAAGGCAGTGGCATAGCCAAAGGGTGGGCAGAGGGGGTGATCACCCCCTCAATGTTCAATTTTTATCGGTTCAAACTTAGTACCATTTGTCAGCAGTGGCCATATTTTGTATCCTTTCTGTTACTTGCCCCAGCAATATGAAAATCCTGGCTACACCACTGCTTGAAGGATAGTGGGACTTTGTATATACAATTTCCTTTATGGAATGACAGTGTACTCTTGAAATTTTCTGTCATTTTGGTTGTTAATATCCCATATTCCTCCACCAGCAGACTTAAAGTCAATATAACACCATTCTTCTAAGCACCCACTTTTTAAACTTTATACACAATTCCTTTCCTATGCCAGTAAGGATCTTGCATAAGTATTTATCAGGGGTAGGGCTACAGCCCTGGTTGGAAACCCTAGCCTCATCAGAGAAAAATTCTTCAATCTTTCAATGAATGATAGGAAAATAAATAGTGTAAATACAGTGACATATTTTTTCGACCGAATTAAGCTAGCACCCCACCCTACCTCCCCCATAAATAAATCTTGGCACCACCTTGCATTTCTACCTCTAAATCACATTGGTAAGTAGCGTTCCTATTTTAATGTACAAGAAGTTTATTCTCAGGTTTTTAAGATATGTTTCGAACAGGAAACATATTCATCTCCTCGATTATGATTATTGACATATATTTGGGGTAAAGTTTTCATTTCCGAAATAAATAATATGAATTATTCTAGCAACAGTTGACCCACAACTAGTTATGACTTTCACATATCATGTATGCCAAGCCAACAAACCGTTTATTAATGAGAATGCATCTTTTGAAAAGCTCATCATCTCATTAGGGGAAAAGAAAAGTAACAAAAGACCAATTAACCTCAAAATATTTCACTTTGCAACGGAATTAAAAAATAAGCAACATTCATGATGATAAAAAGATGGGTTAGTTGATCAACCCAAACTAAAATTTCATAACCAAAGCTATACAACTATAAACACAACCAATGTAGAAGGGTGATCAAGATTCAATGCAACACTTATAAAACTGATGGGGAAAAAACGTTGACAAGTAATACTTTCAACAAATGCTTGCATAAATATTATGTATATATACATATTATATACATAAACATATATATATATATATATATATATATATATATATATATATATATATATATACATATTATATATATATTATATATATGTATATATACATATTATGTATACATATTATGTATATATATATACATATTATATATATATATATATATATATACATATATATATATACATATTATATATATATACATATATATATACATATATATATATATATATATATATATATATATATACATATTATGTATACATATTATATATATATACATATTATGTATACATATTATATATATTTATATATATATATATATACATAACATATTATATATGTATATATACATATTATATACATGTATGTATACATATTATATATATGTATACATATTATATTATATATATATGCATATTATATATGCATATTATATATACATATATATATATATATATACATATATTATATATGTATACATATATATGAATATATATATATATGAATATATATATATGAATATATATTTATACATCCCTATGCCTACACATTACAAAGGACTGGTAAATGCTTTCAATACTTGGCAGTACATTTAATAATGTTATTAGTTTAGTTTTTTTAGGTGGGTATGGAAGAGGGGTGGGGGTGCAAGACACGTTTACATTTTCAAAATCATTATCTATTTCTTCTTTCATGATCAACAATTTTCCAAGTTTCTCGAAAAATAATCTATTTTGGAGAATCATATTATCAAACTTTTGAATATCATGATTATTCATCGTTGGAATTTACTGACTACAAATTTCAAGAGGTAAGCACAAGGTCAGTAGCAGGTTTAAGGCTGATTTTGCAATCAAAATTATCCAAAATGATCTCCCAATGATAAGTGAAAATACTTCATACAACCCTTATTTTTGGAAATAAAATATACATAAGTATAGAAGTTTTAATACACAGGGTTTATTTTTACTTGAATCTAGGTAAATTATGTTCTGCACTGTTTGTAAAAATAATTTTAAAGAAAGTATATGAAATTCACATCAATTATTACAAAGAAACGGGATACCTGTAAATAGATAGAAATGAGACTTAAAACTGGAGCAATTAGAAGAAAACAAATTCCAACTGCATGTAGAAGCAGATCTTTAAATGATTTGTTATAATCAAATTCTTATTCAAAGAAAAGTATTTTTTAGATCAACTTGTTAAAACACCAATATGAGAGCAACAATTATATACACAAGAATAAGATTCAAAATTTTCTGACAGCAATGTTAAAACCCTGAGTAAAACATTTTGCATTTCATTTTAAAGAAAATCTACCAAATATTTTCCTCATGTAGATTGTTGCACAGTATTCAATTTGGATGATGCAAACAGAAGCTGTTATATTTTTTGGTTCATGACAGGATATGTCATAGAAAACGTTTTATTCACTATGTCAGAAATTTTCAACTTCTGGTTTGATCAATTAAAAATGGACAACTTAAGGAACGAAGAATCAATCAAAAGACAGTTCAATTAAATAAAAAACAAGACAATATGAAACCAGATCAATCCACAAATCACAATTTGGCAGATCATTCAGTCAAACTCGGTGAAATCTAGCAGGGCAAAAATGAAATAAATCATGAACTGAGGGTATGAATAAGGATTAACAAGATAAGCCACTAGCACTCTGGGAAGCGGTTTGGATGTAGTAGCACAATGCGAGCGCTCACGAACGAACGAACTGTGAAATGAAAAGACTTAAAAAGTCAACTTTACTGACAACTGTCAAAAGTAAATGGCACAGTGAGAAATGAGAATGTATTTAAACAGTTAGTGTGCAACACAGGGTCTTCTTTAACCAACAAGAGATTCTCCAAAATATTAATTAAAGATTTATCAATCAAAAGATAATTTGTTATAATGTTCTTGTGTTTTTATTGTGTTATTGTTTTTTTATATCCCTCTCGAGTACAAATGTTCAGGATTAGGAAGAAAATTTAGTAAGAGAGGGAAAAAATGTAGTAAATGTTCTGGTTTAATATTTTTTCCCAAGATAAACCTGGTGGGGCTTGTATGAAATGTATGTTATGAAAAAGTACAGGAAAGTAATAATCATGTTTCTAAAATGATAATTCAGTGTATACATGCATTTATTCTGCTAGGGCTTCTTGTGCCATAAAAAATGGGTATAAGTTAGATTAAGATTGTCAAAGAAATTAATCAATCAATTGCATTTATAAAGCACCAAAATCAAGATTAGTGTCCTATCAGCACTTACAAAATTCTTGTGTTCTAATTAAAATAGGAAACCTTTTAATAGTGTATTGAAAGTAGCATTTCAATAGTGTTTTAAAAGTAGCAAGGGTAATGGTATTTTTGATGATGTAACTTCGGAGTCGTTCAGACTCCTCTCCCCCCTTCCTTAAATGTCAGTCCATTTACAGTCTTTAATGTCTTGTACAAGAAAGACAGAAAAGTAGCTACAAGTGTGATTGAATTTTGAAGGTATATACAGACATGTAGTGGCAACATCAACTTGATTTAAAAGTTATTTAGAACCATGAAAGCAGCCAAAAATGTTATCCAAATCACTTAAAAATTGATCACATTTGACAGCATTTTGAGATCTCTGGCACCAATATGCAAATTACTATGTAAATTTGTGATGTATTACAGGGTGACCTTGGTATTTTCTTTTGCAAATTCTTTTGATTTTTAAAGTCAATCATAATTCTTTTTAAAGTGGTGCAACAATTTCTGACCAATTTGTTTTTTTGAGTCTTTATTATACCCACAATCAAATTCTAGCAAGAATCAAATTTCCCATCATTTTCAGTGACTTGAAATTTAGAAAAGAAATTTGAAGAATTATAAAGATTGAGCTGTTTTCCCAGTCATACATCACAAATTTAGCATAAATTTAAATACAAATTAAAAACTGATCCTCTTAGATTTTAATACTTGTTTAAAAAATCAAAACTGATCAATAAACAAAATGCTACATAAAATGCTACATTTCCGTAGACTTATACGTATGGAGATGAATTTCTAGAACAGCTCTTTCTGACACAACTCAAATAAAAGGTAAAACCAAGAAAAAAAAAAAATCAAATTTTTCCCTCAATATTAGCAAATTTGCAAAGAAAAGGATGCTACCAATTTAGAAAAAAAGGCATCAAACAGGCTTACTCTAAAATGATAGCAGCTTTTATGCTGGACACCTCTGAATCCAAACTTGCCAATCAAAACACCTTTAGATACCCATCACCTTGCAGTGACTTGCAACAAAAAAAAAGGGGTTATTTTTAAAACAGCAAAAATATTTTGGCATGCATTTTATCCTTAATTCAACGTTATCATAAAGAAAGGTGTAATTCAACATTATCATGTAGAAAGGTGTGATAGATTGAAGGAGTGCTACAGAAGGAACTGGATGGGTCTCTGGTAATTGTTGCAAATTGCAAGAAGAATTAAATCATCATCTTCAACAACTGGTTTGCGAAAGGGACGCAAAGCAAAGTTCATGATCCATAGAGTATTCGAGTCAAAGGAAGAAAAGTTGTAGTGTGGTGAAATATATAAGTAGTAATCATTAGTCACATGTTAGATTTTTCATATAACAGGGGTGTTGTGTTGTGACCATCCAAAGACCTTCACATCCACCAAAACATTTTTGCCCAATCTCTTAAAAACCATCCAAGGAAAATGTTGATAATAGATTTTAGAATCAGAAAACTGCTTTGGTACATTGTCAGCAAATGTCTGTATAATTTATATTTACTGAGAGTTGGAATTTTTTTTTGTAGGACTGAATGTATAACAATTTAAAATCACAAAAACTGGTTGTTTGATATAAGCAAGCCCATTGCCAGGAATTTTAAAAGGGAAAATAATCTTGAAATTCTGGATGCTTATAATTTTTTTAAGATTTCAAAAGGCCACTTTCTCAACAAAAAGGGGTTCAAAATTTGAAAGAGGGATCATTTTTCATACAAAAAGTAACACACCTTGAAATTCTGGGTGCTTATTATATTTTTAGATTTCAAAAGGCATTTGTTTGTTCGCTCAGACGAACCCCCCCCCCATCCCCCCCAACTTCCGGCTATGGGCCTGATGTAAGTTTGTGTCATCTTCTTCTAAACCATTAAACCCGTAGTCAACTTTAGTTATTGTCGAATCATTTTGTATTGAGGGTTATAACTTTGCAATGGATAGGAGATATTGTTCATTACTTCTGGAGAATCTCTTGTAGAAAAAAGCCAATTTCAAACTCATAATTATAAAACACATGTTAGATCTATTCAGAACTAAAAAAAATTAAAAAACAGAAGGCCGGTGAAGTATAAGAAATAAGGTCCGAACAGAAGTCAGCTCAAGAAAACTTGGAATAACCAAACTACATGCTTACGGAGCAACCCTGGGTTTGGGTTTGTGCATATTCTTTCCTTATACTCACATGAAGTTTTTGGGTAAAAGTTTTCCCAGAATTCCTTGCATCTTGTTGCCTACGTCCTGCCATCTGGGATAATCAAAATGAGCGATTGGGTCAAAAAAATTCATTAGAGTTCAAGGGTGTTAAGTAGATAGAAACAACTCTTTTGTTTTTCTATCATTTTGTCTTCGTTTTTGTTGTTTTGTGAACTCTTTTTTTTTTTTTTTTTTTTCATGTCAATTTGTTCATTAATCAACATGTGCCACATACTTATGTGCTGTGTCATAAATTTAATGTTTGTTCAGTACAAAAACTATTTCCCTAAAGAACAAACAATATGCTTTTTTGGGGATGATTATCCTAGAATATGGGAGCAGAAATAAATTGCTTTTCAATTGATATCATGTCCCCAGAGGGCAAGTTAATTAATTCTGATCAAGAATATGTCCAGAAGGAATTGTGTTTTCCTGCCATCATATGTAATGGTAGATTTAGTTTATTGACTGATATATCCAAATCTTTCAAGGTTTGAAAATAGCTCTTAATTGATAATCAATTTTGAGATGGAAATTGCTTTCCTTCCTTTCATGAATTAAAATATACCAAGGATGCAATTTGAATACAAAGAGAAACAATCATATCACACTTTTCAAGCAATGAGAACTCAAAACAGAATGGCATGCGGTAAAAACCAATACCTGACGCACGGTGTGAGATGGCGAATGGGTCCCAGGTTTCCTCCTCCGGTCTGGCTGTTGCCGCCACCGCCGCCGCCGCCTCCGCCGCCGCTACTACTGGTATTATAGACATTATTTCTTCGTGTTGGAGATGCTTGTGCTACTGGGAGCTGCCCGGTCATGTAGAACTGCTGCAATGCTTTTTGGTAATGCTGACTTGGGTTACTGGCAAATTTGACAACAAGAGGTTCGGTACCACCTGGTGGAATGGTGTTGTGTAAAGCATTGATGGCGGCCTCTGCCTGATTGCGGCGATCAAAACGAACGAATCCAACTCCGCGTGAACTTCCTGCAAAACATGAAATTTTATTAAAGGTCTTGTAGCAACTTGGGTACTTTTTTCTTCGGAGCGTGGGGGTGTCATGTACCCAATCTTTTGGATTTTAGGGGGTCATATAAGGAAGAAATAGCTGATGGTCTAAAGCGTTTTCAAATTTTATCGAAATCATCAACCCATTATACTATTCGGTAAATATATACTTTCTACATCTTTCTATCTTATTCTACTGTTTGGGAGAGCTCAAAACCTGTCAATCTCCATGGTTACACCCATGGAAATACTCAGAGAAGCAGTCTTCAACTTTGTAAAAAGCTCATTTTGTTCCCAAGTGTATTGTATTCCATGCAGTGTGTTTTTAAATTGAGCCAATGATATTGTTCATCATCACAATCAAGCCAATGATAATCATGACAATGAGGAACATTTGCTGCATTCTGATTGGCCAAGTTTAAAATCTGTGTCAGAGTGGTCTTAGCCCCTTTAAGCAAAAAAATGCACACCCACAAGACTTAAAATATTTCACATGGAATTATCGTGTAAATAAACAAAGTTCCTTGGCTTAAAAAATATGCAAAAGTAAAAAGAATGTAAAAATATTGTTTTCCTAAATGAAAAATTTCATTAAAAACATCACTGAATGTCATTTAGTACATGGAATATATCCCCTCAATAAACTGCAAACCTCGGGACACTTACTACTGTACATCATATTTCACTATGCTTTTATTTCTTATTTTCAAACGTGTAACCTTTTATATACCATGGCTTTCGAAAAGGAAGTTGTTAATGACCCATGCAAATCCCAGAATGATTATTCTCCAGTACAGGATTCATACAACACAGTATCAACTACGATTTGCACTAACAGATATGAGACAATCGTTGAATGGCTTGTTTACAGTACGTACATGCAAGTTTCTTTGCCATCTGCTCTCCCTGTAGTTTCATATGCATTGAACAAGAAGATCTAAAAGGATGCTAAGAAAGCAGCATCTTCAGAGACAAAATTAAACTGTAAAGGTCCAGGGGAGAGAGGGTAACACATCCCAAGTATTTCAAATCAGTTGGTCAGAAGTTTTTCAATTTGGTTACAAGCTGGTAAAATTAATTTTTTAACTAAAATTAAATATGCACCTTTGAAATGCATTTTGTACCTTAAATTTTGTACCCATCTTTTTTCAAAAGTTCATTAACTTATAAGGTACATGGACAGGTAGAGGCAACAGGAACTCAATTCATTTAAAATCCACTAAAAAACATAAAATTGCATCAAAATCGGTTTAAAATTTGCCATTTGACAGCTTTTTGAAAATGTTTGTGGAAATATGGGCAAATATGCACATTTGTGTTACTCTTGCGAGGCATGAATGGGACATACTCTTGCAAGGCATGAACAAGACATACTCTTGCGAGGCATGTATGGGACATACTCTTGCCCTGCATGAATGGGACATACTCTTGCGAGGCATGAATGGGACATATTCTTGCGAGGCATGAATGGGACATACTCTTACGAGGCATGGACGGGACATACTCTTGTGAGGCATGAACGGGACATACTCTTGCGAGGCATGAACATGACATACTCTTGCGAGGCATGAATGGGACATACTCTTGTGAGGCATAAATGAGACAGTACTCTTGCGAGGCATGAATGGGACATACTCTTGCAAGGTATGAACGGAACATACTCTTGTGAGGTATGAACAAGACATACTCTTGTGAGGCATGAATGGGACATACTCTGGAAAGGCATGAATGGGACATACGCTTGCAGAGGCATGAATGGGACATACTCTTGCGAGGCATGAACGGGACATACTCTTGTGAGGTATGAACGGGATAGTCTCTATTTTCTTAAGTAAATCTATTGTTTTTAACCTTCTGCCATTTTTCTTTGGAAAAGGCGAAGATAATTCTAATGAAGACAATTTGATCTTTAACATACCCTCAACCAACCTCAGGCTGGAGACAGCATTTTGAACATTTTCAAGGTCTGAAATCAAGGGAAGAAATATAAAGAAAAACAAAAGCATTTTGAGATGTTTTCCTGTTCATACATCACAATTTTTAAATATATAAAAAAAAAAATCAAACTTTGATTACTCATGATAACTTGACACTACACATGTTATTGCAAAATTATAAGACTATTGAACATGGAATGTGATGCTCTTTTCCATATGTTGAACAGGAAACTTTTGTACCTGTCCATTGACTTTAACAACTCAGTACTCAATTATCTAAAAACATGAAAAATAGTGAAAATCCAAACTCCTCAGTGATTACACCAATAAATTCTTCCACCAACCAAAAGTCAGCTATATTTATTCATCAAGTCCAAGATCAATAAATTTAACTAGTCCGACATCAATAAATTTACCAAATCACTAAGTTTCTTGACACAACTGTGCCACTGAAGCATTTGAATCTCTCTTGGCTGGGGTGTATTGATTCTAAATTGAGTAAAATTTCAAAAAGAATTGTAGAAGAAGAGCCATTTACTTTAATCTATTCAAGGTTTCTGCATAAATCTTAAACCTGTCAAAATCTTTAATTGCATTTTTTGGTTCTTTTCTTGCACATAATTATGGCCATGTGCACCACAACCATGGTGAACGTCTATGGACAGGACCATAGGAGCCTATGAGGGGAGGGGGTCGGGTCTTGTTGGCCCCAAATATTTGCCAAGTTGTATAGAAAATTCATATGTATATCATATGCATAATGCTATATGATGCAAAGGCTTGAAGCTCGTTCCCCCCCCCCCTCCCTCCAATAATCAAAGGTCTCCAAAACTCATATGTATATTATATGCATAATGCTATATGATGCAAAGGCTAGGGCTCGTTTCCTCCCCCCTCCCCCTCCAATAATCAAAGGTCTCCATGCATAATGCTATATGATGCAAAGGCTAGAGCCCCCTTTTCCAATAATCAAAGGTCTCCTATGGTTCTGGGTAGAGATTATACACCAGAAATTGAGTTTTACATTCTGAGATAGAATATGGCATCTCAAAAAGTACGCAATTCTTTCAATTTCTGTCAATAATTGGGAAAAAAGAAGATAATTTCTGAAATTTTGATCAAGAGTATGATTCAAAACTTGTCACATTTAACTAACCATTCAATTGGTGGAGGATTTGAAAACAGGTTGTTTCGAGGAAATTCATTGGTATTCTTGTTGTGATGTCACAATATTGAAATAGAATTTGCATAATTTCTTACAAATAGATTTTAAAATTAAAACGTAAATTAGATCAAATTAAAACCAATTTTGATGAACCTTTTGCTACTTCTTTTAGTTAAGCTTAAGTTGTTCCTGCCTGCCAATACATCTTAAAACAAGATGAGATTTCACTCTGCAACAACATCAAATGCAAACTTCCCGTTTAGATCAATATTTATCTTGGCATACAATATCGTAAAAGTTTGTGACAAAGAGATTCAATGTGCTGGATTATGTTATAACAAACAAAAAAGGCGGTAGAAGGCATTTCGAGTTTTTTTATATGCACATACAGATTCTGAAACTACACTAACACAAAGTTGTTCCGGTTTCAATTGTTCCGGTTTCATAATGCTCATAGCTTTAACTTGAAACTTTGATCCCACAGACTAACATAACGAGTGGGTTTGAATATGGATTCAATTTAAGGCATAATTAATATAAAGGCAGGTGTAATTCACCCCCTCTTTTGCTTAGCATACGAACTATTTTGAAATGACTAAGTAAAATTGCAGTAAAACTGCCCAAGAAGCTCAAGCTCCTATGGGGGAGGGTACAAGTCATATTGCACTGCTCAACTATGCTATGAAGGGCATGTGTCCCCCACCCACCCCCTCCCCCCTTACTCATCCCCTTCACACAAAAATGATTGTGGTTGGCAGCATTGAAGTGAAATTGCACTGAAATTTAAAACTAAGCCTAATCAAGATTTTCGCCGGCAGAGTTAGTCAAAACAGACAACCAAACATGGTCCTCGGACAATAAGTAGCCATAATATGTCCTTCAAAGAAACTCAACCTCTTATGGGGGATGGTAGCCATGTTACACTTCTCAAGAGTATGTCATTTATACACCCCATCCATCACTATCACCGAGACCACATGGCTAAGTGGAAATGTTCCGGTAGTGCCAATTTAATTACTTCTCGGAGGGTTTTTGTATGTTTTTCATTCGACTAGTTCAAACACATTTAAGGCATCTCCACAAGCAATCCATCTCAATAAGCTCAGAATGAGTCATTGCCATGCATTTCAATGTGTTTCATTTCCTTACCATTGTCATACAAGAGCTTGGAAGTGATGATTTCTCCATATTCTGTGAATAAGCTCTCCAGTTGATGTTCGCTGTAATGTCTTGGGATGCCACTGATGTATAGGTTAGCATCTTTGATGGCCGGACTACTTGGCCTTGCGAAGGAAACCTGCAGAAAATGGAAAGGAAATTATATTGTTCCACAAAAAAAATCTGTCCCTACATCTTCTAAGAACATTTATGATACTGAAATGTAGAACATTTATGATACTGAAATGTAGATCATTTATAATACTGAAATGTAGAACTTATTTAGCTGTACAAGTAGCTATGAATGTGTTTAAGCCCTTGGTGACACTATCTCTCAGACTGAAAACATTTTGAAGATCCTTAGAAGTATGTTCCCTTGAGGACAATAACAGTCCTCTGGGGACCATGATGGTCCCAAGAGATAATGATAAATTGCACTGTTGTCATGGCACTGCAGGTATAAAACAATCCATATCACTACCCCTCTCTAATCACACATGTTGAGAATGAACTAAGCAAGGAAGGGTGCAATGGGTCTAATCTCTATGACTGGGATTTTAAACTTCTCTTGCTTGGAAATCGGTGCTTCACCTAAAAGATCAATACTGTGAAAAAATTTCAGTTGGAATATATCTGCCAAGAACCATAAAAAAAAAAGTCTCCAAAACTGCTTTGTGATATTAGCAGATATCTTCCAATTCTGTAGGCATAAATTTAGAAAGCATACACATTTTCAGCAATTTCAACCCCATCCTCAAACCTGTAACCTCCCTGAATTCTGCAAAATACATCACCTAAAACTGCCCGATAATAATTTGCAAGCAATGCACGACTGATGAAAAATTGACTTTTCGTACATCCATTTCATGCAATTAAAATACTTCTTTAGTAAACTGTGATGCCAGACATCCACAGGTATACCAAAATAACAATGCTTTTATCAGTTTCTCCTACATATGTCTTGTAATAAAAATGCCTGGGGGTAGGGGACTGAACATGTGGGAAAAGGAAGGTATGCATAGGCTGGACCACACTTGTCTTCAAATTTGTATCTTTTGTATGGTGATTTTTGTTGTATCTTAGTGCGATTTCCCCCCCCCCTTCCCCACCCCACTTCAAATCCCACCCATGAATATATAGGCAAATCCCACCCATGAATATCTGTAGACCTATGCTAAAGCCTAAGCATCTTTATGTTAACTAGGGGGTTGTGGGAAGTTAGGGGGACTAAACATGTAAATAGTGATACTTATTGGAGGCTTGGTGGAAAACCTAAAGAAAGCACAGCATTCAGAAGTCCTGAGAGCCTTTTGTAGCAATTTTTATCATTTTGTTCATTGCTAAGCAAAACAGTTTGGGCAAGGTAGGCTAAGAGCTTCACCCTTTCCATTCTTCAAAACTAAACATTTTGATTGTACACTGTATGTAGACTTTATTGTTTCTTCTCTAATTTTCTTTCAATGTGCAATCATTGAATTTCCATGTAGATGCCTCTTTCTGCAGTAGATCGAGCAAAGGTTTCTTGTATAAGAGGGAAGAACATTTATTGACATAACGTATGGCATTACATTATATACAGGAACACAGGAATGCTGTACAGTATTCATTTCAACAACACCCTGCATGAGTATTATCATCATCGACATCCTCATATCAACTGTCTCAAGTTTGTTTCCTTGTTATAAAACCTATCTTCTAAATGCCATATCCTTTTCTTAAAAAAATATAGCTAAGCTTGAAATGAAAAATATTCTTGAATATCATTTCCTTGTTTGTATAAGGTTACATGTAGTGAATGCAGAAGTATTTCCTGTAACTTTTGTACAAGTATAATTGAGCTTCCCTTTTACTTGAGGAGAATGTAAAAGCAGTTGAAGAACTGCTGTGGTTTTGTACATAATTAATTTAGTATATACTGTACATACATTATTAGTCTTCTATCATATAAAGGAAATGAGAATTCACAGAAATATCCCTTTAAAAGAAACAGAATGGTTCAAAAACTAGTTTGATATCACTTTCCTCGGAGAAGATATCATTTCAAAAGTGTTTGCCCTTCATTTCCCTTTCCAATAATTGGTTCTTCTACACAGGGGTTCATTCTATGGCTCATTTAGTTTATATGCTTTTTTGAATTTTCTACTGAAAAACATTTCCTGTATAATTTTGGAACTGCAACAAAATATCCTTTATGGTCTTGAAACTTATAAGATCAAATCATTTTAATTTTCAGAAAATATGTAATAAACTGTGTGGTATGTAAACTTGGAGATGCATGGTCAGTACATGACCATTTTGCCAATACCTTAAATTAAAACTTCCGTTCTACCATACCTCAGCCTAGCTGGCACAGTGGTGGGACCATGGCTTTCCTAACATTAGTACTATATAGTATTACTCACTACACTATACATATAAAAAGGCAGGACACCTCTGAAAGTAATCCAGCTCCCAGAGCCTTTTAACCAATAGGATCGCTACTTTATGATCACATGCTAGAGAATTGACATCATGAAGTAGTGATCAGAGTTCTGGGTGCTGGATTACGAATAGAAGTATCCCGCCTTGTTTATGGTGTAGTAGTTCTAACGTTAGGAACGCCTGTGGGTACGAACATAAACCCTGATAGCACAGTCATGTTGGGCTCAAGTTGGCAATCCTGTGTCAACGAATGGTTGGCAAAACATTGGCCTAATGGTTGACTTCTTAAATGGCTGGCTTGTACCTTGGTACATTTAGCCAATGGTGTGTGCTACCTGGGATAGTACTAACACTGGTGTTTATACACATGGTATTTGATGAAGATTTGGGTGACCACGTTAATATGATATCCACTTGTCTATAAATGCACTACAACACATCCAGGACTGAGGCTGCCGGGTAAAACTGTTGGTCATCTGTTCATAATTCATACCATTTAATTTTTATGGTGGCAAAGATTAGCGTTACATTGGAGGGGGAGCAGGGGGATCACTGTCCTAAGTTTTTTTTTATAAGGATCATGAAATTCATACAAATTGCAAAGTGATGCCTTCCCTCTTTGAATACACATCCCCCCCACCACAAAATGAAAACAAATGAAAATAACATATATAATAATTCCTTGTTGATACGACACAAATGCTTGACCAGGGATGCAAATATGGCATGCAATATTTTTGAAGTTTAGCAAATACAATTAAAATAAAAGAAAAAAAATCAAACCAAAGTTCCTTCAAATGGGATTGATAAAATTGATCAAAACTTTTCTATTTGATTTCGCCCTTTTTTTGGATGGAATGGTAGGAAACAGGGAAGAGTTGTATGAAGCTAGGAGGGCAATGGAAACTCCAAAGGATTTCCCCTTCTCAGTTGGAGTCCTGATGTTTGATAATTTCCTATATCTATTTGTAACTATCAATCTTGAAGTTGGGATTTAAGTCATCATCATGTCAATATGATTTTTTTCCATAAAGTTTGAAGTACAACTTGTCTACTTGATAGTTCCTCATTGGTCTGATAACACTCTTTCACCATTGAACCTCATCTTTCTTTTCCCTGTTATTATATTCTGTTCACCATTGAACCTTATCTTTCTTTCCCTGTTATTCTATTCTGTTGACTTATAAGAACATCTATTCCAAAGTGAAAACAAAAGTTCTAGTTTCCTTGAAAATTTGTTTTCTCAAAGGTGGTTTTACAATGATTATCTGTCAATGATGGATATCTACAGTAAGGGATAAGCATTAATTTTATAACAAATATGTTTTCATCTGATTTAACACCAGGATGTACAACTGCTGTTTAAAACTTTGCAACATTCTTTTTTAACTGGCAGTATCGACTTTGAATATTTAACCTGTTAAGTTTAACTGAATTTCCACCATGGTGAAGAATTGTTGATTTATGCATGACCACACTTTATAGACGCACGTGAATCACACGCAAGTATACATGACCAACGCACATACAAATATGAAGTCTTCAAATTCAGAATCATCTTCATCGACTTTCGACATGAGCTTTACAAGTACTACAAAACCAACTTCGAACGCCCAATTCTGAAGAAGAAAAATTCACTTCGGCACTCACAACCATCTTATCAAATACCAATACCTTTGTATTTGCCACATTAAATGTCACGCAAACCTTTTCAAGTACAACACTTTGCAGTTGCACAAGGAAATGCTATACTTTGCATGTTAGTAGCTCATCAGCAAGATGAAATATGCATACGAGCGATTTGAAAAGTAAGGCAAGACTATTCCCCTAGGAATATACTGGCATTGAGAGAACTTGAGGTAGGTCAAGTTACCATATTGACTGGTAACCGAAGATCACAGTGCCAGCACATGATGAGCGACTTATTTCTTCGTCATGATACACTGCTACAGGCCATTCTCTCAGTATCAAACAAAGAACAACCAAAGACGATCAATAAATTAAAAGTTCATCTTATAATCTTTGTTCATCTTTTATATCCTTTCATGCGTGGTTGAAACTATCAAAAAAACAAAGTCAACTAGCAGGGGACTCTGTTTGAAAATTTAAAGGAAGGAAAAATGTTTTCAAGGTGCAGATTGCAAGCAATTTCAAAAAATAATTGTTGTTTCCATAAATGTTATAGAGATCAGTTTACTTCCAATACAACAATGATCAAATGTCCTGATGATACAGCCAGCAAATTGTGACCTACATGTAGTATACCAAAGTAATGTTTTATCTGCAGAAGGTTAGGTCTTTAAGGCAAGGTTAGGTCTTTAAGGCAAATTGTATAGGAACATCTGTAGACTATGGAAGAGTGCAGACTTCGCGGATAAAACAACTTGCTGAATTTTAGATGTAACTGTTTGAATTGTAGTTGATGCCAGACAGACAACACTATTTATGCCAAACAATTTTCTTACAATCATATAATGCATGCATATTTGTATGGATTCTAGCTGTTAGAATTTTAGAAAAGTTTTTGTGTAACAAAACCAAATTTCATTAAAAATTGGTCCATGAATTACTGTAATGTAAATTAACCAAATAAAAAACGAAACAAAGAATCTCATGAAATTGCATTGAGATGAACTGATTTTGTTCCGGTTTTGTATATGGAGTAAGAGGGGAGGAAGTGAACACGTACATACTGTATATTCCTTGATAAACCCCCCACTCTAATAACCCCATGTTTTTTGTGCGGTGACAATTGTAAAGTCACACCTAAATTGATTGGTAATATCGTAATAATAAATACACAGTGTGATTTAACACAAGGCTTCAGCAAAAAGTCGTTTAAAAACTGTCGAAAGATACATTTAAAAAAGTTGAACTTGCTATGCACACTGTAAGTACATTTGAAATTTAACCTCAAATAAACTCCCTTTTTGAAAATTTAATGCCCGCCCCTCCCCCTCTCCGCCTTGCAGGCGTTCATCAGGGAATATATGGTAGGAAGTTAGAGGGAAGAAGCCATTTCTTTAACACAAGATTTCCAATGATCATCAGCAGTGTTTGAGAGAAACATAATTTTCCATTTCTAAGCCTCTTGGACGGAACATGGTAAATTTTCTCTTCATGCAAGATTCGACAAATCATACGTCGTGACCGTCTGGGACAACAACAAAATTAATTCAGGCAGCCATGACACTCGACCTGCCTGGATGGACAGATCTCAGTTGATTTTTGTTGATTTGTCGATCCTGGTCTTCAAGCCTTACCGTTTTTTAATCAATCTTCCTGTTCATCATAGTTTAGTTTGAGGTTGAAGAGATGGGGATTTCTCAAACATCTGGAACATACATTACCTTCCTAATTGGACCTTGATATTCACATACAAGAAAAATTTAGTTCATCATATGCATGATCATTAATTCAAAATGAAGCTATGCGTGTTGAATAGCCAATAGTAGAGGTTCATTGAATCTTTTATCAAAACAGATGTTACATAAACAAACCACATGTGTGTACAGAACAGTCAATAACATCTGTGAGGCAGTGGCTACACAAGGAATTTGGTCATAGGGGGGGGGGGAAGAGAGGGGTAATTTTGTCTCATGGAGGGGTGAGGCTTGTCATTTCACACAATTTTGTGAGAGGGAAAATTTCCCTCCCCTCCCCATTGCGCCATCACTGAGCATGGCCATAATTCTCCTTCAGAAAGAAGGATGGACATGGGGCCATACTTCTCAACAAAGTAGAGAGACAGTCTTTTACAACCTTTTAATCTTGTTTAATTCTTCCAAGGACCAGTTCCTCCAGTCCCCAAGCTCCCCAGGAGGGCATCTGAGGGAACTCCACAAGCCACCTAAAAAAAAACTTCTCACTGTTGGCTTGACGTAAGCTTGTCAAGCTTGCTGTTAGTTTGAAAAAGCTCACTTAAGCTCGATTGAACCTGAATGACTTTTTCTACCTCACAGTGAGTAGTAGTGCGCTTGCAGTGACTTTGAAAACGAGCTCATACAGTATTGGTCCACAAGTGTTTCAACTGCAAGCTCATTTTCAAATGATAACCTCAGTACGGAATGTTCCAATTGTGAGTGAGCTTTTGGCAGGCTCATGGTGAACGAGCTCGCCATTTCTATAAGGGATATACACAAAGTGAAATGAGGAGGGGGGAGGGAGGGGTGGGTTGTTGCCAAAGGAAAAATTTGCTGATTGTCTAAAATATTTGTCAAAAGAGCAGTCTGTTACACTGAAAAGCAAAAAAACATGCAAAATTTACGTTTTCCTTAATTGCCTTTTTAATTTGTTCCTGCAGGTTTGTACTTCATATAGAACCACCAATGAAGTTCTAAAAAAGAGGAATATGGTAGCTGAACCAGAGGGGAAACATTTCGAACATTCCAGTGTTCCAATTTTCCTCTGTTCCAAGAACAGTGATTTTTAAGAGGGAACAGTGCTCTTAAGAGGGCCCACAACGAACAAATCCACATTTGTTTCGTGTTCCAAAATTGCACCTTTCCTCTTTAAATTTTGTTTTTCCCTTATGCCCCACAAATTCATAACTTGTTCAGGGACCCCTCAAATTTGTCTCTAAAAGGAGCGCTAGACAGAAATTTGAGGGCGCTCGTTTTTGCTAATTTCACAGATATATTATCCACAAAAGATTGATAAACTTCATGCCTCCATAGCCCACAGACGATGTGAGGGCAAATGTCACATGAATACTCATACTCTGAAACGGAGCTTTTATTCTCTTACACAAGATGCGGGGACAAGAGGGCCATAATGTTCCTCCAAGAAGCTGTTGACAACATTTTGGGTGAGAGAGGAATGACCGAGACAACTTTTCCTGGAATTATAGGCCATGCTTGGATATGTCCAATAATAATCACCGTTAATTGAAGCCAATTTACAGTTTTGCATGCACAATAAAGAATATGAATCATATGTACAAAAAAGCTGTATTTATAAATATGCATAATTGGGTATTTGCACATGCAAGATATAAGATGCACAGATTTGAAAAATACCAGAACAAAATGTCCGCTTCCTGTTTCATAACAGAAGGGATTTGTTCCGATTTAACCGTTTCCTTGGTAAGTATCAGCTAAAGCGTATTCAACAACCTTGATAAATATTTGGTTAAATATATTACATAGAGAAAGAGAAAACAAAACGATAATACATGAAAACTGAAAAAGGATTATAAAATAAGACCACTTTCAAAATGTTGCTCAAAATACAAACCCTTGCAGGGGTGATGTATTTCCAGTTTCTGCGACTCCACAAGGGAAAAGTTTTTATTTTTTTCCAGCAAATTCAAGAAGAATACTATAATTTTGTCTAGTGGTCAATAGCCAGAAAGATTTTAAGGAAACCTGTTTTACAAACAGAATCCTTTAATTTAAACCACTGATATAATATTTTAACAAAATCTGTTTTACAGACAGATATCCAGCTTAGCTTTCAATTTAAACTGCAGAGTACAATATTTTGACTCATCAAGATTTTGATACGGAAAAGAGTCTCAGACGACTAATTGTCAGCAATTTTCCTTCAAATTTTCTTTTGTTAAACCATTTCTAATTTTTATCTCGAGTATTTCTTTTGTTTTTGCTTGAATGGGTCAAATTTAGTAGAAAGAAGATGACCCATCATCAACAAACAGCCACTACAAATTTCTTTAGTTTCTGCACTTTTGATCAAAGTCAATTTGTCCGGATTTGCATATCATGAATATCCATTACCCTCAAATAGAGCCAGTACAAAAGCATTATCACTGAATATGCAGCAACACATTGAAAGTGTCCTTTTGAACAGAAATGATGGCCATTTCTACCTTGAGTTTTTTGCTCTGGACTTTAAGACCATCCAAGGTGTCCTTGGCCTTAGCTGCTTCTCCCGTCTTCATAAAGTTCACGAAACCATATCCCAAACTTTGACCTGTTAAAACCAAAGTAAAAGAACAAAAAAGACCCAGATAAAAGAAAAATAAAACGGAAAATTCTAGATACTACAAAATAATGAAATGAAAAGAGGGAGGAGGATTTGTGGCGAGGAAGGTTGAATGGACACAAATTTGGTGACAACAAAAGAACAAAATCATGGAGTTGAAAATTCTGTAGAAGTATAGTTAGTTCCCAATTACAAAATGAGTTAATTAGTTATTACAGGTTATTCATGTACACATGTAAGCATAGAAGTAATGCAGAAAGTGTTAGTGGTTATGATCAAGATGCAGCTGTGTTACATGTACTTATGTACAATGTACGTTAATGTATGAGTGATATCAAGCATGATGTCATAAAAAATTAAGTCTACAATATAAAATAATTGAATATATAATCATTCCATTGATTAATATACGAAGATCATGAAATGCATCTTTATTAAAATTTTCCTGTAACTACAACATTATAGGAAAAAGAAAATCACTTTCAATAAGGCTTTAAGTTCATATATTTGAATAATTCTCTAATACCTTGAATACCTTGACAAATAATTCAAGTAGGCCCCGATCTAAGATATCTGGGAATTTTTGCTCCTAACCCGAAACAACAAAAAATAGCGGCTGTCTACTGCTCAGATTTGGTCAAAATACACTGGATAATTTCAGTCTTATTCACTTTTAAGATTGATTTTTGTGCACTACTGTACATACTAAAATAAGTTACAATCATTAAGTTATTATACTTTGCAGATTCCATGTATGGCTCTAATGCCTTCTACAACTGTTGTTTAACCCATCTAATCAAGAAGATCAAATTGATATACACTTTTTATGCTATTAACATCCACCTTCTTCCATTACAAGTCGTAATTTTACTTTTCCTGGGTGAAAATAACCTTTTGCTGTGGTTATTTCATATCTCAGAAGTTCAGCAAAAACAGCTTCGGGAAGTCAATCCATAAAAGGTCAAGAAATTGATCCCGAACTTCCTTCCTCCATCCAAAGGTTCAATATTTAAAAATGTAAACACAACAGACTAATAGTGTGGTGTACATGTAGTAAAATCTAAAAGCATTGTTAGTATCATGGCACAGTAAAGGGAAAAAGGGCATTGATTTTACACATAAGTCAGAAGACTTATAGAGTTCAAAATTACTGCAATGATATATCTACTGTAGTTGTTAGAAAATACATTGGAAGCATGAGGAATTTGTCCTTTCTCTCTTACACCCTGCTAACTTACCCCCCCCCCCCCTCCCTCCACCCTCCCCTAAAAAAATATGACAATTGTTTATCACCAATGTACATAACTAGTTTCTTTAAACTATTAGATTTACAGCCAAAGATCAATCTTGTGATTGAAAACAAGAAATATATGAGTTAAAACAATTAACATCTAAAATATTTTTGATATCAAATGAATTGGCAAAATGAAAATCAATTTTATACACACCAAAATGATCCATCCATTAATGTATTAGAGATATGAAGGTTTAATGAGACATTTTGATCAGAATTAACAACAAACTAATTTTTTTATTTTTAGTTTTAGATAAATGTAAAATAATCTAGAGCAGCATTTGCAGTGGTGTTATTCAAATTCTACAGGTCTTTCAATAGCTATGTGGTAATATTGGAAATCTAATTTACAGTATCCTTTCCTGTAAGTAATGTTTATAAATGCAGATGAATACTAAAAAAAAAAACTTTTTAAGACAAAAGTATGTATCTGAATATGACGCAATCAGGAGAGTATCTATTAGACAGATTAGACAAGACAAAAGATTAAACAAATTATTTTGTTAATTTAAAGATGTACTGTATATGATTTGTTTTATTATTTACTAGAAATAAATTGTGTCATTGTCATACATGTGATCATCTCATTTTTGATGAATATCAAATGGGTAATCATCTCATTTTGATGAACATTAAATGGGTAATCATCTCATTCTGATGAAACATCAAATGGGTAATCATCTCATTTTGAAGAACATTAAATGGGTAATCATCTCATTTTGATTAACATCAAATGGGTAAACAATATGAAAATCTAGTTTTCCTAATAAGGTTCTTCAAACTGAAGACTGGAACATCATTTTTGATTCACCAAAATTAGGTAAGGTTTTTAAATCATCCCCCTCATTAACTTCTAAGCTACACTGTACCTAATTTACTTTCTCCAAGTGTCATATACTGTATGGACCTAACAGTAGCAATATGAACAATTAGTTTTCTAAATGGAGTTCTTTGAACTAAAGACATTGATAAGTAATTTTTGATGCACCGAAAGTACACAAAATATGTTTTGTAATTCATACGTCCGTTTCAACTTCTAAGCTGCTTTACTTTCCTTTACAAGGTATATCATAAACATAAACCTTTCAGTAGCAACAGCTAGACTAACCCACTAATACTTCTGATGTAAACAATGAAAATTCAAACGGATTTTACTCGAGCAATCCTAGATGAAATTGGGTTTTGTGTCTCGTATTCATCAGAAAATCTTCCTTCTCGACCGTTTCATCCGTCAAGTTAATGATTGATTGGCCTAATTCACTAATGAAGCCGAGCAGAAAGTAAGCATTATTTAAAGAAAACAAAAGGTCTCTCCTTCGTGATGAGAAAACGAGAACATCACTACACAAGATGAATAGTTTGCAAACACCTCAGCCATTACATCTAGCTGTGCTTCATTGCATTATCATTCAAAATCAATAACCATCAGACAAGAAGAATCACAGGCCGTGGAAAATCTTTTTGAAGTGTGGGTGGGGAAAAGGAGGACTCGTATTTTGTTTTAGTGTAAAACCAATGTTTTCTGTTATTCACATTCCTTCTCTTTAAATGTTTGGCAGTCTACAGTGTGACAAGGAAACCACAAATTAGTGAATGTATCAAAGAAAACGCATCATTTAAATTAGTTCTATTGCACCATACATGTACCTGTGTTATTTATTTTGTTTAGGGAGGAGGTAGAAACTGTTTTTTCTTCATTGATTATGGAAATGTCTATATTCTCTACATTGAACCCAACACCCACACCCTCTTAGATTGAATTGTTCCTGAATCCCTGTTTTTCACATGTGCAGTAATTAAATACTCTTTTCTTCAAATATGATAATAAATTCTGCTTCAATAACTCATCCCACTCAAATATTTATACAGCTCTATTGTAAATTGAAAACAACTCTCATATTTCACATTTCTACAAGATAGTACAGTAGTAAGATCAAACAGGATTCACTAGAATGGCTACAATTGATTTGCACATTCATATCAAACAATCCGGTTTACGCTCCTGATTAGGAGATCTCTTGATTGAGAGAACTCCTGATTGGAAGATCTCCTGATTGGGAGATCTAAATAGCACAGTGACCATAACTCCAGCTGTTAAATATTTTGTTGCTTTTGTTTGCTTGCTGTTATTCTTAAATCTTATATAGTTTGAATAAAGCTACAGCCTTGAAAATGATATTGAAATTAATATTTTTGAAACTTAAAATTCTTTCTTGTACAATGTAAATTGAGCTTTTTTTGCTGACTAAAATGTTAAAATCTGCTTGTCAGAGACTTTTGAAATGAATTTTCAAAGATTATTTTAAATCTCCCTGGCGAAAGTCAAATTTGCGCAGGTGAAAATGAAGAATTAAATTTATTGTTCTGTTGCACCAATAAAATAAGAATATTTCAGATGTATTTTTCCTACATTCAACTTGAACCTTTTCACCGTTATGTATTTTTATAGAGATTTTTGAATTTGTTAAGATGGACCAAAAATCTCCCAAGGGAGATCTCCCGTTTGGGAGAGCTCCTGTTTGGGAGTGTGGACCAGACTGTCAAAGGTTATTAGTATGCAAAATAAGTGTATCTTATTATTCTAGAGACTTCACAATAACACGCCCTCACTTTAACAAAGTCATAGTAAGCTATTTGCGGAGTTAGGGCTCATTATAAGATATATAATAATAGTGCCAAAAATCTTCCCATGAAAAATTGTGACTAAAATTATATTAATGTACCAAATAATTTATATGCTTTTACCACATGTTCAGGGGCATAAATATTGGGGATGGGGGTAGGGGTGGGGGAGTGGGGTGGGGGTAGGGGTGGGGGAGTGGGTGGGGTGAAGGTTTTACACCCCTTTATTGGTAAAATTGATGACCTGTTGGTGAATTAAGGTCAGCATTGATAAAGTATAAAAGTTGGTAAAACTTTCATCCATAAATTACGAATTGAACCGTTTGATCCAACTTATTACGTACTAAGTATTGAAATTTTAGATTTATAACTGAAATGACTTCATTAGGTTGCTGTACTAATAAAAAGCCATATTTTGTTTAATGTTTCATGTTTAACCCTTACTCTACCATGCGGCGATATTGTCGCCGTTTTGGGTGCATTTCCAAAAAAGTGCTGGTAGAGTAAGGGTTAGTTAATCAACTCGCGACAAGTGTGCCAACTCGAAAATATATGCAGCATGGATCCGGTGGGCGGCCCACCGGGTCACTGAAGCAGAATGAGCCCAACTGTGCTGCTCGGAAGACAAGAGGACCCTTCAATAATTAGCCGTGATTAACCCTTACCCTACCACATGGCGATATTATCACTGTTTTAGGTGGCCCATCTTTGACTCAGCCTTCCAGGCGCATTCTCAAAAAAGTGCTGGTAGAGTAAGGATTAAACATTTATCTAATCATCAGGTTGCTGTTTTTTTTTAGAAATAACAAGTTTATTGTTTTTTGAACATAAACTATAGTGCCGACATTCTGGGGTGAAGCATTTAGCATTCAAAATCCAAGAAAACCTTATATTTACCTTAATGTGTAATATATTTTTTGTCGGTAGCGACGAACTCATTCGTTGGTAGTAAATTTGTAATTTTACACCCTCCAATCAAAAGGGTCTACCGATACCACTGTGCGGTTCCCTTTTTAGCAATTCAATATACTATTCATCGCAAACTTACGTGAGGGTCGTTCTTAGAGCAATGAACCCAGAACATTGTGGCTGAAACTTTAGGTTTGTACCACATATACTGTTGCTTACTCAAGAATTTTAACCAAAAAAATCATTCTTCCTGCAAAATTCCTGTTTTCGGAACTTGGGATATTTTCTAGATATGGCCATATGATATAGCTGTGCTGCATACAAGTAAAACCTTTCTCATGCTTAGTGAGAGTAAAAAACATAGACGTAGAACAGGGGGACATGTGCCCCCCCTCCCAATGTTGCAGTGACCTACATGGTGCCCCCTACTAAGTCAATTTTTTACCATTAAACTATTGTTGTAGCATATCTTTATCCCCCCTCTTACCCCCTCCTCTAATGAAGAACATGTTCCTACACCTTATGGTAAGAAAAACTTCTGCGATTACCGATCATGTTTAACCATAATCGGTCTGATCCGATCCTATTTCCGATTACTTTTTATGATAATACTAATCGTGAAAAACATGCTGTGGGCAGTGATCATAGATCATTAATTAAATCAACATGGATGTATAAGATGAGGTGAAGAACATGTTGAAATATAAAAGAAAAAATACATTTTTCATCATCAACATTATATTTTTGCTTTTTTATTTCTCTGCTTTTTTAATGTATACTGCTTGAAAAAAAAAGAAGTTTAAAAATTAATAAATAATAAAAAAGAATTTGCAATAATCGGATTGGCAATCCATGGGTATTTTACCAATCCACTTTATGCTGCCGAGTAGCCATAATCGGCCTGATATGATTGGCAAACCGATTATTGTTGGAACCCTAAATACTGTACAAATACTGTACTAAGTTAACTAATTTGTTGTCACGGGTACATCAAACACTTGTAGGACAAGAGCCCCTTTGAAGGTCTAATCGACTTCATTGAAGCAAACAATATGACTCCAGGTTTATTCACTTTTTCTTGACTGCTTGTCAGAAAATCATACTAAATGATCCTAAATACAACCTTTAACTATAAATGGAAGTTTAAATTTTCACTTATTAAAAACTAAAGGGTAAACAAATCTCTCATGGTACCTGAAGCAAAAAAACAAGACAAAAGATGTAAGAAGCATTTGATACAGTATAATATTGCACATTGGTAACACTATGTCATGGGAACATTTTAAGTGGTGTGTGTGTGTGTGTGGGTTGAGGGGGTGGGGTGAGGGGGGGTTAAGTGGTAGGGTGAATATGGAGATGTTAGAATATTTATACAGAAGAGGCTGCACCAAGCCCTTATAGGAAGGAGGGGGGTACGGGTGCAGTCAGTCCTGTGATTTTGCAAGTGCAAAATATTTAATTCTTATCTTATTTTTCAATTTTCATCAGTGTAATGATTCTTTTGGCCTGCAAAAAATGTGGGATAAAGCCCTAATCTACATCTTCCTTGTAAAAATGCAAAGATTCAGAAATGCTCCTCTGAAAATTGAAAGATTATCATGTGCAAGTAATTGTCAGAATGAATTCTAATTGTCTGCGGGATCTACTTGAAACTGAAAGTATAAGTAGCAAGCTCAAGAAGACTACTTGATCAAAGGTCATTTGCAAACTGACGAGCTGAAGTTCAACAGCATTTGTAAACCAGGCCAATCTAAACTAATAACTAGTCGAATCTATTTTTTAACTTAAGCAGTACTTTTTCCTGATGGAAATTATTGAAAATTTTACAAGGAAGCTATTTCTCTGTACTTAAAGGAGGGATATCGTAATACTTATCAACATTAAGTATAGTGCACTAAATGAATACTTCTAGGATGCTCATTTTTGTATATATAATAATTTGTCTATGTTATTTTAATCACTTTTAAATTCTAAACAGATCTTTGATTCAATATTATTAAAGTATCCTTAGAATATATTACGCTAATTTTGATCATTTTTAGTATTATTCCAAATTTTTCTGTATTTTTTACGGTAAGTAGAAGCTATCTGGCAACAAATTGATGTCAGTATGGACTGCTCCTGCAATGTGTGATATCACTACGATTTATTTTGAGATGATATTGCCCCTTTAATTTGATATAAATATTGGTAATTAGTTGTTGGCCAAAAGTTTTGTGAGAATTACAGTGCATGTAACAGTAATAGGGTTAACAATACAATCCTATTCAGTAGTTTAACCCCTTTAAAGGACAAATGTCGGGAACATGGCCATGATTTTCGTGGGGGGAATTTGTGGATAATATCTTTAGTTTCTATTTTATCAGGTTAATTAGGTTTTTGACTGAGGCATCTCTATAATAAATAGAAAAAAAGATTAAGTATTAAATAGTAATCTTAATATTAAACAGGTTCTCTCAGAATCTACATGTAAATACATATGCCAGAATTATACATCTCATCGTATCATAAATCTGATGTTGATTATTCTCTAGTGTGTTTTTAACCAACATTAGCAACATTTCATTGAGGGTTCCTCCCGACTAATACAGTTAGCTAACATCATGAAAGCCTTCAAAGCACATGCATGTCTACTTAATTTGCATCTGATTAGCCTACTTAGCTGTTTTGACCGAGCAAAAAATTGAACCTGAAGTAAAGCTTTCGAACTTGGGTAAATGTTTGTATAATGGGGTTTTCTCGAGGTTGTGATATGCAACTTTGCCTCCAGCCATCAATGAATGATGCAAATCATACAGAAGTATGGTATGTTTGTTTTCAGAAAAAGATGCAGACTGATAACTGAGTTATTTGCAGTGTTCACATTAAGGTGGGATTGTGGGATTCCTGCACATATTATCAAATTCCCCCTCAAAAATAATTTAAGGAGTGGAATTTCCTAGGAAGAAAAAAAGAATGCCATTATTTGGTAAATTGGGCCTTTTTTTGTTGTTATTTTTTGTTGTTATTTTTTGCCCTTGTTGGTATTCTTCCAAAAGAAAACCCTTTTTTTAAATCACTCTACTAAAATTAGGCCAGAGGGAAATTTCCCCCCCCCCCTCCCCCCACCCGCAAAAAAAATATATATATTGAGCCTTAGTGTGAATACTGGTTATTTGTGCACTGCACATTTTGATACAAAAACCTGGCAAACAGAACCATCTCGCAAAGCCGACAAATAATGTACTTGTTTTCCAAGTTTCGCATCAACAGTTTCACCTAAAACGTTCTCACATTAACACCTATAATGATGTGCATAGCTTTCAAATTTCTAATCAATTCTCATATACATGTTTTAATTCTCACGTCTGTTGACCCTCCAAAATACTTCTGTATCCGAAAATTCCATTATTTGTAACAATTTGCTTCTTATTTCACATACTGTACAGTGTACACATGTGTTTCATAAATTCATACAACATCCAAGATGAATACAACCCACATGACCTGTTCAACATATTGCAAGGGTTATGAACCTTAGTTTACGTATTGCATTATCTAATGATAAATAACAACGTTATCTCTGCAGATCTTCATATATAAATCACTAACATACATCTCACTCGCATAAGATGCCGTTTTTGCAGGAAGTGCTTAAATCTGTACAGCTGTTCCAGTGTCTTATCAGTGCAGAACTAAGGGGCATCCCAAATTAACACAAGACAGGATATCCTGTATTGGAGGATATTGCCCAAACCCTGTTAACATCCACACACAATACTACATATCTTAATAGTTCTTTGTGCAGAAGCACTTTGACAAAGTAGAGTCAGTATTGTCTACAGTGTATGCAGAGAGTTGCCTTTATGTGTAATATAATCTTCTCTTGTACTCCTATTTGAATGAATGTCAACAACCTGAATTTGAATATTGTTCAGGGTAAAGAATCATTTTCTTTGTTTCATAGACACACACACACCCAAAAAAAACCTGTATGCAGACCCCTATAGCTTGATTTTAAAAGAGGCAATGTGCTAGATTTGGTGAGGGGTACATAAATGGACGCGAAGCGCTGTGCCTTTTCGGCATGGGGTCCACCTAATCAATTCTCATATACATGCTTTAATTCTCACGTCTGTTGACCCTCCAAAATACTTTTGTATCCGAAAATTCCATCATTTGTAATAATTTGCTTTTATTTCACATACTGTACAGTGTACACATGTGTTTCATACAACATTCAAGATGAATACAACCCACATGACCTGTTCAACATATTGCAAGGGTTATGAACCTTAGTTTACGTATTGCATTATCTAATGATAAATAACAACGATATCTCTGCAGATCTTCATATATAAATTACTAACATACATCTCACTCGCATAAGATGCCGTTTTTGCAGGAAGTGCTTAAATCTGTACAGCTGTTCCAGTGTCTTATCAGTGCAGAACTAAGGGGCATCCCAAATTAACACAAGACAGGATATCCTGTATTGGAGGATATTGCCCAAACCCTGTTAACATCCACACACAATACTACATATCTTTATAGTTCTTTGTGCAGAAGCACTTTGACAAAGTAGAGTCAGTATTGTCTACAGTGTATGCAGAGAGTTGCCTTTATGTGTAATATAATCTTCTCTTGTACTCCTATTTGAATGAATGTCAACAACCTGAATTTGAATATTGTTCAGGGTAAAGAATCATTTTCTTTGTTTCATAGACACACACACACCCAAAAAAACCTGTATGCAGACCCCTATAGCTTGATTTTAAAAGAGGCAATGTGCTAGATTTGGTGAGGGGTACATAAATGGACGTGAAGCGCTGTGCCTTTTCGGCATGGGGTCCACGGGCCCACAAAAGCCTTAAGCCCCTGGTGAAGCTCTGAGATTTTAGCTATCATCCTACTTCAGAATGAAACTATTTGGAATGAATAAGGACCATTCCCGGCCAAACAGGACAATTTCTTACTGTGCTATCATTCTGTGTTCTGTATCGTACGGTATTTCACTGATGGGGTTAAGATTATTCAGTTTTTTTTTTAAATTGACCTCTAAAACATGTGCCATTAAAAAGGAAAATAAATTAAATTTGTTCTGATGAGGGGTAGGGCAGGCCAAGGAGGGGAGGGTGAGCCAATATAGGGGAGAGGTGGGCTGCCCCTCTGAAATAGCAAACCAAGAGCATTGCTGTATGTGAAAGAAATGAGTGATGTACGTAGCTTATCCTATTAGCTTATGTTAAATCTTCATTCCCCATTTCTTAGAAATTCAACACACTTCTCTGAACAATTAGATTTAATGGGTTTTGATCAATATACATTATAGTAATTTGGAATTAAATCATTACAATTTGAATTTTAACCCATCAAGGAGCTTAACATTAATTTCAAATGCTTATAGCCATAAAAAGAGAACATACTCTGTGTTTTTCAAAGTTCCCCTCCCACCTTTTTATTGTAATTCATTGCTTTTTTGTTATACTTAATTTGTCTAAATGTTGGCAGATTATATGCACATCTTCCTGAAATGAAGCATGGGCAAATAAGGATCTCATTCCCATTCAATCATTTAATAGTGTTTTCCTTAAACAGGGTTTACTTACCCATGCACACCCCTTTTTTTGTGATTTGTGACATTTTTTTTTATTTTCTTTATTGAACACAATATGTGCAAGGGGAACTACCAACTAAAATTAGTCCATCTCACCATCTTTCTGAACTTGTTGTTAATAGGATCTGAGATTGAAGATCAAAGAAAAGAATAAGCCTTTTGGCCAATATTCTTCTTTCAAACATTTGTATAACCTCTGTGCATGCCAATATTGTACCCCCTACATCTACAACATTGCTACTCGCAGCGCCCTCATTCAACATTTCTTAAATAGTGTACACGCTGTGTCAAACTTAAACCATTCCCGAAATAAGCTCTGTACGTACGTACGTCCATACGTACGTACAGTGTAGGTGTAATTGTACACTGTATGTGGAATGCATGTGGGGAGGGAGGGGGCAGTGACGCGTGAATTTTTGGTGGCCTTGAGATGTTCGATTTTCCAACATGTGGAAATTCAGAACATTGCTGATGTTAAGGGCGTGAATCTTTCATGGAAGATTACAAACATGATCAAATTTGACTAAATCCGAGGGTAAAGGTTAGTTATGTCTGCATATTCCCTATATCATATCAGGAGCACTCCTTACATGGAATCTGTTTATTAGTCATTTTTGAAAATTGCGAAATCAACCAACAAACATTTTGCCGGTAATTAAGATAAGAAATACTCAAATCTTAACCAGATAGTTTTAACCCTTATTGTTTTGCTCAACACTTGCATCATAATTCATACACAATGGTATACTCCCACACATCATTATGCACTTAGCACGAGTGAGCGAATATCATTCCAACAAAAATTAAACCGTCAAAACATGTATCCATTCCAATCAAGGTGTACTAGTGAAGTCAGAAAGCCGGCATATTGTACCGGAGAAGTGTAATTCACAACGTTACGAGTATACTAATCCAGTCGTTGATTGAGATGCACGAAAACTGTATGTTCCAGACAAATGGAGATTAAAATATGACACTTGACAGACTGAACACGATGAAACAACACAAGATTAAAATACCAATTGATCAGGCCTTTCAAGGACACACGTGCACATATCAGCCAGTATATGTTGAAGTTTGGTTTGGTTTCTTTACCGGCAACTAAGGTGCTCGAGTTAGGACAGAGAGGAAAGGGAGGAGGGATAGAGGGATGGAGGGAGAGAAGGTGAATAAGGGAAAGAAGGTAATAAAAGGAAGATGAGGAAGGTAAGACAGAAGGGAAGGAAAGGGTCTAGATTGGGTGAAATAGATTTCTGTTGCGGAGAAAGGTGATGAAGATGGAGGTACAAATGTTCTTGAAAAGATCAGAAATGGAGATGGGGGGAGAGGTATGATCTGGTGTTCAGGTATATTAAACAGGTTAAGAGGATATGCTTGATGGAGAGATCGATGTTGCATTTAGGGCAGAGGGGAGCCGGAAAGTAGGTGAGAGTGGGTGGTATATGTTCAAAGATAAATTATGAAAGTTGCATTTTTTATAAGCAAATACTTGAGCACATTTCAGACTTGCTTGTATACTAATGTAGTTAAGAGATGGATTTGCTAATATAGTTAATAGATGGATTTGCAGCGTGCAACATTATTGCTTGTAATATATTTAGAAAATAGGCAAATAAGATAGGAAGTAATTTGAATTTGTTGGATTATAACTAATTTACTATACCTACATTTAACAGTACAATTGATTTTTCTACCAAAGTGTGTGTGTGTGCGTGCATGCATTTGTGGTTAGAGGACAATTATTACACAATAAAATTTGCCTTACAAAAGATGCCAGGGGAAAAATCATAAAATCACAAAGATACAAAAAATTACCATACAAAAAAAAAGTAAATATGGACCCCAAATCTGCCTATATGATGACAATGATGAATTGATCTGTATGATGTACTGTACAGTACTTTCATAAACAAATTTAACAAACTCAACTCAAAATACGATTTTTAGCACAGATTTTATAAGCAACAAAAGTAATAGTGTAAGGAAAATCTACTTTCATATACGAAAGAGGTGCTTTAAATCAATGCCAATTATCATTCTGAATCATGACTATAATGCTTTTTTTTGTAAATACTAATTATTCAATCCTTAGGGAGGATAGTTATAAGCAGGGCCATAGCACTGGAGTTGTAAATGGTGTGGCGATGGTCTTGATAGCGGTATGGCGAGGCTGGAAAAGTGGTAAAGCCCCCTTCCCTCTTCCTGAAGTCCTCGCATTTTCATAATCCCAGCACAAAAGTGGTGCCGCGAGCGCCATGGGCCTAGTTATAAGGTGAAAGTAAATGCACAATTTGATTCCAAGAAAATGGATTTCATGCATCAAGTACACTTAAACGTACCCCATTCCACAACTATGCATGATCTACCGAATGGATAAAATTGCTTTAGAATTGATTTTGTTACACATTTTCTTCGTTCTTTCTTTAAGGTCATTGCTTCACAAATTGCCCATAAAATGCAGTTGTGTGTCTTACGGTACTGCTTTGTAACAAAGATGAATTTCTAGACTATCAAATTAAAGGAATACTCCCCATGTTTTTTTGTCAAATTCCCATAGTTTGTTTGTAATATTCCCATGTTTTTTTGTGTGTAAAGTTCTTATGTTTTTTTTGTCAAATTCCCATATTTTTTTGTCAAATTCTAATTTTTTTTTGGTAAAATTCCCATGATTTTGTGTAAAATTCCTATGGTTTTGTGTAATATTCCCAGTGTTTTTTTGTAAAATTTTGTTTGAAAGATACTCTTAGCCAAATTGGTACAAAAATCAGGTTGATAACATATTTTGTTCAAGATATATGGATTTGTAAAGATTTCCCAAATGCAGTTTTTGCACAGTATGATGAATTCGTGTTTGATGATGTCCATTGCAAATGTTTATGTATTTTTTTTTAACATTAATTGGTTGTTTCTGTATGATTAGAAACAAAATTCCAAATGTTATTAAAGTAGGGTATATTTGGCAATATATATACATACCTAACTTTCATCGGTTTATCTTTCTAGCAGGTTTTATTAATAAAAAAGGATAGATTTTAATGAAATACATCAAACTTTGTGGGAGAATGTGTTGTTGTGATGTCATACTGAGCCTTTTCCTACTCGGTATTGGCATTTTTTGTGAACCTTAAAATCTCAATATCTCCTGGTAGGAATAACATATACAAATAATTTTTGTACTAAATTCTTTCTAAAATTTTTCTCTTTTTTATGAAAGATTACGAAAAGCCATGAGAATATTCCTTTAAGTCACTAAAGCATCAAAAACATAGCTTAGTCGGTCCCTTGATACTTCTTTGCAGACTAGTAATAATCACACAAGTTGCATTGCAATAAAATGTCCATCATAGTACCTGTTATTTTGAAAGCTAGCAAATATTTGAAAGACATTTTCCACTTAAGCCAACAATATGTAGAGTTATCATTTATGCTGTAGAGAGATTGAGTGTATTATCTATATTGTGTTGCAGTAGTGTATTCAGTGGGGGTCAGGGGCAAACTTGCCCCCTTGGCACATTTCTGTAAGTAAAATGTATGGACAGCAGGATATACCAGTATACAATATGCTATACATATTCAAAATGTAAAAAATGAATTTATATTGTTACCTATTGCCCACATTTGGTGATGACCTTTTCAAATATCTGCCCCATTTAGTGATGACTTTTCCCCCTAGCAAATATTCATGACTTTTTCCCAAGTGAATATTCATACTGTCCCCCCCACCCCCAAAAAATGCTAAGTAAGTATGTCACTGACACTAGTATAATATTACACATAATGATACACTTCTGATAACACAGGATGCTGCTCTCCATTTTACAGTCACAAAACATTCTTAGTTACAAGAGATTTATTTTGGGATTTTGAATAGAGATTTTCCAGGCATTTCTTTATGCCCAGTACTATGTACAGTATTTTGAGGGTGGATTTGAAAGGTTCTTTGGTTTCTAATAATTAGGCTTCCTGAATGAGAGTCAACTTCAACTGTCATGTGTGCCCAAGTGTTGAGGGCAGTGGCATAGCCACAGGGGAGAATGGGGGTTCCGACCCCACCCCTCACTTTTTAAAGGAAATTTTCCAAAATTAAGATACGTTTTCTTTTCATTCTATTTTTTTGCTTTTGAAAAACAAAAGTGGGCTAAATTTGAAAACTTTGTTATGGGGGGGAGTGAAGGACCTTCTCGCACCCTCACTTTTTTAATGCTGGCTACGTCACTGGTTGAGGGGGGGCGGAGAATAAGAAACACATACAGCGGTTCACAAGCATGGAATAAACTTGACTTGAACAACCTTTTAATATAATCCTATCCCTTCAGATAATTCCACGCCCAGAAATATAGCTTCAATCCTCTCAAACACTGTACCATTATCCTCCTCACTCGAGTGATACATAATATAAACAGCATGTGTTGGTTACAATGCCATATACAATTCCCTTTGTCATTATAAAATCATCTCCTTGTTATCTCCCCTACCTCTTTCACTTCATCTTCAAGGAGAGGTCGAAGTTCACTCTCTTATCATAAAATCATCTTCTTGTTATCTCCCCTACCTCTTTCACTTCATCTTCAAGGAGAGGTCGAAGTTCACTCTCTTCTTCATCTTGCACTTCATATCCTCTCAAGAAAAATAACCTCAGACAAAACACCGAAATGTCAAAGCTTCAAAACACTCTTCAGACATCTACTCAAGTTAAAGCACAATTTGTCACAGAAAGGAAGGTGCATAAATTGGTCAATAAAAAACATAGCAGTTGGTGAAATTCGACCCATGAAGACATTATTAATTTAAATCCTGCACAGCGTGACTTTCTCAAGACTGATGGCATTTCTAATGTAAGACTGCAGTGTGCAAACCTGTATGATTTAGAGACAGTTTAATACTATGATAAAAGAATCTTTATACCTGAAGGTGACTGGCAGATGGAAAATTTATACAGGTATATTGAAATTGATCATTATAGTGTTACAAAGAATATGGAAAAGCCTGTTTTGTGGTAGTAATCTAAAGATTTACGGCTATTCAACACCAAGGGTAAACAAATATGTAAATTATACAAATATTTCCATAATGTTTTATTCATTTTTACTAAAATTTTGTATTTGCATTTCAAAATTAAATTTCTTGTCAAAGTACAGTATTATCCATAGGCATTTTTGTTGAAAAATGAGATCATCTCCAAGCAAATTACTGCAAATACAATTATTTCTTTACTTTCATCTCTCCATCCCTAGTCTTTTGAGACCCTCACATGTGACTGATCATTACCTGCTTTCAGTGGGCCCAACTTAGGCATGCATTAAAACACATGCTTTATCATGAATGGTACAAGGCATGCATTAGAACACATGCTTTGTTTTATCATGAATGGTACGTGTCTACAAAATTCTCATTATCTCACAGGACTTGATCCCTTTTATTCAATGTACAGTATCTATCTATCTCTATATCTATCTCTATATCCATCTCTCTTTCTCTCTCTTTCTCTCCCTCTATCTCTCCTTCTATCTCTCCTCTATCTCGCCCTCTCTTCCCTCTCTCTCTCTCTTCCCTCTCTCTATTTATATCTATCTCTCTCTCTCTCTATATATCTCTCTATCTATCTCTCTATCTATCTCTCTATATATATATATATATCTCTCCTCTCTCTCTATCTCCCTCTCTCCCTATCTATCTATCTCTATCTATATATCTCTATCTATATCTCTATCTGTATCTATATCTCTATATCTATATATATATGATCAAGAAACAGCTCCAGACCAAAAATATTGTTTACATCAGACCAAAGAGCTCTTTGATCAGACCAATACTCGGGTAAACAACATGTGTACATACTGCTTCTGGAATTTGTTACCTTACTTGCGTTCTTCAGGTTCTACCATATACTAATGCAATTTGTAACTATGGAGATGCAAATGCTGATGGAAGTATAACAGACATCTTATGAGAGCTGGAAAGTCAATTTCAATTAAAGTTAATTTTGTTCAACAGTTGTTACTGGATGTAACAAGACGTACTTCAAATATATTCTGTATGTAATTTGCACTTCCGGTCATAACATACTGTACAGATGCAAGACCTGGACTATGAGAAAAGTGGACATTAGAAGAATTCATGCTTTTGAAATGTGGATTTGGCACAAACTGCTTAGAATCCCATGGACAAAGAAGAGATGATTGGGTCCTAACACATACATCAACACCGAAAGATCCTTTTTAAAGGTCATCTTCAAATAGCAACGCAACTTAGTTATTATGGCCACATCACCAGGAATAATGGCAGCCCGGAAAGAGATATCTTTGTAGGGGGAATGAAAAAAAGAAGGGGAGGCCACCAATGAAATAGCTTGATAATAAAAAAGTTTACTCAGCGGAACGAAAAAGATTTAAAACAGGATGCTATGAATAGACTGGAGTGGCAAAAGCGGGAGTCATTGCATCACCAGGGGTCATTCACGACCTGATGGACTTTAGCTACAAGTCTCATTTGTTGTCACTCAATGGAGAACATATGCATTAGTTAACAAGGCAGTCATTTACCTCAAGGTATTATACACTCAATAGTATATTATACACTCAATAGTATAGGGCCAAAAAACTATTTGTTGAGATTTTATTTTTGCAAAATCTTGGATCCAGCAGATAGTGAAAATAGATGATTTGAGAAAATGTTTTCATTCAAGTATTTTAATTGTAAACTTAACAGATTATAGATATAATGAAAGATGCATGAACATAAAATAAATTATTTTACTTTTTGTATTTAGGATTTTATTTAGACCAACGTTAAAAGCTTTGATGAATTTTGAATAGAATGTTTCCATTTATCGCAAGAATAAAATCACATAACACAAAAATATGTATAACACAAAAATATGTATAACACAAAAATATGTATAACACAAACAATTACTCTACAGTACAGTAAAGTACTACTACAAATCCTAATACCTACTATATGCAATAATACTTGGAAGTTATTCAATTTAATATGTCTCTAATAGTTTGATTTTTATATTAAGCTGAATTACTAAATAGGACACAAGCCCACCTTTTAATATCTTAAAACCACATATTGTTCAAATGTGTAATATTAAATCACAATACAAACAGTTGAGCATGCGGATATTGATAAATTCACAAGAGAAATTTCATTTTAAGCAAAAGCGGAAGTCGAGTCTGGAAGTTCCCAATTACAATAACAAATAAATGTCATAGTGTTATTACCAGGGAACAAAAAAAGAATAACATGTGCAGGATTTTAAACTAGAATTTTTACAAGTAGGCAGAGGTAGCAAATTATTTTGATTTATATAAACACCGTTTTTTAATATTTTTTTTATTTAGTTCGATGGAATAAATCTACAATTTCAATTTTGAAATGGCCGAGAGGCAAAATTTATTTTGTTATTTTCAGTGAAAGAAAATGCGACCATTCTACAAAAACAGTGCAAATTTATCTACTACTTGTCTGGTAAGTAAAGTACTAGTTATCCTATTAATGTAAATTGGTGTACACCTAAACTTTAAGATTCATCTTCAATAGATGGGCTCTTTTTTACTTACCCCCCCCCTCCCCCAGATAATTTTTTTCAATGTTGCAATGTGCACCCTTCCAATTTACCTTCATGTATGGAAAAAATTATTATAGTCCATTGAATGTGCAAACAGTTGATAACTTTATGCAATTGGGGTTAATTAATTAACCACGTTATAAGTGATAAAAATAAAAAAAGGGATAAAAAAGTGACTAAAAATATAAAAGTTATTATGAAATGTATCATTTCATTGGCATCATCTTTTAATTCCTTCACACAAAAATGCAAGATTTTTATTTTTGGAAACACTACTAGAAGAATTCTCTCTCTCAAAAAAAAACAATTTCCAGCATTTGTATACAATATCTTTTTCAACACTTTATTTTTTTTTTTTTATCAGGAAACATGCATGTTTTATCAATTTGTAACACTTCCATTGTCTTTCTAATCAGCAGTACTTTTTACTCTTTGCTTGAAATCAGACACTGTTTAACACAGTGACCCAATAATATGACCCCTATTCTAAAGACGCTATTCAATAAAGTTATTGATTTATCTCAATGAAGAAAAGCCTTCTTCGAACCAAATATATCAAGATCACTTGATAAACTTTCGTGAAATAAATTACAATTTAATCCAACATTCTACAAGATACATTTACGTGACCTAACGAATGCTGTATACTGTGTAGTTTAGCACTACAGTTCTAATCTGTCCCGAGCACTGTTCATTTTCCACATCAAAGGATATAACCTGTTAAAACTGTGAGCCTCCTGTGCAATTTCAAGCTTGTTCTTTCATCTTCAGCCTAATGCACCTAAGCCTGGCATTACTCATTCCGTATGTGCATAATACCGCTGCATACTGCAGGCAAGAAACAAGTTTGTCATCGTACACAAGAAACTAATTTAGACAATCACCTAGTGCATGAAGTGTTCATGAATATATACAGTACATCGCAGGAAGATGCAAGTGAACAAAATTAGTTTTGATTTATTAATGTTTATCAGGGCCTAGTGCTTCTTGATTTACTGTGCTGGATAAAATATCGTTCATTACACAAGATTAATGCATGCCAATTCTCTGAGTAATAAAATATTTATTCCTAATAATTGGATGGCCAGTCTTTAATGGTGTGGTTTATACAGCTATTACTACTATAGCTTGCACAATTTTTTTATATGGTGTTGATCCACACAGATCAAATTTGATTATGGAATCTGGGTATTTCATTGAAAGGAGGGACATGGGATAAAATTCAGACTAAAACTATCCAGATCTATGTTTTGATACACAATACTATGTATATTATTTTTACCAAAAACATGTTTCTCAAAAAAAATTGCTTTTGAAATAGTTGCACTCCTGTCAATAAGACTGCTTAGAATTTGTAGTCCCATTTTCAGTGAAATTAAAATCGTATTGTTTACTACCTATAACTTTTACCATGAAGCAATTTAATATATTTGAGGTCTCCTGTACCTCCTCGCCCCTCCCGCCCTTCAAGATAATAGTAGTCTGATGTTCCATCAAATCACATGATCAAACTAAGCGAATTTTGAATTTAGTCTTTCTATACACTATCTTGTGACGCACACATCTCAAGAAAAATAAAGTACACTTAACAATTTATAATTCTTCTTATTACATTTTTCACTAATAACTATGGTTATGATTGTTTATATGTTTGTACCATTTCATTTGCAGTCTTATTTAACTTTCAATTCATTTGTTCATCACGATAAACAAATGATTTTCTCTGGAACTTGTGCTTTCCCACAGTAATTAACTTCGCCAATATCACATCATCGCGTTTATGTAAGCTTAATTCACCTGATAAAACGTATTTAAATTCAAATTGCATTTAACATAACCCAAAATCCAGGGCATTTTCATCTTCCACCCAGAGACCTTGATGCAGAAATATGCAGTTCTTCAACATTGCAAAACAACACCGACTTGCAATTTATGGCATCTTGATTAGATGCGCATAAAATGACGATAAATACAATCTGTAACGAAAGATGACAGTTTGGTTGTAAGAATGTCAGGTACATGGTGAGCAGAACCAGCGTATAATCAGCAGGATACTGTTTCATTGCTTTATATATTCCTTGCATCAACAACATCCTCACCTTTCAATATGGTGTTTAAAATTACAGGGAGTGTTAATTTCCTGATTTTTTTTTTTTTTTCTTCTTCAAAGATTGCCTGGATAATTCAAAATGAAGAAGTGAACAATGATGTAATTAGCCTGGGTGGAAGCATGGGTTATCAATTATTTTTGATGAATCTTGTTTATGGAAATTAAGGTTTGGTTAATGTAGTAGTTTCCAGTACATGTACATTAACAAAGAGGTACTGTATGAAGTAAATATTAACAAATTTTACATTTATAGTATGTGATACATCAACCCCCTCAATAAGATTTCAAATTAGGATGATACTGTAACAGTTGTCAATCTTTTAGTGTTAACATTAAGACATTAAGAATTTAATTTTAAGCACCCCCTCCCTTTCTGGTAGAAAAGCTGCTAAAATATGATTACAATCGTTGATAAGGAGTGACATTTCTAGTGCCATAGTTTTCAGGGCTTCCATATGAACTCCTATTTGACACCTGAACTTCCCCTTCTCACACACATTTTGCCAAATTTGGTTTGCTTTATCAGATATTCCATAAGTTACAAATTTGTTGATTTGCTTTACTATAAATCTTTTACATTATATGTGAACTCATTTCTACAAATTCAGTGATTTTTTAGAGAATTTTTTTTCATAAATTACAAAAAAATTAGCTTCACAGTATATCTTTTAATAAGCGAATAAACACAAATACCTGCAAATTCAACGATTTGTGGAGAAATCTATTTTTGTCCCTTATGTCTCAAGGTTTTCTTTAGTGCCCCTCTCCTTTGCAGAATTTAACTTGAAGCAAATCTAAGCGTGTACGTACAAGACAAACGACTAGCGTCATCGTTCACGATTCATATGTTCAATACGTTCATCCAACACAGATTCCCAAAAACGTTATTTTAAAATCAGCAATGAAAGACTTGGCAGCTACTTTATCATTCAAAAGAGGCACAGTTTTAGGGGAGTTTATCTTTATGAAGAGATTCTCTGCAAACCATCTAAATGATCTAACTTAAACTCAGGTCAATGACCTGGTACTCTGTCTACATGACGTTCATAACATATTCATTAATTACGGGCGGACACATTTTGATGGGAATTTCATGGCTTTGAATGGAAGAAGAAGTGTCTTTAACCCTGAAATGCTCAGTGCGTAAAAACGTGACAACAAATTTGTGGATTTTTTGTTCAAAATCAATTTTTACAATTTTCCTATCGTTATCTATCACTACAAGTTTGATTTATATGAATGCTAAGATAATAAAATTTTCAATCAAAAAGTCAAAATAAACAAAATATCGACATACATTGTAAATTTGCAAGTTTTAGGCAAAATTGGGCCAAATTTGTTGAGCTTGGATTTTTTTTGGGGGGAATAACAAATAAAGGATGATTTTTTTTACATGTTTAGATTGTTTGTGAAATTTCCTTTCCAGTGATACCAGTCTAAAAAATAAACAATTAATAATCACCGCTGTTACTCACTTAAAACAAAGCGCGCACACGACTGGTAATCAAACCCAGGGCGTGTGCATTGGCAGCTCAGTCATTATCCGCTACACCAGAACATGTATGCTTCATTGTAAGAGTTCGTTTTGAAACATTAAAATAGTTGTTCTTTTTGTTTTCAATTGAAAGTATGTAAAGTAAGCTTTATCATATTTTTGGTGTGCAGTACGTGTACTGCAATCCAGAGTTATGATTTTTTTTTTACTTTACAAATTTACTTAAAATTGTGGTTTCAATTAGGCTAAAAATCATGAAATTTTCCACAACTTTTGCGAAAAAAAGATATTAATGATAGGGGCAGACAAAATTTGACTGCAATTGGATACTTAGACAGTTTTTGATGGCTTTTCAAGCAAAAGCCAGGTCTGGAAGCTTGGCAAATAAAATTTGTGCATTTTTTTTTTTATTTTCTCCATTTCAACCCATTTTTTTTTTTCAAAAATCTTCAACATAACATAACCCCTATCAAAAAGATACATTTTTTGAAAGCTCTGTCAAATGATACCAGGATTACGTTTATATCACGTTGTTAAAGCTATCCAAAAAATTTGTTGAAAAGGTATGTCAAACTGGATGTGCCCCGACTGGTTTGGGTATTTAAGGGTTGAAAGAGGAATTCAAGTTGTTACCTACAGCATATAATAACCAAGACAAAGTATTAAGTATATTTGCAAATATTTTACGAAATCAAAGTTATATAAGTAAAAAAATAGCTTTGTTTAAAAAATACTCGGTGAATTCAAAGTTTATGAAAATGTCAAAGTCATCACCCCATCTCTCTAAAAACATAAAGGAGCCCTAGTAGTTTTTGCTAATAATCAATGGCACCCTACTCCACCCCCCCCCCCTCCTTCCTTCCTTGCTATGTTTTCTAAGCTTCAAATATTGATAAACTTGCATTGTATTTTGCTACAATAAAGTTATATATTCTAAGTATCAAAGTACACCGTACCCCCTTCAATTCTTTGTAAATTAATAGCGAGCGATGTCCCCTTCCAATTATGTCCAGCAAGCCAAGAATTCTGAACCTGATTCAAAACCCATGTTTCACAATTGATCAAATAAATAACAAAATCTGTGTATGGGAAAGCAGTTTCTTGTTCTCTTTGAGAGCTATATAACAAATTTGAACAACATAAAAAACATTTTAATATTTCTTAATTTAAATCCATCCAAGTATTAGAATGTACAACTAATTAATGATATGTATAACACTGTGTATATGAACTTGAAATAAGAATGAGACTTAAAAATCTCTGGTAGATGACTGAAATGTGGATGCACTACTTTCGGGTTAAACTTACATTTCATGGTTGTGCGCTTCACATGTACCAACCATTTCCACTAGGGTACCAAGATTGAAGGAATCACAGGGAGAGACCGAGTGCATCCATTGATATTCAGTGAACCAGACTTCATGAATAATACATGATAAAACACTGTTAATTACAGGTTAGTGTAAACCTGTTAATCTATATATTTTTTTTTTTTTTAATTCATGATTGAAATATACTTGTTAGTACAATTTATGTTAATTTGTATACAAATATTACAGGAATCCTTCCATCAACAATTAGCACCTGGATACATTCACTATACACTACATGTAGCTGCGGTGTCAGATTAACTTTTTAAAGTTGACACTTTTGACCAATAAAATAATTAAGGTCTTACCACATGTAAATGAATAATACTTCAAACTTAAAAGATTCAAATAGACTTTGCAGTACAACTTTGACTGAAATGTGGTGATGAAAGTGTTGATCACCTAGAAAAGGTTTCCAGCATTACTTAGGATTCATAATGATAGCAATTTTTCTGAAAAATCCTAGTATAGCGATAAATTGCTATATAGAGTTAATAAAGTCCGTTTACGATACGAATCTTAGATTATCATTTGCTATTATTTTTGTTATTCTTTGACAGACTAAAATTTCGTTGATGACAAAATTTTAACAAGATTATTCTCATTTACAATTATTTAGAACAAATCTATAAAACCATCAAACATTTTGTCAAAAGTTGTACAACAGGATTTTATCCATTTCTTCTGTACTATTGTATGTCTGAGAAATTGTGAGAGTTGAACTGAACATTTTGTTTTCAAAGTCAAACGAATTGATGTCCTTAACATTCAACTTTAGGGGAACTTAAGGGATAAGGGCATGTATGTTATGACAGAATAATATACAACAGGTTAGTCACCCCCCCCCCCCTTTTTTTTTAGTTGGTGATGGTGAATACAATAGGTTTTATTACTATAATTTCTTAAATGATTACAAACTTCAAATGAAATGCATTCATCTTAAATGTTATCAGAGAATTGTGAACATATAATTGTGAACCAGGTACGTAGGCAAAGGGGGGCTGTGGCTCCTCCCCCCCTAATTGTGAACATATAATTGTGAACCAGGTACATAGCCAAGGGGGAGCTGTGGCTGACTACATGCCTGTTGTGAACACATACAGTGATTCGAATGTAACTTAACAAAGTAAAATAAAAAAGATTCCCACCTGTCAATTTGTCTTTTACAAGTTTGCAGCTTTCAATTTCTCCAAATTTTCCGAACAATTCTTTGATCTCATCCTGGCTCATTTCTTGTGGAAGATAGTTGATTATTAAGTTAGTCTTGCTAATATCATCCATGGAGTCGGTAGGGCTGGCGGGTGGCACCAGTCCATTTTGATGACCCTGGTGGTTTTGGTGGGGCTGATGATTCAGGTTGGCCTGCATAAGGGTGTGATGTGCGATTGTAGTTTCCATGGTTTAACTAGAAACTGAAAAGAAATTGATAAACATGCCAGATGTAAAAATTCAAAATTTGTTAAAAGAAATAACAAATTCAAACTAATTTCCTCTCCAGTAGATATGTGGTGGCAATGAAGAGCATATTATGCATTCAGGTGTGGGGGGAAGGGGGGGGGGGACTCATCTTGCTTAAGAGTATAGCCACCCTTCTTCAAAAGAAGAATTTTCTCGGCATAACAATTTCCAATAAGGGAGGAAATTTATCATGTATCGATTAATGTATAGTGACTTCAAAATTTGGACTTAACTGTATTACTATGTTTCTTTGCATTTAAAGTTGTATTCTAAGTAATATGAAATGCTATGAAACAATTCTTTTTCAAAAATTCAGTTTAACCACTTATTTCAGGTAAACCATTTTTCCTCCAGGAAGACAACTTTTTGAAAACCAGTAGTTTGAACCACTAAACACGCCAGCCATTAAGCCCTATTTACCCAACACTCCAATCATTCATCAAGCCATGAGCAGGGAAAGAGGAAAGTCAATAAAGTAATTCGTCTTTGGCAAAAGCGCCCTTATGAATAACTAAGCAATGTCAACTTATATCAAACAAACCGTCATGGTCTGCTGCTTAAACTGATGTAGAATAGGTTCCCTCTCACAAAGAGTGAAAATCGTACATCATACATGAATGACTAGAAAATGGGTTTCATTAAACAGCACAGTGCCATCTGATAAATTTTGTACTTGTTAGTATAATTTTTTGACAGTATTCTCAAGATCGGACATCCGGGAATGTGTGGTGCACAGCGATGTCACAATGCTTCTTTGAAGTGGAAAACAAACAGTCATTTATCATTGCAGTCAATGGGAGAAAAACATATTTTTGTCATTTTTTAACAAATACTGGACAGAATTAATTTTCTTCAAGTATGATGTGTATTAGATCAGTTTCCAACATATATGAGAACCACTCATTTTCACTGACTGGCTGAGGTGACAAGTATTCATACAAAATATCCTATTGACTGTAATGATAAATGTTTCCTTTTCAACTTGGCAAAACCGTACTGAACCTGACCACTAGAATGCGAGTTAATTTGGAAAAAAATTAGTATAAAGTGTATAATATACACAGAAAAATAATAAGGACAAATCTGGTATTATTTTGCTGTTCAGAGCATAAAAATTACATAATTTTGGTCAAATATTTAGTTCAGTAAAATATGTTTAAATGATATTGAAGTTTCCAACATATGGAATAAGCAAAGAACAAATGATTCATTCAAACTCATAAGTCTAGATACAATTATTCAAGCAGATTGGTTGGTACCAACAGTTAGCTACATGTATGGATGCCATTTACCATACAGAGCACACAGTTGTAGGGCTCTTACTACATACAATTCATTTCCTTGAGATTTGTTTTCAGGATATGCTACTCGGCTACTGCTATTAAGTATTTACCCGGATATATGGGTATCAACAATTCCATTCAAGCCCCCTGAATGTAATCTACGTAAAGTACCAACTCCTTTTTGTGATTCATATTAATATGCAAATGGTGATCTACCATTTTCGTTCTAGTTCAATACTCTCTGAAGTGTATCTGTCTTGTACTTCAAGCTCATCATTCATATTTGGCATTCTTTGCAATCTAACCAATTGTGGTAAGATGGAATGACTTTCCCTTTACAAACTGATGATATAGACTGCAGATTGATATGTTGTTGAAGTAATAGCTATGATTTCCCATGAGACTCGAGGTTATCAGTCGCAGAATGAGTTTTCTTGATCACTGGTCAAGGGTATAGTCCTTTAACATTGTCCTTCTGGGGTAGATGCCTTTTAAAGATGATTTTCAAGTGTGCATAACCTTGAAGTTTTTTACACCAGGAAAAATAAGAGTCTGGAAAGGTACTAATCTGTTCCTAATATCACTCAAAGCCATGTTCATAAGATCATGTTGATGAAGTTGTTTTATTAGAATAGAATGATTATCATCTGAAATACAATTATTTCAAATTTTTGCTTTTGAAATGCTACAATGAAGTAAAGTCTATCGGTCTTTACTATTCTTGCAGATTTGTCACTAAACAGTAGAGTACCAAATAACAAAAGGTATTCATTTATTAATACGCCATATACTAGTCAAATTGTTCAAAACACGTTAATTCCTGTTGGCCTGGATAAGTTGATGAAAGTTATTTTACATTAAGTGATTGTTATTTGAAATATAATCTTGATTGTTATTTGAAATATCTCTTCAAGTTGGTGGTTTTTGCCTTTGAAATTGAAATTCTACAAGGAAGTGAAATCTTTCAGTCTCTTTCAGTCTTCCTTATCTGTAAAGTAGAGTAACAATACAGCAATACAAAGGTATGATAGGTCCTTTACTAATCAAACTGTTCAGAACACTTTTAATGCCTGTTGAAGTTGGTTATTAACTTAATGTAAAGCTCAAACTACAGGAGTGTAGGATACAAACTAAAAACATAAGTTGCTAAAAAACTTGGACTGATGAACATTTTTTCAAAGAATTAAGGAACTCTTAAATCAACTTTCAAATCATGTCAAATTATTCTCCTCACACAGACAAGTCTGAAATAAACAAAAATGTGCTTAGAAATTTGGAATATTTTTTTTTTTTTTTTTTTTTGCACAGAACATCTCTAGTTCTGAATATAATTTATGTTTATTCTTGAATGTGAGAATACACAGCTTAATAACATGTCTAGCCTACCAACTTTTCTGTATTGCACTACATTTGTTGGCAAAAAATGTAGTTTTTCTATAATGGCCAACAAATAAAGAAAGTCTTTTTAATCTTTCCTCCAAGTTCCCAATACTATCAAACCTTTACTACTTTAGCTCCAATTAGGAATTCATTTTGCAAGGTGGTAAAAATCAGAAAAATCAAAAGTTAAATAATTAATTGGGAGTGCTACAAAACCATATAAACATTTTGCACAAAAAGTGCAATTTTGAAATTTCAGCAACACCAGTGCAAAGGATTGAAATTGGTTACTGCAAGGGTATTGTTAAATATTATTTTGTCATTATTCTTGAATTTGTTTATTTCATTGCAGAATAAAAACAAGTTTTAAGTTGCTTTTGCTTATTTACTTCAAAAAAAGTTTTCAATTTTGTTGAAGTGCCTACAAAAAAATTCTTCCAACTCCCCAAGTTTCTTACTTTTGATTTGGATGCCATTATTTTATTTTACTTTCTAAATTTTAAAGAGGAAATTCCAAAGTTTCAATTATGCTTTAATTGTTAAAAATAAGTCCAACAAAATATTCTAATCATACACATTTTGGCTGATTTGACATAATTCAGCCATTGCATTGTCAGATTGTAATGTACATTTTTGACATAATTCAGCCATTGCATTGTCAGATTGTAATGTACATGTTGGGCCTAGGCCTGGAATTCACAAGTCTGCAAGTTCTGTACCACCACCAAAGATGACTAGGCCTAACTCCAGCTAAAGAAGTTTAATAAATGGTTAAGCATTACATCATGGTGTCTGTTAAGCACAGTATCTTTCAAATATGGCAAGATGCACCAGAAATTTCAAATACAAGATTTATATTTACAAATTACAACATAGGCCTAATGTTAGGCCCTCTTCAATTTCAAAATTTAATCCTGTATTCATGGAAATTAAGAAATAGGCTACAAATCAGTTGTCTGTCTAGACATACTACTACTAAGTACTAGGCCTATGAACAATCATAAAATTCCTGTCAAATTTCAGTTTTGATTATAAACCTAACGTAGCCTACAAACAAATATCCAGTCTGTATCATGTAGGCTATGACAAATGAGATTTGAATTGGCATGCTCGCATGGAAATCTTTTCTGCCTGAGTGATACCCTAGGCCTAGCACTGCCATGGTCAATGTTTTAAAATGCTAACATTAACACCGTGTTACTCGGTGTCAGTGTGACACTGATGATAGATATGTTTGCTATTGCGATTTCAGTCTTGGGATCAATAAAGTTAGGCTATCATTGTGTCGTTTGTTATAAAATTAAATTAAACAGAAGTTTGGGGGACCTATTTTTGATTCAAATTAGGCCTACAAGTACAATGTCCATGAATAATTCATTGAAGTAATACGTTAGGCCTAATAAAGTAATAGGTCTAAAAATCTTGCGCGAAAATCAAAGATACAAAGATGTGCCTAAGAACGAACTTATAATAAATCTTAAACTAATTAAGCAAAGCTATAACTTTATTTTCAATTGGACGCGACGTACCAGGTAGGCCTACCACGTGTTCTTTATCACAGTCATATTGCCAATAGACAGATTGTATACAACGTGGGAGATAAGTTACATTGTAATTTGTATTTTTAGAAATATTAAAAAAACTGACATTGACAACAAAATACTCACCTTCAAATCTTTATTAATTAAAATTTGCAGCAAAATAAATACACACCAGAATTAACATTCACAACTATAAGTAATTCCAACTGAAAGCCGGGGATCAGAATTTTAAGCTCAGAAACGGACAAGAAATATAACTGAATGATGCCTATCAACTTTGGTCAACCGTACCGATGTAGCGGTGTTTAGCACGATGTACTAAGTAGGCCTAGGATAGTAAGTAAGACTGAAACTGCAATTAAAATTTGGATTGTGCAGTAAAATGATAAACGTAGCTCCAACTTTAAATTATTCCGGTGAAAATCTCGTTAAAATTGTAGGGGATGAACATTCACAACAAGCAGCAAAGTCAAATTTCAAAATCCTAATGAAAAATACAAACGTCTAACAAAATCCGTGAAATTTCTACAGCAAAAACACAACAGGATGTTTCCTGAAGTGAACATAAATAAACGTAAATGAAAGCAATGTAGCATTTATACGAGGCGCGTGCGAAGTGGAAATGCCACCGCTATCGCGGGAATTAGTCGCGTGCCGAGAAACTTCCGCGTGCATATATAGATCCACGTATGATATTTTCATTTATTTTGATAATTAATTTCCTTCCGATAATCACCGGAAAGTTAAAAAAGGTTATCTTTAATAGTAAATTGCAGGTATTTTGTGAAAATATTTTTAAATTGTGGATGATTTTGAATAAACATTTAGAAATCTCCACGCGACAGTCGTGTGCATGGCGAGATGAACAACGGTTAGATGTTTTTTTTTTCTTTCTTGTTTTACATGTAGAATTCGTCAACTTTAAGTTGTGATACCTAAAAATCTCGACAGGATAAGAAAAGGACTTAAAAAAACATTCTTAGCTTTTGAATACAGTGACAAAATCGATCTAAGCAGAAAGTAAAGCTCCTTGAAATCGATTGAACTAAGCGGATTAATATTACAATAATCACACAACGCACGCGCGGGTCGCGTTGAGCTTTCAAACACTTGCGGCTGACTTTGATTATCATAAACTGTCTGGAGCAAAAATAAGTTATCTTCTGGTCAAAACATTGCACAAACCTAGAGTGATGGGGTTCACAGGATTAAGAATTAAATTGTAAATTATGTATAGTATTGTCTTGTACACTCTGGGATATAAATGAATCGCTGGAGTACGAGGGAATTTATATTCGCAATGTCTACTGTGCGTTTTTAGATTTTCTTGGCAGATTCTGAGTTTTCAATGACTGAAGGAATGATAAAGAAAATTATTTTATCTTCATTTCATATAGAAAATCAAAATATAACCGCTTATTTCGCATCAAAATGTTATTAATCTCCATTCTGGGTTTTATCAAGCTACGCTCTAATAGGGGTTAACATTTAGTTTGTTAAAACATTGGAAATTGACAGGATCTTGGGCGGAGGTGGGGGTTACAAAATATAAATTGTTTACGGAAAGTGCTTACGTCAAAAATCATGCTAAGTTACAACATATTCATCTTTAAAAATATATAATTACGGAAACATGGGAGGGTGGGTATACCAATACGGAAACAAGTGGGGTTCACCCCCCCCCCACCCCTTCCCGAATCAGTAGAATAACATTGAATATCGGTATAGTACATTGAATTATGATTTCAAAGCCTTGGCAAGTTAAGCAGATTGTTGATAGAACGGTCACTTGCATTTACACGAACCTCAACAAAGTTCTTATCTAATGTTTCTTTGCGGATGTCAATCATAACTAATGAATAGGGTTGTTTTTCTATTTTGGGGATAACTTGCATTCTTCCAAGCCTTAATGCATTGTTGTTGTTTTAATTTCCTGTACGCGCGGTGTTTTCGCTACGAGGACACCTGTTCGTTACATTCCATTTTACGCGCTTATTGTCCCGGTTATTTGCATAACAAAGCGGGATACATAGGAAACAACAACTTAACCTGTCAATCAAAACAATTGTTTGCGTCCAGACAAATTCATGGTTGTTTATCAAAAAATAAAAGAACATTAGATGTAGCTGCTTTGTGTTGTTCTGCACTACAACGATGTTTAAACAGTTTTAACACGTCAACATATAGCCCCTTAATACTGAACTGTCTTTATACGGATAATGAATTGGATTGGTCAAATTCAGTGGCGAAATTTAAGATATGTATCTTTTTTATTTCACCTTCTTTTTTACGAGCAGAAAAGTAATATTCAATCACCGAGGTGATCAGTTTCATGTTATATAGTCCCTCTCTGGCTCCAATATAATATCATAGCAAGGTCAGACAAAAATGGAAAGAGGGAAATATAGAAGATACGTGTTTTCAAATTATTTACAGACAAGAGCAAATTCAAAGGACTTCAACATAATCATAATTATACCCAAGTGAAGCATACCGATATATCAAAATGTATGTAAAATACCCCATTTTAGTTTTAAATGGTTGTTCAACTCATTCAAAATATACATTTTCTCAACCAAGTGTGTCTAGCCCCTTTATTCCAACACATTTACATGAAGTCCGCGACCGATATCAAGGGTAAAGACCCCGCCCCCACCCTCATCGATGATCCTTATGTAAATGATTTTTTTAAGCGTCTAGGCTTGGTAGCCTTACCATGCAATGTCACTCCCCTACAGTTAGTTGGGTGTTGAGTTTAACATTTGTCCATTTCTAACCATTTGAAATAATGCACGAATAGCGCATTTTGAAATGTATACTAACCATATAGCCTACTGAGAGGAAATGCAAGGACTTCTTCGTTTCATCAATGTGTCAAATTTCCAACGCTTCAATATTTCAATACAAATGTATTTCTATTAAAAAAAGTCTTATAACTACGGAAGCGCATTGCTGCCAAGAAACAAAACAAATATATCGAATGTATTTTCGCAATTTCGAAAAGTTGACCCTAAACTTTTCGTAATTTCAAAAACTTGGCCGAAAACTTTTCGTAATTCCAAAAAGTTGCCCCAAAACTTCTCGTAATTTCGAAAGTTTGCCGAAAACGTTCGTAAATTTCAACAAGTTGGCCGAAAACTTATCAAAATTAGTACAAGTTTTGGGTCAACTTTTCGAAAATTGCGAAAATATTTTCGATAATTGTTTTCTCTTTTCTTGGCAGCAATACGCTTCCGTACAAAACAGCGGCGCACTTTCACAAAAAAAAATTAGGTCTGCTTTAATTGCTGCCTAAAAACAGCGGCGCACTTTCACAAAAAAATTAGGTCTGCTTTAATTGCTGCCTAAAATGTGAACAACGGAGACAAAATCTTAGACCTATTTGTTCATAAACCTCGAAATTTCCAGGGGATGCAGACCCCCAACTTTTTAGAATTATCATTATTAGGGTAGCCTCAACCCCTCCGGCCCCTCCACCACACTTTGATGTGTCACAAAAATACACAGTTTTTGAATGCTGGATATATATATATATATATATATATATATATATATATATATATATATATATATATATATATATATATATATATATATATATATATATATATATATATATATATATATATATATATATATATATATATATATATATATATATATATATATATATATATATATATATATATATATATATATATATATATATATATATATATATATATATATATATATATATATATATATATATATATATATATATATATATATATATATATATATATATATATATATATATATATATATATATATATATATATATATATATATATATATATATATATATATATATATATATATATATATATATATATATATATATATATATATATATATATATATATATATATATATATATATATATATATATATATATATATATATATATATATATATATATATATATATATACGACGCTGAGGGCAGGCAGGTATAGATATAAATTCAAACCTTCCCCATTAGCGTAACTAGACTTTTGAAGGAGGGAATGACCTCAATTTTCCGACATTGGTATCTTCAAGCTCAATTCGGCGTATAATTAACGCCCACCGCCTGTCCCTCTACCCCACCCTGTGGGAAGTTTTGAAATGCATAGAAAAATTGATAACAAATCTGTTTACAGGATTGATTATGATTAGGAAAAGATATAAGATCAGCATTCATAAAATTCGGGAAAACGTAAGATCATCAGTCAGAGAAGTAAAAAAGTAAGACATGCATCGTTAAATATTAATCATAAAATGTATATACATGCTTTGAAAATTTGCCAACATAGATGAAATTTTCCAACAAATTCCTTCGCCATGCACTCACTGACCCCTCCCCCCCCCCGCCCTCCCAAGAATAAAGTTAAGCAGACCTATGTACTGGTGGACCATTTGGCCCACCAGTCAATTAATTTGGCCTACCAATTCTCCAAATACTGTGGTGCACTGCTAGCTGGTGGGCCAAGCTGCACAACATTTTGCACAAGTATTGAAGAGTTTATTATCCATTTTCAAATGATTTGAATGGGAAAATGTATTTTTTGAAGGGGTTTATACATTTATCCAATTTGTTGTCATTATATTCTTATTGGCAATGAACACAGTGTGGAGAATTTTGTATCACCCTCCCCCCCCCCTTACCCACCCCCTTCTTTTCCCCTCTCCCACCCAGTACTTCTGTTTTATGGATTCAATGTCATTTTTGCCATCAACAGATCAACACAATATAATCAATGATGGAATGTACCAATGAAGTGTTCCTCTAAAGAAGTTACGAAGCCTCAGCTGTATGAGGCTTGGTGTGAGTCTTGTCCCTTTCGTGACAGTTTGTCAATCACAACTTCTCAGGCTGTGAGGATAATGGGTGCAATGACCTAGTCGGTCCAAAAAAATATCTATTACCTATCAGAAAATAATTCCACAGTAAAATATCCATTGTTATTAGACCCGTCCCCTCCTCAGTGGCGGTGCTACGGACCATGGGGCCCCCCACAAAATCGCTTCTCCCATTTCCCCAAAAAAATGTTGTAGTGACATATTTTGTTCGATTTATATGAGATAAAATTGCCCTCTCTTTCCCCCATGACCAAAATCCTTACGCCGCAACTGCCCCTCCTCCCACACGCCTCCTCCCTACACTCTCTCTGGCCCTTCTCCTTCTCATCCACCCTGTTCACATTCCACCCACATCTCCCCTCCTCAATTTCCCCTCCTTTGAAAGGACCATTGTGGTCAACAGGTCAGAGATTTTTCTGGAAAATTCCGATCAACAAGATTTGGGATATAATTTTCAAGGCCCACACAATGGTGTATCCGCGATGCTAAAAAGTTGGCGCTCTTTATGTTTGTATGTTGCAAAATAGGCAAAAATAAGGCTTGGAAACTTGAACAGATTTTTGATCCAATGTATATTGCTTGATTAACGTTCAATAACAATTGATTCACCTTCCAAACAACTCATTGTTGTATTCTATTAAAAAATGATTAATTTAAAACCATTTATGCGCAAGGAGTCATTATAATTCGGTCCCATTCGCATGTGACGTATATCATCGCCAGTGACCTCAAATAGCATTTTGCTTGAAGTCAAAAAATGAATTGCATATAATCATCCGAAGAGATTTGGCCTCAAATTCGTACGCCGTGCATATAATAGACAAGGACGTAGCCAGGGGATGGACGAGGGGGTGCCCCAAAAAATGTTGAAAAAAAGAAGAAGAGAGAAAGTAAATTAAAGGTATTAAAGCAGTAGAGTCAGGGGTGTTGGAAGGAACTCGGGGCAGAGTAAGGGGGGAAGGGGGAGGGAGAGCAGAAAATAAAGTGAGGGCGCTTTGTTTGAGGGATGCTTTTTCAGGGGAACTTTTTATTTTCAAATAGGAGAATTTTTGTCAGTTCTCTCACCTCACCTCACTTTTTTCCAAATGTATATACTTTTGTATAATGATGTTTTGTATCTTAGCATAATTTTGTGACCCCCCCCCCCTCCTTCCTTCTTCTACACATACACACTTTTGAATTTTCCCCATTTTCGGTAGGCAAATACCGCTTATGGGTTTGAGATTGGAGAGCCAGGACCAATGTTGGCAATTGCCAGAGTGACCTATATAATTTCATATAACTTTCAAAAGGGCACCTCCTGTCCCGATCCGTCCTTAACTTTTAAAAGGACACCTGCTGCCCCGCTCGTCCCCAACTTTCAAATGGGACACTGGCCCCATTGCCCCCGTGGTTCCGGATCGCTAAGTAGAGATATATCGGAAATACAGATATCAGATGATTTTATGATTTTTTTTTGTGAATTCTGTTTCAATTTCGTGCAATTTACTTCATTTTTAGAATATTTACTTCATTTTCAGGAAATTTTCTTCAATTTTCGGCATTTTATCTTCTTGAAATTACCGTCATTTCGAACAATTTTTTTTTTTTCGGGAAATATTCTTCAATTTCTGGGAAATTTTCTTCAACTTCTGGGAAATTTTATAATATTGTTTTATATCTTAACCAAATTTTTCTTTAATCTTACCTAATTTTTCTTTAATTTTACATATCTTTTCAATTTGATGTTCAGAATTTCCTCCTCCCAACCTCTCTGTCGGGAAGGTGAACTCTCCTCGGATCGTAGGAGGCAAGTTGCTCCCTCTCCTGCTTCCTATGTCTCTTGGCTACATCAAAAATCGTGGGTTAATGGCATTGGTAACGTCAAAACAAGTGCAATATTTCATCAGAGTTGCCGTTTAAGTGTGCCCTCCAAAATTGCCAAGTCTGCTTCGTGCCTGATAATAGGGTGTATCCAGAGGAAAGGGGAAGTGGTCCTGTACCCACACCCCCTTTTGCAATTTTTACAAAAATAATGCACTTAAACCATTTCACACAACTAACCGTTTTCAGTATTAAACTCACATCCTTTCTATTTCTTTTGATCTCTGATGACTGATATCTATTTGATATTCATTGGAGTTATCAATTTCTTCTTATTTTTTCGGTAGCTTTATATCAAAATAACAACATTTTAAAAGATAGGGGTGCTACCTCCTCTTGACCGTACAAGCAAACTTTAACGTTTACATCAAAACTTTTCTTGAAAACAGAAACATGAACATGACACATCTATTCAATTTTGCAAGATAATTTGTTATTTAAGAAAATATTTTTCAATACATGGTTCCCCCTCAACTTAGTCACTTTTGTACCATTAAACTAGTGTTGTAGCATATCTTTGTGCCCCCTCCCCCATGAAGAACATGTTCCTCGTCTATGATCATCATTCAGCCTGCGACGAACCCCTTTTGAAGATAATTTGTCTTCTTAATTCGGTAAAAATAATTTTACAAACAGGTCATTTCAATTTCGCTCTTCATGAATTTCATTCTTTCTTCATGAAAAAAAACAAAAAAAAACATTTCTTTCAAATTTTTAAATGGGGAACTGCAGAAATGTGTAACGGGACTTCGTCTTGTGGACGGACGAAATTTATTAGTTGCCAGAACCAGGTTTCCAAATATCAGGATCAATAATGAAACTTTTATGAAAAATAAATTTATCCCATGTCCCGTTAACGTTGAGACGGTTTTAATATGGAGGGTTAATTCAAACTAATTAATTGACGCGGGCTGCAATAAAGGAAGCTGCTTATTGATCTCATTGCCTTTCTGTGGCGAAGCGCAAAGGTCCGCGTTCGTACCTAAATTTTCTTAAACCATTAAACCGGTTTTAGGATCACCAAAATATTCAACTTTTGAGAAAGGAAAATATAAGAAATTCAAACATGTCAAGAACTTCGTAGCCTATACTATTTTTTTCGAAATTGGTTGTGGATAATGATCGAGTTATAGTTCTTGCAAGGGTTGAATGACCCTTCTAAAAGCTTGTGAATGATTTAATATCATATCAAGTCAATCGAATGTTTACTATTTGGTACAGGGGGAAGTCAACTTGCACTGTCAAAACTATAACAGATCGTCTTTGATCTTCTTATTCATACAAACAAACTTTTCCATGCAACTGGAATGGTTCATGAGAACTGTGGTGGAGTTCTTCTCAGTGGTGACACCAGCCATCACTATTGGAGAAGAACAATGGGTCCAAAACGTTTTGTGGGATCACGGGAAAGGGAAGAGGGGAGAGGAGAGGAGAAGAGGGGAGAGGAGAGGGGGGAAGGGGAGAGGGGAGGGGGAGGGCGGAAGGGAAGTGCGGGGGAGGGAAAGAGGGGAAGGGCAGAGAGAGAGGCAGAGGGGAAGGGCAGAGGAGAGAGGGAAAGGGGAGGGGCCATGGCTCCCTGAGGTTTTTCCGATGATACTTTTATTACCATGGGATAATTCTTAGTCACCTGGTCACGGCTTATTTTCTTCAATTTTCGGGAAATTTCATTCTATGTTTGGGAAATCTCTTTCAATTTTTGGGAAATTTCCTTCATTCTCGTGCAATTTTCGGAAAACTTTCTTCATTTTGGCTGTTTGGGGACTCTTTCATCAATTTTCGAAAAAAATTCTTTAGTTTTCAGGATATTTCCTTCAATGTTTGGGAAATTCCTTTCAATTTTGGGTAATTTCCTGAACTCTCATGCACTTTTCGGAAAAGTTTTTTAATTTTGGGCTAATACTTTTTCCATTTTCGGTATTTTTTTTTTCAATTTTCGGCAAATTTTTCTTGAATATGTGGAAACTCAATTTCAATCTTTGAGAAATTTCCTTCAATCTCGTGTAATTTTTGAAAATATATATATTTTTTTTCGTTTTTCGATCAATTTTCAGAAAATTAATTTCATTAATGGGACACTATTTTTTCTTCAAATTTTCGTAAGTTTTCTTAACATTTTTGAAAATTTTCTTTATTTGGGGGCAATTGTTTTCGCTTTTCGGTAATTTTGATAAATTATCGAGAAATTTTGCCAAATTTTATCCAAATTTCTTATAATTTTATCCAAATTTCCTTCAATGATTTTGTTAATAATTTCCCAATCGAAAGAAAAAACATGCAATAGGGAAGGTGACATCGTTTCAGGGAGTACCTTTCTTTATGCTTCCCGCTTATAAGACATCTGCAGCTTTGTCTCAGATCTGTCAATATGTTGCATTAATCATGACAAAACTGTTCAAAAATACGTTGTCTTGGTTTGGTTTGGCTTGCCCCCTGACATTTTATCCTGGCTCCACCCCTCATCCCAATACATGGGTATTGTCTGAACCCTTTTTAGGGGTTCATTTGACCTAATTGACCCCCTGGCTACATTCATGTCATTTAACTGTATAAGTACTTCTAATATATCATATAAAGAGTTGCTGAATACTGTGACTTTGAATAAGACAAATGTATACAAATGCTTAAATTATGTATTTAGGTTAATTAAAAGGAGCACTAGACCGAAAAGTAAGGCCGCTCGTTTTTGCGAATTTTACAGATATATTATCAAACTTCATGCCGCCAAAGCCCCAAGACGAAGTGAGGGCAAGTGACGTCACTAGACTATTCATATTAACCAGAAAATTTCTATACCGTTGCGTGTTAGATAAGCATTTAAAATTTTGAAATTTGAAAGAAAAAAAAAGAAAAAAATATATGCCGTCACTTTTCGGTCTAGTGTTCCTTCAATTTTCAACATATTTATGCACCTCCATTGAAAATGCCATATGGGGCTAAAAACATGTCCCAGTAATATCAAATAAGGATATCACTCTCATCACTGAACTCACAAGTTTTCAGAATTTTAGAAATGCCATTTTGATAATTTTAAGAGAAGGGCGATTTGAAAATTGATGAAACTTACATATGACTTACATATGAATTTCAACCAATTATCTACATTAAAATCAAAACATACTCATGTCAAAGCTGGATGCGACACTGGCTGGCCAACAATAGTTTGAAAATATATTTCAACCGCTTTTAACAATCTAGGAACAAGAAATGTCTCGAAAAGTAAATATTGATGCAAATTTGATTTATGTTCGGACATCTTTAATGAAATTTAAAAGTTTATTAATCATACAGTTGTCATATTTCACACACGAGACTTGGTTACACCAGGAATTTGTCATTTTGGAACTCCATTCAATGGCGCAGATCCATTTTGATTGTGTGTGGGTGTGTGTGTGTGTGTGGACTTGGTTACACCAGGAATTTGCCATTTTAGAACTCCATTCAATGGCACAGATCCATTTTGATTTTGTGTGTGTGTGGGAAGGAGAGGGGGCGTAAAGGTTGTGGAAGTAGGAATTTATTGGCCCATACCGCCGATCCGAGCGTGAAGTACGAGCTCTGGCCCAGGCGCCAGCTCTAGGGCCCCTGGTAGGTTGCAGGGGAAAATTCCGGCGGTATCCGGGTACCCCTGGAAGCTCCTGGAATATTAAACATTTTAAGGCAAAATCGAGTCCAAAATAATGTGAAACCATGCTTCACTTGTAAACACATTTTATTTCATGAAGCTTTGAAATACACAAAAACATACAAGTTTTCTTAAAAACAAAACAAAACATGATGAAAATGTTCAGCAGAACAAAAAATACACCTGTCATGTTAACAAATCATATTATCACAAATATTTGTAATAACAGGATAATCCCTTTCCTTGGTCTGTATGGCTATGACGTGTAATAAAATCATTTTTTAAACGTGTACTGAGATATAGGTAAAGAGAACTTTATGTATAAAATATAGTTATGGATTAGCACATTCGATTTCCAAAATTGCCGCCGATCAGAGGCGCAGCTCAGGAAGAAGGGGACATGAAAAAACTACCCCTGAGAGGATTTCACCTTCACGGTTGACTGCTTTTTTGCCAGTTAGGAGGTATACATTGAGAAATTATTAACATAAAATTGATGAAATTGAAGTAAAATTTAGCAAGTTATTGGTAACACTTCCCGAAATTCGAGAAAATTCCCCAAAATGAAGAAAATATCTCGAAAATTTAAGAACAATCCCCGAAAATGTCGGAAATTTGCCGTAAACTTAAGTTACCTAGTGCAATTTTTGATGGTAACCGAGTAATTTTTGACCCCACCGAGAGGTGACTTTTCCTATGCCCCCGTTTGCCGACATTATAGATTTGCTGGAAGTTTGACCAGAAAATGTACATTAGAAAAGGCTATTAAGAAATAGGCTTTTTCTATTATTTTGTTTGAATATGAATTTAAAATTTGAAAAAATGTTCCGCCACTGTTTTATAAAACAAAATTTGAAAAAGCAGTAGATCAAATATCAAGATAATAACAAAAGAGAATTTGACCGTATAAAATGCTTCAAAATTACTATGCTTTGGGAATATCGCTAGGGAAAAAATGTGTGGCAAGGGGGAGGGGGGGGGGGGGAGACTTCATACTAAAAGAGGTAGAACTGCAGTATAAAATCCCCCACCCACTTCCACCCCCGGGCTTAATTTCTTCCCATACTCGCATTTCATACCAAATGAGTTTGATTGTACTAAGTACATAACTTTTTTGATTGACCCATATTGACAGTTTGATGACCCAAACACAAAATGGCGGACGACAGAGCCGGTTCTGGTAAGAGAGATATTTCTGAAATTTTGTGAAATTTTAGATAAGAAAAATACTTGACCAATGTGAACCTCATGCTGTTTTTATATGTCTCTATTTCTTCGATAAATAGGTCATTTTCTAGTTTATAAAAACGTCGTTACATGCGATCAAGTAGGCCTTAGTCAGGTTGCTAACAACGCTAATTACCAATTCCGCTACGTTTTGTTTGACGTGAAGCATAACATAGGGAGAGTTTATTTATTAGTAAAGGAAAGATTTTACTGTACAAAAGCACCGAAGCTGTATTTGATACCCTCTTCTAATGATATTTTTTTTTACTGTTTAATGCCGTCGTTTTGTGCCTTGAGTTAGTTCTTGAACTTCAAATTCAGGAGGGAAATTTGTCAGCATTTGCAGTGAATAAATTATTAAGCCTATGGAATTTATCTTGCAATTTCTAAAATTTGTATGAACAGGGATGTGAGAGGATCAAAAACCCTCCTATGGTTACCACTCAAAATATTTTGACTACTACTGCATTTGGTCATGATGGAGACTGCAAACAAACGGCTGTTTTATGGCTTAATTTATCTCTTAAATAAGACTCATCAAAATTGAGGTTTTTTCTATGCAGCCTAATGACATTAATGACCCCGATGGTTGCTATTTCAAGTGTGGCCTATAGCTACCTGGCTGGAGAGTTTGCCTTGTGCGCGCAAGATCTGGCCCGTGCAGCTTGCTCTGGAGTTTTGCACCTGGCCCGTGCACAACTTGCTGGCCATAGATCTGGCCGCGCAAGTGAAGCAAATTGGCCTAAATAAACTGTAGTACTAACACAAAGCCTGCATGCTTATGCAAGACCTGATGAACATTGAACCATGCAGATTTCTGTGAAATTTAGCCAAGCATCCTGGGCCAAGCATCGGCTAGAAATGACCGGTCACTTGCCCGTGCAAAATGAAAACATTCCAGTTTGGTATAGCTATTCATCATATACCCCATTTCAGGCCTTTTACTTCCCCCACTGATCTGTTTTTTTTCCTTGTTGGCTGACGTTCACTGATTGCTGTTGTTTCAGATTTACGGCCTCGCGAAGTTATTCAAGTCCTATGCAGCTACGTGATACATTTCATTCTGAGTTACGATGCTCCGTGACGTGTTTCGAGCTGAAGCTCTCTTTCAAATTACCTGTCTTTTGCGTGTTGAAATTTGCACTCAAACAATTCCTTAAGTTCTTTTCTCTGTTTCAGGGAACAGAAATCAGACAAAATATGATCCAGTATAGGCAAAATCAGATGATTCTTGGCACACTTTCTCTGTCTGTTCTACAGCGTTAAGTTTGTACTGAAGATGTATAAGTTCAAAAGTGATAGTCATGTGACTGATGATAATTGCAATGGCGTTTGCAGTTTCTATGTGGGGTCCATGTTAAATTGTTGTCAGATTATGGAAATACAAGTAGAAGAATACTTTTAATTATGAAAAGAAATACAACTACCTATCATTCACTTTTGTTAAAAAAGCACTAAACAGAGAAAAGTTGAATAATTATTTGCTGGTTTTAAAGATGACACAAAGATACCGCACATAAATTTTTCCACCTGTTAGTACAATGAAGAAGCCTTGAGTACAAATGCGCAACAAAAGTTTTGAAACATGGTGACCAACAAACTATCGGTGGATTCTACTTTGACAAAATTCTTCTGTTAAAAGGCAACTAATGATTTTTTTTTTGATAATCAAATGAAGAGGGTAAAATCCCACCAGACTGTGCAAAGGAAGTGAAGTTATCGCATTTTGGAAAATACAAGTGTGACTCAAATTGGAAACACAGTATCTGCAACAACTTAAGTACACAACACAAATGTCCCAGTGATAACATAACGTGTATGTGGGTTGTGACAATACTGTAACTAGTCTATAGCATTTAGGTTCACTTTGAAGTATGTACATAGCTGCTGGCAGCAAAGTCACACTCCATTGACTTCATTATCATACATGAATATGCATCGTTCTTTAAGTAAGCTTAGTACAATCCTGGCAACTCTGCAACTTCACTGCCCAGCCGGGGATATGCCATAGTTTGGACTTGAAATATTGAGAATTTCTTCCAACATGAATATGCATCATTCTTTAATTAAGATTAGTACAATCCTCTCTACTACATAACTTTGCTGCCCAGCCGAGGATAACCCAGGAAACTGCATGGGAGCCATAAGATTACGCTTAAGATTCTTTTTAATTAAAGATTAATGTTCTGACATTGTGTTTATATTGCCCTATAATGCCCTGGTCAAAGGACTTGGTCTGGTCTGATTATTGTGAATGAGGGAATGAAAGTCCTTTACCAGTGCATTATTGGAGGTCTGAGAATATAAAAGTCCTTTTACCAGTGCATTATTGGAATTTGGTCTGAGAATGATTAAAGTCCTTTTTATAAGAATATAAACACGATGCCAGAACATTAATCTCTAAAACTCAATTACTTTATTCTAAAACTCATCAAAAAATTTAGATATCGAGTTTTGAATTAAAACATCCTTTATTTTGAAAAATTTCAAACAACAAAAATCGAACAGCAATTAAACAACAAATCAAAATATCATTAATAACATATGATTGGATTTTAATACTGAATTGTATAGAACAATATGTTATTAATTAAAACAGTATTAACCATTATCATAAAACAAAAGAATGAAACAAAATATTGGAACATTTTATAAAAGTAATTGCTAACAAGTATATGAATATTAATTAAATATTGTAATTTCTTGGTATGCATCATAACAATTTTAATGTTGGTGATTAAATAACCAATCTTAAAGTAACTCAAAATATATTTTGACTTATTTACGCATGCTGCAGCTGTTGTTATAAACAACACTTTATCAAGGTCAATACACCCTTTCGCAGTTCCAATCTGCTCATGCGCACAAGGCAGGTGAAATTCAAGTTGTGAGTAAACAACGAGTGCACAGCAAAATACACTCTTGATTTGTTTTGTTGCGCATCGTTTAGAAATACAAACATTTTACATCGCGCAAGAACAATGGAAATTTTGTTTGTTTACTTACATGAAATGTTGTATTTACATTGTTTCATTTTTGTATCGTGTGTTTTGTGAATGTATAAACGCACTGTGATTGTATGAATGCACCATCATGCCTCCTACGTATTCCTTCCGTTGAGGTTAATAGTTCACTTAATCAAATTGGAACAAAAATAATTGATCATTCGAACGCAACTTAACTACCTCGTCTTATTGCAAATGCAAATTAAAAATCGCCCCTCCAGTTCTCCAGTTTCTCCAGTATTTTAACAGGAGCTTGATTGTATGTAAACCTCACCTCATGAAGGGTATTAAATTGAAGGAAGTGATAAATCTGACTGCTACTCTCTCTGTTGATAGCTACTGTACCTATAATGGATGCTGGATGATCAGCAGTAGATGTCTGAAGGTCCAGATCTGGGTATGTTGTTGCTTACAAGCTGAATAGTGTCATAACCCAGGGTGCATTTCGTGCACAAATGTCTGAAGATCTTTGGCATGGAGTTGACTTCTTTCTCGCTGTAGAACAAGCTTTCTTGGCATGAAAGAAAGTATACACTTGTCTTACAATGATTCTAATTTTTTCCTAAACACTAAACACAAGAGTTGTATACCTGAAATACCAATAAATCTTGCAGAATGTACTATTAAGCTAAATAATAATTTAAAAAATCACGCTTAAAGACACTTAAACTCCTGCTTGATTACGTTAGACTGACGATGCAACGGCAGCCATTTTATCAAAGAGGTAGATGGTACGTAGCGACGGCATAATACTAAATTAATTTTTGTTTGGTTCTTCTTTGCTATACATAGTTTTGTGTATTCCTGTGCCAGTGACATTTTATAAATTATAAATAGTATACTGCCAAAAACTAATGCATATTCATTATTTATACTGTTTGCCAATCGTATTAAAAAAAAAATTAAAAGCAAGTTTTGTCACCAAGGAAAGTATTGTATAAGCAAAGATAATTAACAACACTATTAACGTACAGCCTTCCGATAGTAGTAACTTGCTGTTTGGCTGCTTGACTGAAAAACAAGCCAACCCAGGCACAACAGTTCTTCCTCCAGATAACGCCCCCCCCCTCCCCCCCTTATCCCTCATGGTGTACAACAGAAACAATTACAATAGCATTCACAACATTATACAATGGAACATCAGGAGCTTTAAGGCCAACTCAAAAGAATTGACCTTTTGGCCACACATTCAACCCAGTCATTATCTGCCTACAAGAAACCTTCCTGCTACCATAAACATCAAGAGGACGCCAACAGGGCCTGTGGGGGCGACTTCATTCTTGTTAGACACGATATCCCAAACAGCCCATGTGAACACCGACCTTCAGGCCATCTGTATCTCTATCTCCCTCCACAAAATTGTTACTCTTTGCAATATATATATCCCCACCCCCCTCCCAACACTAACATTCAGCCAACCAGCCTTAACAACCTTATCTCTCAGCTTCCATCCCCTTTCATCCTTCTTGGTGACTTCAACAACCACAATTCCTGTGGGACTCCAATACCACCACCCCCAGAAAGCTCGTTGAAAACTCTCTTCAACAGCACAGCCTCTCCACAAATCCCCAACCTATCTTCACCCCACCATAGGCTCCCTCACCTGCATTGACCTGTCTATCTGCTCGCCAAACCTCCTTGATTTTGGCTGGAAGGTCACTGCTGACCTCTGTGGTAGGGCCCATTACCCTTTCCTGATTCACTCCAACCTTCAAACTCCCACTGACCACATCCCCAACTGGAACCACAAGAAAGCCAACTGGCCCCTTTTACGAAACCCTATGTAACTTTCACCTCTCTCCCCATCTTCTCGAGGGTGAAGATCCCATGTCAAACTTTAGTAACATCCTTATCAACATTGCTACCTGCTTTATTCCCCAAACCCCAAACCACCCTCAACCCCTGGTTTAACGATGACTGCAAAACTGCCATCAAGAACAGGAAAAAGCCTTCAAAACCAACTTTTGGAACAACTTGATCTCTTCTCTCATCTCCAACACCCCTACCAAGAAGATTTGGAGTATGGTAAACAGCTTCCATAGCAGGATGGGCAAGTCTTTCATCTTCCATCTCTCTTGAAAGGCAGTCTACTCACTGAGAAAAAGGATATCACTAACCACCTCTTTCAGCAACATATTGTCCTTGGCCAACTACTCTGATGCTTTCAAAGCCAAAAAAGCTTGCGATAAAACCCAGAGAATTACTTTTTCCTCCGACAACACCAAGAGCTACAACACCCCTCTCACCTTATCTGAAGCAAGCCATCATTGATGCTGGCTGCACCTTCAAGAGCCAAGATAACATCTCCTACCAGTTCCAGAAACACCTCCCCAACAAGGCCACTTCTACCCTACTCTCAATCCTTAACCACATTTGTCCTTCACACTCCTTTCCCCCTATCTGGAGGACAGCTATCATCACTCCCTTCCCAAAAGCTGGGATGGGGAAGGACAGCACCGACCCCTCCAGTTTTTGCCCCATTGCTCTCACCTGCTGTCTCTGTAAAATTATGGAAAGAATCATGAACCAGAGACTTAACTGGTTCCTTGAGACAAACAGAATCCTCTTCCCTCACCAAAGCAGCTTCAGAAAACGTTGCAATACCTTGGACTCATGCTTGACATCACCATCTGGGATTTCTTTGCAAAAAGGAACACCTTCATTGCCATATTTTTTGTTCTCGAGAAAGCTTTTGACATTACTTGGAAATATGGCATTACCCGCAAGCTTCACCATCTGTCTCAGAGGCCACCTCCCCATCTTTATTCAAAACTTCTCTCACCCAGACAGTTCCAAGTTCATATTGGCCACACCCTCTCCAACCCCTACCCTAAGAAGGTGTCCCCTAAGGCAGCATCCTCTCCCCATCTCTCTTCAACCTGAGCATTAACAAAATTTTAGACAACCTTAGCCCCAACATCAAATGTGCCCTCTACGTGGACAACTTCACCATCTTCTACTCCTCCCCTAGCTTTCTCTCATCAAAAATAGGCTCCAACTTAGCCTCAACCGGCTGCAAGACTGGTGCAACAAAACACTTTGAAATTCTCCAAAGATAAGACAGTCTGCATGCACTTTTGTCATTTCAACAACTTCCATTCCAACCCGAACCTTGTGTTCAACGGCAATTGCATCCCAAAGGTTTACCACACTAAGTTCCTAGGTCTAACCCTAGACTCCAAGCTCTTCAACAAGCAACACATCACCAATCTGGAACAGAATTGCAACAGCTCCCTTAACTTCTCCGCCTCCTTTCCAACACCACTTGGGGCGCGGACCCTCACACTCTCCTCAAAATCTTCAGGCTCACCATTCGTGCCAAGCTCAACTACAACAATATTGTCTACTGTGCCACTCACAACTCTTATCTCAACCACATCAACTTCTCTCAGACTCTCCTAATACTATATTATCTTTTTTCATACCTCTGGAATGATCTAAGCTCTGGAGCACAATTTGACCCTTGATGTTGTGGTGCCGTTAAGCCTTTACCAAACCAAACAAACAATCATCTAATAAAGGTGAACACTGGCTTACATCAATGCCATTCCAATCTGTTCTTAAAAAGGTTTTAAGCTGTCACTGTCTTGTTGTTCATACCTTCTTCCTTTTAGATGAAGTATCTTTCCTTCTCTGTATTACAGATGTTTTATTCTTTGTCTGAATTTAAGTTGTATGGAGAGGTGTTTGATTATTCGGTCATCAGGGCATTTTGAACATCCGCGACTTTGTCGGTGAAAACGTGCTACGATTTGTGCACAAGTGAACACCACACTGTAGCCTACGTACACACGATGCATAAATTTCAAACTTCAAAATGATCTTTTCTACGATATTTCCTCCACATTTGCAACAATTTCCTGCAAGACTACCCGAGTGAACGTAGAGATTAAGGCCTCTAAAGGTGACCGATTTCACACTGGCTGTAATGGTAAAATGCTTTGTTTTCACCGACAAACTGGGTTGTTCAGATTTATGCACGTTATTGTGACGTCATCCCAAATACTCCATTAGATTCGATATACACCAGAAAAGCTTTAAATTTTAAACAGTTCCACCCTTTTAATTTTGTCAAAAACACCTGTATTTTCTGAATTATGGTTAATCAGATTTGAATAACAGTTAATGTATGCAAAAGTTGTGATGTATGCAAAAGTTGTGATGTATGCAAAAGTTGTGATGTATGCAAAAGTTGTGATGTAAAAGTGCAAAAGTTGTGATGTATGCAAAAGTTGTGATGTATGCAAAAGTTGTGATGTATGCAAAAGTTGTGATGTATGCAAAAGTTGTGATGTATGCAAAAGTTGTGATGTATGCAAAAGTTGTGATGTATGCAAAAGTTGTGATGTATGCAAAAGTTGTGATGTATGCAAAAGTTGTGATGTATGCAAAAGTTGTGATGTATGCAAAAGTTGTGATGTATGCAAAAGTTGTGATGTATGCAAAAGTTGTGATGTATGCAAAAGTTGTGATGTATGCAAAGTTGTGATGTATGCAAAAGTTGTGATGTATGCAAAAGTTGTGATTGTGATGTATGCAAAAGTTGTGATGTATGCAAAAGTTGTGATGTATGCAAAAGTTGTGATGTATGCAAAAGTTGTGATGTATGCAAAAGTTGTGATGTATGAAAGAGAGGACAGCCCAAAATTTAGGATGCAATTCTTTAAATTTCAGTCACTATAAATCAAGAGGCTGTCTTTTTAGGACTGCTAAACTTTGATAAAGGGTATGATGAAGATCTACAGAAGCCCATTGTGCCATTGAAATAAATATTTTTTGAATTTGTTATAACGAATTGCAATTTCGCTTATTCATTATAACTAATTAGTAAATCGTAATAACATTGTATTTCATAATAACAAATTATAATTCTTAATAACGAAATATAATTCGTAATAACGAATTGTAATTTGTAATAATGATTTGTAATTTGTAATAACGAATGGTAATTTGCTATAGCGAATTGTAAATCGTTATTATGAATTGCAAGTTCGTTATAATGAATTGCAATTTTTAATAACGAATTGTAATGTCATGCTCTCTGTTGGAGACTCTTTGGTTAGCAAGTGTAGCAAGAAGGATGGGAGAGGATGGAACCCCCTCTGTTTCTGTACTTTTTTTAGAAATGAACCCCCACTAATTCACACATTGATATCAAAAGCTACATGTATGATTAGATCCACTTATTTTGTGGTCAACCTAGCTACACCACTCCACAGGTCCATGTAGGAAAACATTTAAACACTACCCACCCCATGGTCAGAACGTCCCTATCTGAGCTATGGTCAGGACTGGGAGATGAAAACACATCCAACCTATCTGAAGGGCTGGATATTCAGTCATCTTTGGCTGACTGATGATGATGATTGTGTCCAACTATCTTCAGCTGGAATATGAATGTTGATACTTCAATAAAATATCTGTAGAGAACAAGAATAGGCTTGCCACATTTTGTTTAACTTCATATGCTGTAAACTGCTGTGTTTCAAGTAATCTGCAAATAGTTGAAGAAGGAATCACTTTCCTGCCCAAATTATCATTTGCACTACCTAAACCTTAAAGAACTAGTGACAACTAAAGGCATTCACTTTCTCACTGTCCTCTTCGGGCCATGTGTCCCATAAGGCTGCAGTGTACTCTCTCCAACGCATCCTGTCTCTGGCAAGGTGTCTGGCTTTGTTCCAAGAACTCCACCCTAGCTCCTCTCTTTCCTTCACTACCGTTCTTCTCCATGTCGTTTGTGGGCGTCCTACTTTCTGTTTCCCTTCTGGCTTCCATGTTAATGCTGTCATGCAGTGGCTGTCCTTTTCAACCTGCCCAATCCACCTCCATCTTCTCATTTTGACTTTGTTGCTAATACTCCTTTGCTTCGTAAATCTCAATAATTCATCATTTGAAACAACGTATGGTCATCTGATCTTCAAATTTCTTCTCATGCATTATTTGAACATGAAGGTATCCATTTTCTTGTTGTCAGTCTCATTAGTCTTTCACGTCTCACAACCATGTAAGAGAACTGACTTAACAATAGAGTTAAATAATCTGATCTTGGTTTTGACTGAATATATATTGGAGCTCCATTTCTTCTTTAATTTCATAAAAGATGTTCTTGCTTTAGAAATTATGTTAGCAATATCTTCTCCACCATCACCTGTATGTTTACAGTTGCTCCTAGGTACTTGTAAGTGTGTACCTCTTTCAGATGTTCATTATTAATTTGCACTTTGTCACAGCATCTACTATTTACATTCATGAGTTCAGTCTTATTCTTATTTATTCTTAACCCAGTTTGTCCAACATATTGGTTCAGCCTTGTTGGTTTTGTTTGCATATGTTGATAGGTAGAGGAGGTCAGAATGATGTCATCTGCAAAATGAAGGTCTTCTAACCTTGACATAAACCTCCATCTTATTCCATTGCTATTGGCTTCAGGTGTCTTACGCATCACCCAGTTATCACCCAGTTCATTAGAAAAATGAAAAAAAAAAAAACTAGTGGCAACTTGGGCTTTATTTCTTCAACATTGACAATGGAACATTAATACAGAAAAAAGGCAAGAAAATTGATTAAAATCTGACCATTTTACAGTTTTTCAATTTTTGGACTTATTATGCAATAATTTGTGACATTGGGAGATAAACACATAATCTATGTATAGTTTATGTAAGTCCTTTGTTTTTTTATTCCTCCCTATAAATTATTTTGAAGTTAAAACATTTGATTCCATTCAAGTATTTTGAAACTTTATTAGCAATGAAGAAATGAAATTTGTAATTGGCTTAAATTGAAGAAGACATTTTAAAGAATTATTTATGGATATTGATTTCATGACATCACAAAGTTTGCTTGAATTCTAAAATCTTGAAACTTTGATTGATCATAACTCAAAAACTACACAAGGTTTTTTCAAAGATTTAAAGGGCATTTTGCTCAGAATGTAATGTTGTTACACAGTATGTACAAACCATGTCACTAGACCTTTAAAGGATTAGTTCAGGGGTCAGGCAAGTTCATCTTATGTGATAGAGGACTTCAATAGAAACAAAATGCCGTAAAAAGCATTCTAAAATCTTATTCCGTTAAGGAGATATTTAAGTTTAAGGCTCTGTCTTATCTGTGTTGAAATGACTGGGGTAGTGAGTCTACTATGGAAAGTTAGCTTCCAATTATTAATTAAATGTATGTTAAAGGAAGTTTGTTAAATTTTTCCACTGTTTAAATTATTCATCAAACTTTCTTCAGGTGGTATATTGTAAATACCTTCTAGATTCAGTTTTACTACTTTTTTGGACATATCCCATGGTTTTTTACGCCACAAAATCACAGGATAAAATATAATAGAATACATAAAGACTTTGAGGAATCTGAGGCTATGACATCACAACTAGTCTGATTTCAGTTATTTCAAATGATACCAAACTTTAAACTTGATATCTCCTTAACGGAATTTTAAAATGCTATCTTCCTATTTTGTTTCTTTTGAAGTCCTCTTTGATATAAGATAGACTTGCTTGACCCCTGCACTAATCCTTTAATATGTCCTTAACGGGATAAGATTTTTAAATGATTTTTTCACCATTTTGTTTCTTTTGAAGTCCTTTTTCATATAAGATAAACTTGTTTGACCCCTGAACTAATCCTTTAATATCTCTTTAACAGAACAAGATTTTGGAACGCTTTTTTCACCATTTTGTTTCTTTTGAAGTCCTCTTTTTTATAAGATGGACTTGCTTCACCCCTGAACTAATCCTTTAATATCTCCTTAATGGGATAAGTTTTTTGAATGCTTTTTTCACCATTTTGTTTCTTTTGAAGTCCTCTTTCATATAAGATAAACTTTTTGACCCCTGAACTAATCCTTTAATATCTCCTTAACAGAATAAGAATTTAGAATGTTTTTTTTTTACTATTTTGTTTCTTCAAGTCCTCTTCCATATAAGATGGACATTCTTGACTCCTGAACTAATCCTTAAATATCTCCTTAACGGAATAAGATTTTAGAATGCTTTTTTCACCATTTTGTTTCCTTTGAAGTCTTCTTTCATATAAGATAAACTTGTTTGACCTCTGAACTTATCCTTTAAGTACTATAAAGTACAAAAATCTTGACATCTGTTTCAGTCATTACATCTTTCCTTCAAATGTCCCATGTTTTTCTTTTTCAAATTAAGTTTGTAATTGAAACACATTTTTCTTTGTGAGCCTATCATCTTTATTCACTAGTTTTTTTATATATAAAACCTTATGACCTTAATGTAAACCTCATCTTGCATGCATATAAAATGCACACAGTGAGTAGCCGCAATGCTTGCTAGTTGCGAAAAAAGCTTTTCTCCATGTTTGTAATAAAAAAAAATGATGATTGTGGAATGTAACTCCAAGGCACAATGTTCTTCAAATGTTGTAAACATAGCACCTCAGTTCTACTTTGCAAAAATGAAATACGATATCATTTTTTGTCTTTGTTTCTTGCAGGAAGTGAAAGCGAAGGTGATGACGGTGTTGTTGGAAATTTGAACAAGTTTGCTGTTGTGCCACCTGGGCACACAGGTCGACCCAAACGAGGTCACCTCATCTTTGATGCATGTTTTGAATGTGGTAAGTTTCTTTTTAGCGTCCACCAGCAGTGTATAACTTATTTTGTATTTATTATGATATATATATATATATATATATGTATATATATATCTATCTATCTATATATATATTTATATCTATCTATATATATATATATACATACATACATTTATATATATATATATATATATATATATATATATATATATATATATATATATATATATATATATATATATATATATATATATATATATATATATATATATATATATATACATACATACATACATACATACATACATACATCTATCTATCTATCTATATATATATATATATATATATATATATATATCTATATATATATATATATGATATATATATATATATATATATGATATATATATATATATATATATATTTAAATATTATTAAATAATATATATTTCTATATATATAAATATATAATATATACAATATATGTATGTATATATATATATATATATAATATATATACATTATATGTATATATGTATATACATATATATATATATGTAATATAATTGTAATCCTGTTTTTGTAAAAAGATATGCTTCCGTTGAAATCTGATACCTTTGCAGGTGGCTGTACCTATGCTAACAGTTAAATTCATTGTACAAGAGTGGCCGATCCGAGAGTTGTACAATATTGACAGAATTGTCACGGAGGTAGTGTAGGATAATCATATCTTGTAATTGATTTAGAATAGATAGAAGTATGAACAGTTTTGTCCTTTTCATAATTTCAGCAATATGTCCAACTTGGAAAAGTATATATTACCCCACAAACAGGAAGGCTATTAATTTAGGAGTTAGGTTCAAAAGCTCCCCATATGTTGGGCAATATATCACATCCGTGCAACACATTATGGAGACGATATGCACTTAATGCACTTAATTGTAGATTATCAGCCTTCCTGAAAACTAATTTGAACTATGTTAGTGGCCGAAATTCATGTCACGTGGCCGAAATTCATGTGTGAAAATAATGGACGAATCATATACTGGAAAATTGTATTGACCAATCAAATGCTTGGGGATTCTTGGCTGTCTGCATAATTCCTGCAAGGTATGGGACCAAGCACCTGAAAAAATGCTTTAAAACGCTTACCATTCATGCTTGCTTTATGCATGTAGGTAATATACGCTTCCATTGTTGCTGACAAATTTCACTGCAGCCACTGCAGCTGATTGGTTGGATAGCAAATGGAAAATTCCCCAGCAGTTGTTTTGTCGAAGTACGGAAGTAGTCACGTTTGGCAAAATTCGGTTTGAAAAGGTCCATCGTGAAGAAAAACAGATGGACATGCCTGATATGGCAGCCATATCTGGGGGTAACAACTTTTAGATCAGACAAAATTTGTCATTGGTACAAACCTTTCTGGGGGAAGTGGGGAGGATGGGATGGTGGCAAATTGATCCCATGGGGGAAGATGACCCCACTGGCTAAATCCTCATTTTTTTTCCTCAACAAAAAGTTATCCAAGTGACATCCTCAATGTCTAATTACATTTAAATCCCTTTTTTTTTTTTTTTTTAAAATGTTCTGTAATGGTCGGGAAAAGTTTTCTTGCTTATCACATAAATAGGAAATAATCTGAAACTTACTATTATAAGCCAGTTACATTTTTCTGGATCACAGGGTGTGAAATTGATCAGAAAAAGAAATTATCTTCAATATAGCATTGCAGATATAATTGGAACAGAACAGCACAATTTATCATCAATATCACTACATAGATTTTATCAAAAGCAAAACGTTGTACCCTCATAACCTAATATCTGCTCCCAAATGTCAAGGTTTCGCGTTTCTTTTCGCATATATAGTATCACTCAGATGGACTTAATAGGTTGCAGAGCAGAGATGAAAATCATCATCTGATACTATGGGTGTTTCCTCACGACCTAAATTTGTTCCAATTGTCGCGGCATTCTATTTCTTTCTCATAATTTCAGTTTACACTGGAAATTACTTTTTGTATTTGTTCTCAAGTCTCACAGCATTTTATTTCTTTCTCATAATTTCAGTTTACACTGGAAATGACTTTTTGTATTTGTTCCCAAGTGTCGCAGCATTCCATTTCTTTCTCATAATTTCAGTTTACACTAGAAATGACTTTTTGTATTTGTTCTCAAGTGTCACGGCATTTTATTTCTTTCTCATAATTTCAGTTTACACTGGAAATGACTTTTTGTATTTGTTCTCAAGTGTCACGGCATTCTATTTCTTTCTCATAATTTCAGTTTACACTAGAAATGACTTTTTGTATTTGTTCCCAAGTGTCGCAGCATTCCATTTCTTTCTCATAATTTCAGTTTACACTGAAAATGACTTTTTGTATTTGTTCCCAAGTGTCACGGCATTTTATTTCTTTCTCATAATTTCAGTTTACACTGGAAATGACTTTTTGTATTTGTTCTCAAGTGTCACGGCATTCTATTTCTTTCTCATAATTTCAGTTTACACTAGAAATGACTTTTTGTATTTGTTCCCAAGTGTATTTGTTCGTGTTATGCAGCATTCCATTTCTTTCTCATAATTTCAGTTTACACTGGAAATGACTTTTTGTATTTGTTCCCAAGTGTCACGGCATTTTATTTCTTTCTCATAATTTCAGTTTACACTGGAAATGACTTTTTGTATTTGTTCTCAAGTGTCACGGCATTCTATTTCTTTCTCATAATTTCAGTTTACACTAGAAATGACTTTTTGTATTTGTTCCCAAGTGTCGCAGCATTCCATTTCTTTCTCATAATTTCAGTTTACACTGGAAATGACTTTTTGTATTTGTTCCCAAGTGTTACGGCATTCTATTTCTTTCTCATAATTTCAGTTTACACTGGAAATGACTTTTTGTATTTGTTCTCAAGTGTCACAGCATTTTATTTCTTTCTCATAATTTCAGTTTACACTGGAAATGACTTTTTGTATTTGTTCTCAAGTGTCACGGCATTCTATTTCTTTCTCATAATTTCAGTTTACACTAGAAATGACTTTTTGTATTTGTTCCCAAGTTTACACTTGAAATTACGTATTTGTTCATTCCATTTCTTTTTCTCATAATTTCAGTTTACACTGGAAATGACTTTTTGTATTTGTTCCATTTTTTCAAATGTTACGGACTTTTTTGCATTCTATTTCTTTCTCATAATTTCAGTTTACACTGGAAATTACTTTTTGTATTTGTTCCCAAGTGTCGCAGCATTCTATTTCTTTCTCATGATTTCAGTTTACACTGGAAATAAATTTTACATTATAGTAACCGCTTCTCAGAAATCAGTCGATGATATTTTAGTATTTTTATATACTGTAGATGTATATTCTGTCTGCCACATTTACTTTTTCACACTGATGAAAACTAAAACCGGTTCCGCGAAACCGCAGTTTCGGTCTGATTCATGTTTTATAAAAAACTAAAAAAACGGAAGCACTGAGAAAAAACCCCCAAAAAACTGTAAAAAAAAAAAAATCCAAAAGATTGTGAGAATTGGTTTCATTTTTATAAAAAGAAAGTTCATGCTTTGTGCAAACATATATTTTTTAAGTATCTTTTAATATATTTGTGAAAGTATGTGATATTTAGGCAGATTCAATCAATAAATACGATTGAAAGTGTTGGAAATATATAGTCATAATGTACCTGTAATGACAGGTTCAATGATATGTCTTTGCTTTTTTCCCTAACCACAACAACTTTTTGCAACTCCATTTCCCTTTTATTTGAAGTCATGACCATTCTCTCCCTTTGTCTTTTGAAATATTTGGACACCCGTCATAAATCTAGATAGAAATAAAGCAAAGTAGTACGAGACCATTCATTCACAACCAACCCCACCCTTCTTAACTACCTGCACTGTATACTTCGCTAGTACAAGCAGGGATATTCTTGGTACAACACATTCACTTAACGGCCCCTGGATACAAACGAAAGTTCTGGATGTGTGACCCTGGATTCAAGTGTTGTTATAATAACATGGTTAATGAATGGCTTTTCAAAGGTTGTCATATCATATTTTCAATTTTTTTTGAAGTTTCTGCTGGGAAAAACCATCACCAGCATGGTTTAGAGGAGGGTGAATTAAATGCGTGATCGTTATGCCATGGAATAACAATGAACTGTAAAACGAAGATAAATTATCCATGTGCTATCACTATTGATTAAACGAAACTGGTATGATTCACAATGAGATCGCAAGTGAAAACGACCATTCGTTCCCTCAAAAAGTTTGTATTCCTTCCCCTCATCTCATTCATTCTCATGTGTATAATATACTTCTGAACAACAGTCCCTGTAAAAATTGTTCAGATTGAAAAAGAACGAAAGATTTTATGCATTTTGTTTTGAATTTTTTTTTCCATTCCCTTGTAATTATGTTTACTCAATGCGTTAACACTACTACTAGCGATGGAATCTTCCGTTACAATCATGTGTTGTATGGTAATTGACCCATGGCACATGTAAGTCGCTTGAGGCTTCAAGCTGAAATGATTTGATTGGTTTGAAGTGGAGCGAGTTTATATTTGTTTTTTTGTCTAGATGATAGCCTGCTGGTATGCATAAATTAATAATATTATCTCTACATTCCGCTCTGCATATCATTTTACAAGTGGAAAGTACAAACAGAATGTTCAAATACAGATGTGTTTTGCCGTTTTATACGATTCTGAGTGACCAATAATATTGCTTATCATTGTTAGTTAAATGTTTCCAATCAATGTTGAACTTAATCTTATCTTCAGAGTACCAAAGAATCGCTTTTACCTGGGTGCACAGCATGTGTTGTAAAAATAAAATATTTTCATAGCTCCTTGCTGAAACAAGGTCCGATTTAAGTATGGAATACAATGTAATTCAGTTAAGTTTTCAATCATGATGTATTCAAATCCACGTATCATTGTATAGAGATTGCAGGTATTATACACTTTTAGTTTTTCATTTTCATGAGGAAAATACGAATTTGGTGGGGAGTGGGACACTACTTTTCATTAGCGGGCATTTTCTTTTCTGCCTTATTACACGGAGTTTTATAGCACATTGAAGAAGGCGAATACCATATAAGGCTATAGGGCGGGAACCTTTGGTGGCTTAAGCACCGCGATCCACAAACTGGCTGATTTATTGATTATTGAACTTAAGAAATAAAGCACTCAAGTAAAAAGAAGAAGGTGGAGGTGGATTGGTTATGTGATGCGCATGAGCACTATTCAGCACTATGTGACAGCTATGACATGGAAACCGGAGGGGAGAAGGAAACTTGGTCATCCTAGAATGACCTGGAGAAGGGCAGTTGAGAAGTAGAGGAAAGTGATGGGATGGAGCTCTTGGACAGAAGCCAGACAAGCTGCAAATAACAGAGTCCAGAGGAGAGAGTGCACTGCAGCCTTATGGGCCAGGAGGCCTGAAGAGAGACTAGGTGAGGTGAGGTGAAAAATAAAGTGGGTGGGATCTGAATTGTAAGATTTTCCTGCCATAGGCTATATGCAAATCAGCAACTATTGTACTGTGTGATCAAGTATACGATGGCTAGCATGGCACCATAAGATGATGCATTTAGAGGCTTAATTTGTATCTGTTTTACAAGTATTCAACAAATTTCTTTTTTTTTATGTAGAAGGAAATTGAAAACATAACTATGAGTTATAAATTGTGAGCAAATAAGGGCATACTAATTGATGGCCTGTCGACACAGCCTTTTTCACAACTATTTTTACGTGACTGGCTTGAGACATTGGGAACTGTTTTGGACCTAGACTGACGAAGGGATAAAATTGGTATCATTTAAGTGCCAAATGGGGTAATAAATTACTTTAAAGTTTACACGCAAACAAGATAAATGTTTATTAATATTAATGCCTCCGATGTCATTTTTAACATTATTTACAGAAAATACTGTGATACCAACATCATTAGCTGCTATCATATAACACTAACAGTGCAGTTATACTTATCGTTATAGTAATGTACATTATGTTCAAAGCTTGTTTACATTACGGGTGAAAACCAGTTTTCCAGTTAAAACCGGTTTTTGTTTTGAAAACCGACCTGTTTCACATCAGGTCAAAACCGTGCAAGCTTAATCCCATGTGTAAATTCAGCTGGTTTGTCCTTATTTTTTTTTATAGAACCCTGGTATTTTAGGTTTATATAATAACACCATTTGACACATACAGTATTTCTATGCAATTATCTTTTACCAACTCAAAAATAGTTCTATCATGAAATTGGAATTTGCTCAAAATTGCATTAAATTTAGGAAATCAAACAGGAGTAACAGATTATTGAGATCCCATGGCATTATTACTGTGCCAAGTTTGCTGTCAGAATTATTATATCACTTTCTAAAATTTGTTCATTACACCAGCATTAAGTGTCTTGTACCACTCTTGGAAATCAAATTAGTGATGGTAGAATTGGATGGTTGTTATAATGTGAAAACTTTTTTATTTTATGAAATATTGAGACTTTCTAATACTAAAGTAGATTTGCAGTGTTTTAGGTAAGCTCCAACCTGATAAGATATTATGCTTGAAACAAGAGTGATTTCTAAAATATTTAACAAGTAAGGTGGGGGGAGGGGAAGGCTTAAAAAGAGAGGGCCAATGTTTGTGATATTTCCTTCATTTTTTGGGCAGGTTTTTTCATTTTGGGGAAATGTTAACGTATTTTTTGCCCAATTTTGGGAAATTTTCTTTAATTTTTGGGAACTAATTAATTTCCAGGCAATTTTCTTCGATTTTTGGAGGAGGAGGATTTTTGGAGATGGAAGGGAGAGGGGGAGGCTGAGCCCCTAACTTCAATTTTAACAGGGGGCTCAGCCCTCCTTGAAATCAGCCCTGGCTCAAAAAAGAAAGTTTTGGACTTTAAACCACACCAGACGGCAAGGGTACAAGCAACAAATATACAAATATAAATCTTACTTACTTGCAAGTGCTATTGTCTCTTGTACAATTATGTCATATGCAACTTCAACCAATCATGCTACAAAGGGAGCATGTAATATTGTCAAGTAGGATTGTCACTTTTTGGTCTTAAGCTCCTAATATTCTACGCATGTTAGAGGAATAGTGTGATTGCTTCACGCAGGAAGTCAGAGACAAACTTAGGGTCACCTTTCAGGAGGACAATAACCACCCAAAAATTTCGGTCACAAGTAGAAAAATTGCACCAGTAAATTAGGTTTTCATCTAACTTTTCTGATAATTGGGAATTTAATCTGTGATTTGCATAAAAAAGCTGGATGGGGACCATTAGGGACGTAGGATAGAATATATACCATGTGGTATACACCAAGGGCTATATCAGGCATGATTATTTGACTCCGGCTTTTTTTCTTTTCTTATTTAACAGTTCATTTGCATATAAGGTATTATAACACAGACTTTCATACATAGTGTGCTCAATTAGGGACTGTGATAGCTAGGACGAGACTTCTTATGGAGCCTATGGGATGTCATGTAGGATATGGGGTGAGATGCCATGTGGGACATGGGGTGGGATGCCACGTGGAACATGGTGGGAGGCCATGCAGAATATTGTGGGAGGCTATGTAGAATATATGGTGGAATGCCATGCAGGACATAGGGTGGGATGCCATGTGGAACATAGGGTGGGATGCCATGTGGGACATGGGATGCCAAGTGTGACATGGGAGACCATGTGTGACATGGAATGCCATATGGGACATGGGATGCCATGTGGGACATAGGATGCCATGTGGGACATGTGGGACATGTAGGACATGGGATGCCATGTGGGACATGGGATGCCATATGGGACATAGGATGCCATGTGGGACATGGGATACCATGTGGGACATGGGTTGCCATGTGGGACATGGGATGCCATGTGGGACATGGGATGCCATGTGGGACATGGGATGCCATGTTGGACATGGGATGCCATGTCACATGGGATGCCATGGGGACATGGGATGCCATGTGGGACATGGGATGCCATGTGGGACATGGATGCCATGTGGGACATGGGATGCCATGGGGACATGGGATGCCATGTGGGACATGGGATGCCATGTGGGACATGGGATGCCATGTGGGACATGGATGCCATGTGGGACATGGGATGCCATGGGGACATGGGATGCCATGTGGGACATGGGATGCCATGTGGGACATGGGATGCCATGTGGGACATGGGATGCCATGTGGGACATGGGATGCCATGTGGGACATGGGATGCCATGTGGGACATGGGATGCCATGTGGGACATGGGATGCCATGTGGGACATGGGATGCCATGTGGGACATGGGATGCCATGTGGGACATGGGATGCCATGTGGGACTTAATGAGATGCCATTTTTATAATTGGCCGTGTCAATTTGCATGGGCATGTAAACCATGACAGTATTTACCATTCTAGTTTGTAATAATCCTGTTTATGAAATAAGAAGGGACAGGAACATACTTGACTAATTGCAAATGATATTAGATTTTGCATACTGTATTAATTTGACACATATTTGAAACTGATCAACCAGGGGCATAGGAAGGGTCCCCTCTCAGGAGGGGGCAAGAACCCCAAAATTTCCTGATTACAAGTGAAAAAATTGCACTTGTAAATGTAGTTTTATCAATGTTGTAGTTGCTTCTATGATCGGGATATCTCCAATTTTCGGGAAATATCCTTCTATTTTTGGAACCTTTTCCTTCATTTTTGGAAAATTTCCTTCATTTCCAGGAAAGTTTCTTCATTTCCAGGAAATTTCCTTTATTTCCAGGAAATCTCCTTCATTTCCGGGCACTTTATCATTGATTTTCTTTCCTTTTCGCGAACTTTTCTTTATTTTCAGGCATTTTTTCTCTCTCCAATTTTGGGAAATTTGGCCAATTTTCTTGCATTAATTTCATAGTGCAGGTGCCTTTGTTGTATCATTTTCATAGTGCCGGTGTCTTTTTTTTTTTTATCATTTTCATAGTGCAGGTCCCAAAAAATGCTGTTTTACTTGGTCAATTTTGTACTGTTGGTCCATTTTTACAATATTTTCGTTGAATAATCGATACAGTACTGCAGTTATCAAAATTGACTTCTTTCATACTGTGGGTGCAAAATTGTATAATTTCACACTGATGAGGTACCAAAATATATGTCATACTGCAGGTATGGTTTTTGGTTGATAAGCTTCACACCCCTACCACTTTTAGTATGAAGTGCCCCCCCTTTCCCCCTTCCCACCCCGGGTTCATGAATAGACTGTTTGTAGTGTTACATATTATATATACAGTACATTCACAATTTGCATACTGTTTTTTACATTACACATACCGCATTTGCAACTTTCTATCAGGTGCTAGGCACACGTTCACAAAGTTTTGTTTATTTCTGATTAAGAAGGAATGGCAGTAACCAATCAACGACATAGTTGACTAATTGAATTTGGCATTTGACATATCATATTGATTTGATTGCAAACATTTTGTATACATTTATTTATTCACCTATTATTCTGTTGATCCAAGCGTGTTATAAATGACATCATTCCCTCACTCACTCTGTCTTTTAAGATACTCGGCGCGTTAGGCATTCAGGTGAGATGATTTATATCGATTGAGTGATCTAATTGCCTTCAGTGGTAGGTGTTGTGATTTTAAGATACACAACGATGAGTCACATGAGTCACATGGATAATGTGTAGAATGTATTAGTAACAATCTCACCATTGTGTTGTTCTAGAAATCAAAAGACAATTGTGGAGAGAAGTGCCTGAGAACCACTATCTTGCCATAATAACTTTCACGAGGTTATAAACAAAAGTGGATCATGGAGTACAACCGTATATTTACACTGTGATTACTATAGTAATCACAGTAACAGATGAAATACATTCACACGTACATATTGTACTGTATGTACCTTATGGTAAAAGCGCACATTGAAAGTTCTGTGCAGTATTGGTATATTGGAATATTATATAGCTTTCAGAGATAGGGGAAGCAACAGGGAAATAGATTCAAAACTTATCAAAATCATGAAATTAGCAACAAAGAACGCCATTAAAATTGGTATCAACCATTTCAAAGTTTAGGGTTGTATATATATGCAAATTTTGCATTTTATATACGGTTTAAAGAGCAAATTTGAATATACATGTAGAGATATATACATTTTAGAGATAGGGACAACATCAGATAAATAGATTCACCATTAAAGTTTAAAAAGCTTTTTAAAGTTTAGGTCTGTGTATTCAAATTTTGTTGGAATTTGACAGAAGATTATAAAACAATGGATTTACATGAGAAAATAGATCAGAGGTCTGCTCATTAGTGTTTCACAAATTTTAAAAGAGCATTTACTTCATCATGTTACTTACATGTTTACTCTACCAGGCGGCGATATTATCGCTGTTTTGGGTGCCCCATCTTTGACTCCGCCTCCTAAGTGTGTTTTCAAAAAAGTGCTGGTTAGTAAGGGTTAATCTACCCACGCATAATGTGCCAACTCAAAAATATATACTGGATCATCCCGGTGGGCGGCCCACAGGGTCACTGAAGCGGAACGAGTCGAATATGCTGCTCGGAAGACAGAGGACCCTTCAATAATCAGCCTGTGCTTAACCCTTACTCTACCACACTGCGATATTATCTCCGTTTTGGGTGCCCCATCTTTGACTCCGCCTCACAAGAGTGTTTTCAAAAAGTGCTGTTAGAATAAGGGTTAATCTTGCTCTCATATCTGTCACATGTTTGATGAAGAAAATGGGAACTTGGAATACCATCCTTTACACTGTGATTACTAAAACAGAGGAAAACATTCATACATACATTAAAATGATCAAGGTGCAGGGTTAAGGAGCCATACTCGTATGTCAAAGGTACCGGGGTGGACTCCGGTTGCATGCGAGGGCTGGATTGTGTTCATGAACAAGACAATTTCCTTAATTGCTTCAGTTCACTCAGCGTACCAGCGCTGCTGGGGATTTATCCTGTGTGGACCGGCGTCCTTTCCAGGGAAGTCATGTGCTCTTATCCTCTTAGTAGACCGGGGATATGAGCTTGGCCTGATGGGCCTTCGTGGCTCAAGGATATGAGCTCGGCCTGATGGGCCTTCATGGCTCAAGGATATAAGCTCGGCCTCATGGGCCTTCATGGCTCAAGGATATGAGCTCAGCCTGATGGGCCTTCATGGCTCTAGGATATGTGCTCGGCCTCATGGGCCTTCATGGCTCAAGGATATGAGCTCGGCTTGATGGGCCTTCATGGCTCAAGGATATGAGCTCGACCTGATGGGTCTTCGTGGCTCTAGTATGGATTTAACTAACTTCAGTTGATCTACATCTATCTCATTAAATCCTTACCATAATTAAAGAGGAAAGCTCATCTTAGTCCGTACATCATTGGTAAAATTGGGGAATGCAGAGCTTTGACGTCACTTCCGGTTCTGGAACACACAAGATCCCTGTCTGTATGTACATGTGCATACTACATAGCGTTGTATGTGTGAAGATTCAACCATAGTGCATAACGTTATAACGATGTACGTGAAACTTTGTTAGAAAGAAAAAAAAAGTGAAAGTGAAAGATTAGTAAGATAATATTACAATAGCAGTCATTAGAGGAAAATTACAATGAACGAAAAAAGAAAGAGCAAAATTTGAGAAAAATGGTTCTGGCGGGATTCGAACTTAGAACAGTTAGTTCGAAGAAAAAAAATCCAATTTCCATCGCCTTACCGACTGAACTATTCTAAGCGTTATTCAAGCTTGGGGTTTTATTGAATATAAACCGGGAAATAAGGGCCACCAAATCGTGCAGCAATTGTTTGATATTTCAACCAATCAAACGATTTGATTGGAGTTCTAAACATTGTGTCCCTATGACGATTTCGCCTCTTGAAATGGAGGAGAAAATAGGTGTTAACTGGGTAGGGAGATGAACAAAATGGCAACCCTATAGCAACAGCAATAATACATTTTGGATATGCTCCAAAATTTCCACCATATTTTGATCTTTCCTGTACATTCACAAAACGACAGAGGGCAAATTATCACAGTCTATTTAACAAATGCTTCAAATGATTTTGTTTTTGTCATTTTCCATATTTTTTGGCAGAAAGCATGATAATTTCAAGATGTTTAATACAGAAAATATGAAAGAAAACAACTGCTCGTGGTATATGTTTGGAATGGTATTCTTATCGAGCTTTTGTGATTCCTGAATTTTGTTACTGAAGGAAATTAATTTTGGAATATATTTCTGAGTTTGAACGGATCATGCATGAAGGAAAGTTACATTATCCTTGCCATCTGTACCATAGTAAATGTAAAACGTCAAAGAAATGCATTGTAAATGTACTTCATTAAACTCATAGCAAGTTTCCGCTACACCAGGATTTGTCCTATTTTATAATGGCGTAAAGGAATGTGGACTGATTGAAACAGCATTTAGCTGAATTGATTCAAAATCTACAATCTGAATTGATCTAAAATTAGGAAAAATGGCTACAATTCCTGCTACAAGCCATTAGTAAAAAATGGCTGCAAATCCTGCTACAAGTCATTAATGAAAATGGCCACAAATCCTGCTACAAGCCATTAATAAAAATGGCTACAAATCCTGCTACAAGCCATTAATGAAAATGGCTACAATTTGTGCTACAAGCCATTAATAAAGATAGTTACAATTCCTGCTACAATCCATTAATAAAAGTGGCTACAATTCCTGCTACAAGCCATTAATTAGAAATGGTTACAATTCCTGCTACAAGCCATTAATAAAAATGGCTACAAATCCTGCTACAAGCCATTAATAAAAGTGGCTACAATTCCTGCTTGAAGCCATTAATAAAAGTGGCTACAAATCCTGCTACAAGCCATTAATAAAAATGGTTACAATTCTTGCTACAAGCCATTAATAAAAGTGGCTACAATTCCTGCTACAAGCCATTAATAAAAATGGCCATAAATCCTGCTACGAGCCATTAATAAAAATAGCTACAAATCCTGCTACAAGCCATTAATAAAAATGGCTACAAATTCTGCTACAAGCCGTTAATAAGAAATGGTTACAATTCCTGCTACAAACCATTAATAAAAATGGCTACAATTCCTGCTACAAGCCATTAATAAAAGTGGCTACAAATCCTGCTACAAGCCATTAATAAAAGTGGCTACAAATCCTGCTACAAGCCATTAATACAAATGGCTACAAATCCTGCTACAATCCATTAATAAAAATGGCTACAATTCCTGCTACAAGCTATCAATAAAAGTGGCTACAAATCCTGCTACAAGCCATTAATAAAAATGGCTACAAATCCTGCTACAAGCCATTAATAAAAAAATGGCTACAATTCCTGCTACAAGCCATTAATAAAAATGGCTACAATTCCTGCTACAAGCCATTACTAAAAGTGGCTACAAATCCTGCTACAAGCCATTAATAAAAATGGCTACAATTCCTGCTACAAGCCATTAATAAAAATGACTACAATTCCTGCTACAATCCATCAATACAAGTGGCTACAATTCCTGCTACAAGCCATTAATAAAAGTGACTACAAATCCTGCTACAAGCTATTAATAAAAATGGCTACAAATTCTGCTACAAGCCATTAATAAAAATGGCTACAAATCCTGCTACAAGCCATTAATAAAAATGGCTACAAATCCTGCTACAAGCCATTAATAAAAATGGCTACAAATCCTGGCAAAATTGATATAAAAAAAAAGAAGACCATCAGGCAAATTTTTAATTAAAAAAATTGTTCGTTAAGTCACCCGACCTACCCAACAAAAATGCTACCTACTCAAAACCAGAAGCCAAAAGGTTGTGTGGTTCCGATGCCTTATGTTTTAGAAGCTGTTATAGTGCAGATGGGATGATAACATTATTTTATGGACTCCTATTAATGTCACTCCTTACATTCTACTTAATATCTGAGGATATGGAGATCTGCTTAATTTTATTTTGTTAATCAGTTAGAGCCCCCAGTGAGACCCCATTTGATTCTCAAGTCAGCATGTTTCATGGCCCCTTCCTTTCCAAACATAGATATGTTGAATAGTCTAGTGATATATCACAGGTTTTAAGGCAAAGAAACTTTGAGCCCCAGTTGTGTGGATGACTCTTTGATGTCACTTTTCCCCCTCCCTAGTGTGGGGAATGAATCTTAATTGGCAGGTGTTAATACACTATAAATAACTGTGTTTTAAATTGACAAGTTTTTACATTAAGTTTTAAAATGTAGATAGTTATATTGGGTATTTTACATCCAGTCTTCAACACTTAAGGTTATATAGAGATAATCCACCTGTGAAGAACCTGCCAACAATTTAACCAGGGACATCTATCTTGGCAATGTCATAATATGACCACTAGACCAAATTATTTGTTTCTTTTAAGCTTTTAGATAATTGTACAAAGTCACTAATGATGACCCACCCATGCAACATCCTTTGAAACTGTTGTGATTGCTCAGCATTGAGAAGGAATGCACTTCAAATGCAATTTAAAGGTGGCAGTCTTGCCACTGTGACAGTCTATTAATTCATCTAGTATTTGTCCTGGGAGAACAATAATGCTATTAGCCTATAGACAATAAACACAGGAACTTAGGTTTATGAAAGGGGAGTAATTCATAACAGTATAAAAGAGATTAATTTAAAAGAAATTTCCATTTTGTGATTGGAGTCAAGATATATATTTTTAATTTTAAAATTAATTATGACATTTTAACAACATAAACATGTGCACTCTATCTAACGACATAAGCATGTGCACTCTATCTAACGACATAAGCATGTCACACAAGAAGCAAAACTGGCATGCACTGGCAAGATTGAAAAAGTTCAAGATTTTTGCACTTAGCCCCACCCACTTATCAATATGTATGATATCAGCACCAAACATAATAGGGACCATCTTTGAGTCATATCATTATAAATCAATGTGCCAAATTTGACATATGGTTGATGTATGGTTCACGAGATACCGTGTTTACAAGCTGTTTTCAGTAAAACCACATTATGCCCCGCCCACAATTCATATCAGTGATTTGGAACAATTTTTAAAAGATGGACATCCATACCATCCCTAACACCTTATATATGCCAAAGAAGATGCAAAATAGATATATGGTTATCAAAATATGAACATTTGAAGATTTTTACATTTTGCCCCGCCCACTTATTAATATGCACGACATCAATACTCAAACAAAGGAACCATCTATGGGTCATGCATCTATGTGCCAAATATGACATGGCATAGATGTATTATTCAGGAAATATTATTTTTACAAGCAAAGCGTCATAGACATAACAGACCACTGCATAGGTCCCTGATACTGATAGTATCAGAACCAATAATTTGGGGAGCCAAATTTTATTTTCGTCTCAACAAACCTAGAAAATATACGAGTCTCTTATGTCCAATGATGAGTCTCTTATGTCCCAAAACTATTTGTAATTTGTAAGGTGAGGGGGGGGGGGGGCGAAGTCTTATATTATTGAAAATTTTGGCAATATTTTAAAGAAATTTTCAAAAATGAAGAATAATTGAATAAAATTTCTCGTCCAAAGTTGATTTCATGAAAATGTAGCTAGCTCTCCGAAAATTGAACAAAATTTCACGAAAATGAGGCAAATGTCCCAAAACGGAAAGACAAATTCTTGAAAAAGGAAGGAAATTCCACAAAAAGTGAGAAAAAATTCCAGAAAATGAAGGAAAATTTGCTGTTCAGAAAATTATACAAATTTCCCAAAAATGAAAGGAAATTCCTCGAAAAAGGAAGGAAAATCCCCCAAAACTGAAAAAAATTAAAACTTTTAGAAAATTAAAGAACATGAAAGAAATTTCTCAAAAATGAAGGAACATTGGAAAAATTTAAAAAAAAATTCTCCAAAAGTGAAGAAATTTTCCAGAAAAATGATGGAAAATTGAAGAAACTTTCCTGTAAATGAAAGAACTTTACAAAAATTGAAAAAAAATCGCAAAAAAATAAGCAAATTTCATGAAAATAAGCAATTTTTCTAAAAAGGTAAGAAAATTTCCCCAAATTAAAAAAAAATCAAGAAAATAAAGGAAATATCTTGAACATTAAAGCAAATTTCACTAAATTGAAGAATCAAGGATATTTCCCCAAAATGAAGGAAATTTTCCCCAAATTGAAGATTTCCCGAGTCTACTATTGTTATACTCAAATGTTGACTGTTAAGTTGATTATCTATTTCAATATATTCATTTTAGAGGGACATTATCATAGCGTCAAAAACCTCACCAGGGAGGGGGAATCAAAAGGAATGGGGGCATGTTCCCCCCCAGTTAGTATGTTTATAAAGGCTATGGTTTTTCCCCTCTGGATGCTCAAGCTAAATAAGCTACTGATCCCTCGCAAACAATTCTGAGTGATTTCCTCATAACTGCCTAAATTATAGAATTGCATGCCGGTATGGTTACAGCAATGATTTAGTTGTACTGTGAGCTCTAATCCGTCAAATATCGCCCTTCACAAACTTCCTTTAAATAAAGCTGACATCTTAGTTACCTATTGGAGGGCACTGTGTTTGCATTTTATACAGGCCATTTTTAAAAGTTTTCTCTCCCCAAATAAACATGATTGCTGTTTTTTAGCCGTGGAAAAAACCTACAAGTGTCTGCAATTTTCACCGACACTATAATACTGTTGTACTGCTTCTGAGTAGTTAAGCATTCAAAGCGCCGCTTTTGAATGCTTAACTTTTTAACCAACATTAGGCTTTTGAAAGCTTAACCATTCTTCAGATTGGGTGATCCATCATAGCTTAAAAACAAAATATTCACAAGACTATAAATGTTTTGACTTTTAAAGAATCATAAAGACAATCTTGTTTACTCATGCAGTTATGTGAAATGCATTTAAGAAAGCAAAAACAGATTCTGGGTTATCTTTCAACATCAATTTTTTTTGTCACATGTTTAGAAATTCACACTTTCATAACTTATCATTTGGATATGACTGAATCTTTTGGAAATGACTGCAATTTCTTGTGATTTTCGGTCATGCTCATGAGTGCAAATACGAAGAAACAATTCTCTAAAGTGTTGTTAGATTTTCTGACAAGCTGACGTCGTCTTTTGTGATATATCTGTAATCAAAGCTACATGTAATAGGTATTTTAGCGTTCAACAAATTCGATATCTAAGGAATTAAAATAAAAAAGCATTTTGTTTGTCTTTAAAATCTAGGGCAGCAACTCGTTAAAATGTTGTGTGTGTATAAGGTGGGGGTAAGAGGGGTGGGGGAAGGGGGGAGAGGGGAGGACCTAAAGGAGCCAGTATAACTTGTATTAGTGATTAAAGGAAAGGATTATTTAATCAAATTTCATGTCAAAAGTCTAGAGAGGCAACCCCTGCCCTGCTAGCATCTGTGTTTATTACCTCTGCCAACAAAGTTGGACGGAGGTTATGTTTTCACCTCTGTGTGTCTGTTTTTCTGTTTTTTTGTTTGTTTATCTGTTTGTCATCAATATATCTCAAGAACTGATGAATGAATGTAGATTAAATTTGGTGTTTGGTTTTGTTACTGCTTAAGGAAGCAGTGATTTAAAGTTTTGGACATATTGAAACAGGGGAAGAGTGCAAATGGAGAGGTGTGGGCATTTTTAAGGTGAGATTTTCTGTCATAAGAATATCTCAAGAAGTGATGATTGATTTGGATTCAATTTGATATGTGGTTTAAATATTGCTTAAGGAAGAAGTAATTTAAATTTGGGATGTATTGATACATTAGAGAAGGGTAGAAATTGAGGGGTGGGGATGTTTAGGGTAAGGTCTGTCAAGACACACTTGAAACTAGTTGAAACTTTCCAATTGAATGTGGTGAACAATGAATTCATACCATAAAAAGAAATCCAACAATTAATTTTCTGGACTCAAGATACTGGAATCAAAGACTCATCTTTTTCCTACTGAATAAGTTTTATGCTGTCTATAATATTTAATTTCTTGTTTTATCATCTTGTTTTTGGATTTTTACCAATTCTTTTATGCTTGTATATTGTCCTGCAATTCTTTTATTTTTGATATTGTATATTAAGAGTTTGTCTATGTATTATCAATTTTATTGTAAAATGTCTCGATCCACAGGAGGCGCTATATAAATAAGTGCATTATTAATAATAATAATAATAAAAAGGAAGAAAATTAAACTATTGGTTTCTGCCATAAATGATGGAATGTGAATCTTTAATGAAAGTAACTCAAACAATGAATGCCTTGCCTGAATAAAACTGAAAACAATGGTATGGCCTTGAAAGAAATCCAGTCGGAAGATAATCTTCAAGTGTTCAGAATGCAAATGATCATCATTACAGATCAAAACTTGGGGATGAATCTTGGTGGGCCTAGGATTTCTGAGGTAGATTATATGGGGTATGGGGATCAAATGAACTCTACAATTATTCTAGGCATGTTGGAATTGCAACTGGGGTGGAGGTACTGTGTGCACTCTACAGAGTGCTAATATTCTAGTTACATACTGTAACTTATGGGTGGGTCTATATTGTAATTTTGTCATGGTGGTGTTTTATGGGTAATAGTTTGTCGTGGAGGTTTCAGGACAAAATGTTTCTGTTGGGGTTGGTCATGAAAACTCAGAAAAACATTTTAATGTAAAGTGTTATTGATATGGTTATCAGTAGACTTGGAAAAAATCCATGGTTCCGGCAGTTAAAATTGCATGAAAATGGGAAATTGCGGGAAGAAAATATGTTTTTCTTCTTTTGTTGATTATTTTGTGTGTGGATTTTTTGAGTAAGCAACAGTCCGGTTCGTACCCTGATCGGGAGAACAGTTTTGTTCTCCCGATCGGGAGATCCTTTTCAGAAGTATCCCACAATGCATCTATCCAAATTCAAAGTTTGTATAGGAATAACATAAGAATCAGACATATTTCGAGCAAGGGAAACTAAACCACTGAAGGGTTTAAATTTTTCTACACGATTTGAAATAATGGCATATGAGTTATCTTTTCACAGTCTTAAACTTGTCTTTTTGTTCTAAACTTCCCAACCAATAAAGCATACGTAGCATAACCATTCGACACTCTTATCAAAATGTTCAAAACATTCATGTTGGCTGACAGATTTGGCAGGGAATTCTGAAAGGATTTAAAATGTATTAGGAATCAATTTTGTTACAGATTGATATTCTTTTATGTGTTTTATGAGGTTACTAAGAAAAAGGATAAATGTTAGATACATTAGTATCAGACAAAGTGTTGCTCTGAGGCACTGATATGATTGCTCTTTAAAGGTATATGGATGTGCAGAGGCAACATTAGCTCAAATCATCATAGTAGCAGAAATTTCATGAAAATCCATTAAACATTGACCATTTTATAGCATTTTGAAATCTTGGGCATAAATTTGCATATTTTATGCAAATTTGTGTGATGTAGTACAGGGTGACCGTCATGGTACTTTCTTTTCTAAATCATTTGTTTTTGGAATGTCTAGCATAATTCTTTAAAGTGGTGGATCAAATTTTGGAATTTTTACCATGTCCCCAATATACAGTGATTCTATCAGGAATAGACTTTTCCATCATTTTTGGTTATTAAAATTTAAAAAAGAATCTTAAGCCAGATTTGTAGCCATCTTCCCGGTCATACATCACAAATATCGCTTAAAATAAAAACAGTGTTCAAACCTTGATCAGCAATAATTCAACAACTAAAAAGATATATTTTCAAAACCTGATCTGCTCAAATTTGAACACTCTCTCACCAAAATATAAATTACTACAGTAGGTCTACATTGAGTTGAGGTCAGGGCCGTAATTCTCATCCAGAAAGTGTGTGTGGGGGGGGGGGAACAGGAGGGGGGGGGATGGCCTCTTACCCAAAAAGTGGGTAGGGGGAAAATTTTCCCAAAATGTACTTAATTTTTAAAATTCTATCGGGGAAGTGGGAATTTCCCCCTGTTCCACCTCCCCCATATTTACATAATTATGGCTCTGGTTGAGATCAATAACTTTCCTTAACTTTGATGAATAGTGAGAGATATATCATGTATACAGTTTTTTTTTCAGATGTAAATTCATCACTAATTTTGATCCCATTTGTCATCAAGGTCACATGGCAGGCAGAATGGCTCGCTGGATGTAAAGCATGTATAATATTTGTGCTTACACTGTACTGCACATGCATACATTAAGGCATTAACTGTCAATGAACCAATTAATTCTTGGTTGGTGGCATAAACATAGCTAAAGGGAGTAGGGAAGGGGGATGGCAAAGAAAAATTTAAGGGGAAAAATGTATTTTAAATTTGTTTAATGACTTTGTTCATGTTATTTTTGAACGTGTCACTCATTCACATCATTAAAAACATACGGAAAATTAAGGATATATCTGATTGGATTTTTTTTTTTAATTCTAAGAACTTGAGTCAAGAAATATTTGTCATGATTCTAGCTACGGCAATGGTGGGTATGGTAACAATATGAACAACATCGGAATATTGAATAACAAGTTTTTGCACTGTTAATTCACACTAGGAATTTGAATTTTTAGGGTAATTGATTTGATCAAGTATTCTGTGCCGATATTTAATGTAATGTGCTAATTAAAGCAATAGGAAATTCTCGTTTGGATTATTTGCAATAGGAAATCCCCCAGTCTTTGGAATATTTTAAAGGAGGAATTCTGATAAAAGACTATCCCTCTCACTAATGTGAACATTGTGTTTTTGTTAATTGTCCAAAATTTGATGATGATTCTATCGCTTTTGGTTTTTAGTTCCGATGCAATAGCATCAGGAACCTATACGGTCATGATGGCATGTGTGTATGTATGTGTATATGTATGTATGTGATGCTGAGCTTGTAAACACGACATCTCAAGAACGGTACAGTGGATTCATGTCATATGTTGTACACAGATAGCCCACGGTCCGTATATGTGCCCTGTTGGTTTTTGGTGGTGATATCATACATGTTAATGAGTAGGCGGGGCTTAATGATAAAATCTTAAAATGCTCATATTTTAACAACAGCATGTGTTTTGTTTCATATTTAAAATGATTATGTTGTTAGCAAGTGTATACATGTTAATGGGATAAAAATGGTTGAATTTGATTAATTGTTAAATTCCATTCTTGTGAGAACTGAGTTATTTGGTTGTCATTGTAATGTTGAGCCCAGTGTGCAGTAGCATTTATTATACAATAGTTCAAACTTAAAATCCATATTGCTTGTCGGAACCTCAAAACTTTTGGTTTTCTGGTTGAAAGTTTTGGTCACAAACATTAGAAAATTTTAGATTGTAATTTCACAGATTGGAAAATAATGCATCCTGATTTGGCAGAGTTGGAATTAATGATAAAATTGAACGTGTTCCAGATCTTTCTGCCAAAAGTCACGGAAGATATTGCAATGAAATGTCATTTGCTTGTATTTTTATTTATTGGACTGTTTTTCTTCTATAAACTTGGAAGTTAGTAAATATTGAATGCCTTTATTTTTATTTATTGGACTGTTTTTCTTCTTTAAACTTGGAAGTTAGTAAATATTGAATGCTTTTTTTTTTTATCTATTGGATTGTTTTTCTTATTTGAACTTGGAAGTTAGTAAATATTGAATGCTTTTATTTTTATTTATTGGACTGTTTTTCTTCTTTAAGCTTGGAAGTTAGTAAATATTAAATTTGTTGGCTTCGTTTTCTTCCCATGTTTTTTTTTCTAGAATAAAATATTTCTTCCCACAAACTCCCGTTTTTCCCGCTGTTATAACCACTGGAATTGTTATAACATTTGTAGATTTTTTTTCCAACTCCGTGATTTGGAAACAAATTAATTTTTTTATAAAAATCTTAAATCATTAATCAAAATTCTAACTAAGTCACTAATTTGGAAGAATGTTGTGTTTGAATCTTTTTCTTGAGTTTCTGGTTTTGAATATCGTTGATCTTGAAAACTTATCACCTAGATATTTGACGGTGTAATCTTGGTGTACTTCTTAGAAATCTTTGCTGAGATTGTTGGAAGATCCATCAGGTGGTTCCTGCAAAATATGAAAAACATCCATCAGGTTCCTGCAAAATATCAAATGCATCCATCAGAAACCTGCAAAATATCAAAAATATCAATTACACGCTTGCAATCTTTCATCCTCTACTGTCACCGCAATTTATCCCTGAAAGTGCCTCACTGATTGAGCTGTTGATTTTAGTACAAATTGCTGTAAAAGTTTCCAAAAGCTATTTGATCCAGAAAATCAAGTAGGGTAATGTAATCTTATACAAAATTGTTTGCAAGTACATTACAAATATCAAGAAATATTAGTCAAGTTTTATTTGAAATAAAACAAGACGTTTTGAATCAAATTGTTTTTACTTATGTATTTAAGAATTAATTTGATAACATATTGATTTGGCACCAAAAAGAAGATGATATTTTTCAATTTATATTGTAAACTGACCTACAAAGGATATCTGTTGTCAATGTAAATCAGTTGTTTTTGGTTAATGTGTCTCAAGTTTGAGAAAGAAAAGTATTTCCAACAAGAACACCCTTTAAAAAAGGGTTGTTGTGGCATTATTATTTTTTGTATGGATAGTAATAAAGAAAGTAGTGACGTATCTAAGGGGGCTATTGGGGCCTTAGCCTCCCCCTCACCTCCCAAAATTCTGTTGAAGCCATTAATATGATTAACTGAAATATCAAATGAACCTTGTGTGGCATTTTTTGCAATCATATCGACTGAGATATCGTCAATTTTGGACCAAACCTTTTACAGTTTGCACCAAAAATCCTCCCATTTTCGACCAAACATCTTTCATTTTGGTTGAGGCTTTTATCAAAAATTCCAATTTTGGACCAAACATCTTTCATTTTGGTTGAGGCTTTTATCAAAAATTTCAATTTTGGACCAAACATCTTTTATTTTTGTTGAGGCTTTTATCAAAATTTCAATTTTGGACCAAAATTTTCAAAGGCCACAATCTACAATATAGAACCAAAAACCTTTGGATACGAAGGTAAAGTTCTTATCATCAGGGCCATGCACGCTGGAGCCATAATGAATTTTGAAAGCAATACAAGTTTAAAATAGGCCTTTATCTCTTTGTCCACATTACTTGGGAATGATCATGGGAAATTTTTACATCATAGGAAATTTTTGGGAATTAATTTACTGGAATTTTTCTTTATTTTCAGGAAATTTTCATGAATTTTAAGGAATTCTTTATCAATTTTCAGGAAATCTTTATCAATTTTTTGGAAATCTCCTTCATATTCCTGGAAATTTTCTGCATGTTTGTGAAATCTTCAATTTCCGGAAAAATTCTACTTTTCTGGAGAGCACTGTCAATTTCGAGAAATTTTCAGGAACTTGACATAATGGATCAAAATTTCAACAAAATTTCAATTTTGCGTTAATAATTTCACAATTTGTCATCAAAATAAATCAAGCATGTAACCAGGAAACCCTTTCGGGGAGTGCCTCTAACTGATACGCGCCTCTGTCAGTCTGTTCTTCCTAATCTGAGACCAGCCCTCAGTCAGTTTCCTCAAAAATGAAAAGCAAAGAAAGATAACACGGTGATGTAGGTATTAATTAATTTATCATAAAAAAAATAATAGATACAATAAATAAAGTTGTCATAAATAAAAGATTGGCCCATGCTAACAACAAAAAGAAAGAACACCTGTTTCCATATGCTATGTAAAATCAATAACAATCATCGCCATTGATAATGACAACCTTATCCCAAACGTAATAATTAATACAAGAAATAATCATGATATCTGAATTTCCACGTTCCCTATGCTAAAACTAATGTAAATACTCCTTCTTTCCTTAACTGTTAAAACACTAACAGATTGAAATGCTTTACCGCCAGACCACCAGACAACGATATACATTCACCAAGTCTAAACTGTTTCAAAGCTAAACTCAGCCTACTAAATTTTTAAACTGTTTTTTTCCTCATACTTGTTACACTTGGTTGTCGTTCATGTCCAGAAGGATTTTTGCTGACTTAACCTGTAAGTTTGCAAAGCACCATTGAATGTTCATACAGTAATTTGCGCTATATTATAAGTTTCCATTACCTTTACCTTAACCTATTCAGATTCAGATTCAGGTCGCAAGATTACTTCAGCAGATGGAAAGTGGCATACGTATACCTACGCTAACAAATTCTTAATTTAGCTGTTGAAGTTTCCGGTTAGACTAGCCTCGTTCATTTCAAATTTCAAATAATGTCATTCTCTTTCACCATCTCTTTGTGACTTTATAAAGATATTTTGGTGTAATAAATATTTTCTATTATGTTTCTAAAATAGTAAAAATATCTAAACGATACCATTCTTCATATTACGTTTTGGAAGTGGCTATTAAAATATCAGATTAGCACCGGAACTTTTTGTCTGCATTCTTCAACGTTGCCAATTTACATGATTTTTGTGAATAAAAACAATGCCATAAATTTTAGAATTAGCATTGCTGAAATTTATTGTAGCGTCGTAATCATTAAAATACAACCTTCAATAAATAGCACTTAATTTGAAGTCAATATTCTTTTCATAAAATAAAATTTTAGAAATAGTTCTCAATTAAAAAATGGCAGATTTTGAGCATGGAGTTTACAATACTAGACCTGTCGCGTCCTGAGGGCCATGACAGAAAATGGAATTGTTTTAATCTGAACAACATTGACATGTTTAACAAGATTGTTAACATGACAAATTACAAACAGTCAAATCTATCAATGTGTTGTTGAATACTGTATATGATAGGAGGTGGTATGAGGACTTTTATTCAAAAGTAACGAATGAAATATTCAATAATTTCATTCCACTAATAAGATAATCAAGTTAAAGGTTTGACCTAAATAAAATCACTAGTATGGGCAGTCTATGTACAGGAAGTAAGACTACAAATCCACACTCTATATTACTTTATTTTATTGCATATTATTTTAATATTTTTAAATATTGACAAATTACTGACCGTGTCCAATAACATTTGACCCAACAGTAGGTAGTGGGCCAAACTACCAGTACTTGGATGTAGCCGTAACCAACGTGTGTAATAGATCAGTAAAAATAGTTTAGCAAAAACCCACGATTTAAGTTGGGTATGATTACCCAAGAAATCAATTCCCGGTGGAAATGTTACTTATCGTTTAAATGCAGGTATAATTGGTAGAATGAGACCATGATCTGAAGGAGAATATCTTAATAAGATGTGTTTTTGGGGGGAAATGGAAAGTTTAGCACACCCGGATGGTATGAGATCTTTTATCTAAAAGTACAGATGGAATATTCAGTAATAAACAACAATGTTTAAAGGAATGCTGCAAATGATTCTTAATTAAAAATTTAAAAATGGTTAATGCAATAAAATTAATCACAAGGGCAGTTCCCTGTGGCAAACCTGGAATAAATCTATAGTTCCTGTGGCTATAGCTGTGGGAAAATAGTAATTCGCAGGAAGAAAGTTTTTTCAAAGCAACAGTACATACAAGTGTTCACACTAATGTTCAAAATTTAGGGGGGATTTCCTCCCTTGTGTAATTTTTTTGAAGAAAAAAAAAAGCTTTGTTTTTGGATAAATAACAGAAATACCAATAAAGACCCAATAATACCACCGAAAATGCCAAACTATGGCTGGAAAATGCCAAATTTGACTTTTTTGGAGAAATTTGTCCCTTGATTTGGTATTTTTGGCATTTTTTTGAAATTGTATAGAACTGATATATACATGTATTGTGCTCTCAGAATGTTCCCCGTGTAATTGTGCAATGAATAGTGCATTAAATTGCCAAAAAGGGCAGCATATAAAGATGTATTTACTACATTACTGTAATAATCTGTCACGAGTCTGTGTGGGAAGATTTTGGACACCTTTATTCAGAACCGTGGGAAGTTTTATAATGAATTCCAACTCTGGTCTGTGACAGACCTTCCTTACCTACAGTAAGGTAGACTTCTAGATTCAGTCACTTTTTGATGAATCTGTTAAATCTTCAACATATAAGAAACAGAACAAAACAAGATTGTTTGTTACCCATTTGAATCAATGTCACATCCTGCTCAAATATCATGGTTGCCACACTAAGCCTTTTTAAAGGTGCGATATCGGCGCACATACATACACACATACATACATACATACATACACACATACATACATACATATACATACATACATGATGACATTTATATACATACATGCATGGTGACATTTATATACATACATACATGATGACATTTATATACATAAATACATGGTGACATTTATATACATACATACATGATGACATTTATATACATACATACATGATGACATTTATATGAGGCACCTTTTTCCAGGAGTTATAAAGCACCCAGAATGTTGCAACACAGTCCAGATCAACGTAATAATAAACAAAAGAAGAGAACAAAAGTTACACTTTATCATAGAAATGTGTTTTGAGCAGTTTCTTAAATTGTCCAAGTGAACTTGCATGGCAAATATTTGAGGACATTGAGTTCCATTGGCATAAGGGCATTCAGTTTTAATTTTCTGATTGGTTGAAGTTTCAACCAATTGCAAAACGCACCTCTCTTGATCATATTTCGCTATTTTAATAATACGGCAACATCTTCCTATACAGCGAAGATGTGGCTGAATGGATAAAGTGCTTGTCTTCATACCCGGTGTGAGCTATTTGTTTCTGTTCCAAATGTAACTTACGAGTTCAAATCTGGTCAAGGCAAAAAAAAATCTTTGTCTTTTCCGCTCATTTGAATTAGAACATGGAGCTATTAACCGACTTAATTCAAGTTAATGGCTCCATTATCAAAATAATGACAAATTTGTACAGCTCTGTTCAACTCGGCCGTGTCATGTTACACCACATACATACTGCAAGTACAACGTGCATGTACCAAATCTCCATACACACACTGTATGATATACACTTCTCTTGTAATACGTCGATGGTATGTGTAAGTACACGGCATGTACTGACTGACACCATGGGGATTTGTTTTGAGACGAAATCGCCTCTTTAACATTGAAAATACAAACTTGGCATTACTTTAAAAATGATCTACCATTTGTCAGGAAAATGAAACACTAGACTGGTGATCCCATGTGAGTTTCTCTTTTCAAAGAAAAACATTTAATATGAAAACATCACAGGTGATTCTAGACCTGTTAACAAACTCAAAATCATATATAACATCACAGGTGATTCTAGACCTGTTAACAAACTCAAAATCATATATTTTCCCAGATTATTATATATTAAAGGACTATGGTTATCTAGAGGCAGCATGGGCTTATTAATTGCTTAAAATATGATCCTAAATAGAGGCAACATGGGCTTAATAATTGGTTAAAATATAATCTTAACCATTAAAACAGCAAAATATTCTATTGCATTGGTTAAAAATTGACCAATTTACAGCATTGTTAATTTTTAGCTGTTATTGCACAATAATGTGTGACATCACTGGGGGAAGGATCCTTCATTACCTTTTGTAAAACCTTTGTTTTTTATTTCTCTGTCATTGTTGTCTGAAATATCAAATTGGACCTTAGGCAAAATTTGATGGAACTTTGTCACACCCCGAATCATCATGTATCTAGAAAAGACAATTCTGAAATTCACAAGTAGCTGAATTTGAAGAACAGAATTTAAAGAATTATATAACGATTTTGAGATGTGTTCCTCATAGTGTATCGCAAATTCTGGACAAATTAACAAATCATGAAACTTTTTTTAGTCATAACTTGAAAAGTAAATAAGCTTTTTACAAATATTATAAACTATTCTACTCAGAATTCCATGCTCTTTCACAAATCTCTTAGATGTCCGGTGTCGTTTATCATTTGACGGGAAAATGTAATGAATGTTTAGACATTTATGGCTGCATGTCATGTGATCAAAGCTGTCCTAGTTATGTCTCTTGTGGTTAAGACAAAAGCTGTTAAATTACGAAATCACAGGAGACACTAGACCTTTAATCAAGACTCCTAAACACATATTTCCCCAGAATATTATTTTGTATAAGTTCAGTGAGGTGTCAACCTTATAAGTTCCCAAAGGTGCGCAAAGACTTCTAAGTTGCTCTATGCACATGTCATTATATTTACAAGTGTCTTCTACAGCTGGTGTTTCAAGTCATTAGCACCTTTTCACAGTCATCAGCAGCTTTTCATTGTCATCTGCAACTGTTGAACATCATCTATTCTTTTAAATCCCTTCCAGCTGCTTGCAACTGTTTGTTAAAGACTGTGGCTGAGAGCAAAGACATGTGTTGTGTAAAATAAGAACGGTTGTTGCATATTATATAAAACAGCAAATCTTTGTTTAAAGCAGTCATTGTTTTCTCTGAAAGTTGGGGAGGAAGGGCAGGGGTGGGGGTAGAATACTTTAGACTTTGGCCCCCATCTGTTCGCTAACTGGAGCAATGACCCCCTGTTTCCTTTGCCTGAACATAAATCAGAAGAAATATTCTAAATAAAATTGTTTTTGTAACCTTTCATAAGAAAGAGAAACATTTTAGAAACAAATTAGTACAATGTTGATGTGTTATTCCTATCAGGAGATATACAGATTTTAAGGTTGACAAAAGCTGCCAATTAACGAATAAGAAAAGGCTCAGTATGACATCACAGCAACACATTCTCCCACAAAGTTGATGTATTTCATTAAAATCTATCATCCTTTTTTATTAGTAAAACCTGCCAGAAAATAAATTGCTGAAAGTGAGGTATTTATATACATTGCCAAATATACCCTACTTCAATAACTTTTGGAAAAGTGTTTCTAATCATACAGAACAACCGATTAACATTTAAAGAAATAAATAAACGTTTGCAATGGAACTGCCTCTATGACATCATCAAACACGAATTCATCATATTGTACAAAACCTTTAAAATGCAATTGGGAAATCTTGAAAAATCCATATCTCCTGAACGGAATATGATATCAACCTGATTTTTGTACCAAATTGGCTCTAAAAGTAGGCTCTTTCAAATAATTATTTTTACAAAAAAACCATGAGAATATTACAAAAAACTAGGGAATATTATAAAAAAACCCATGGGAATGTAACGTAAAAACCATGGGAATATTATAAAAACCATGGGAATATTACAAAAAACCATGGGAATATTACAAAAAAACATGGGAATATTACAAAAAACCATGGGAATATTATAAAAAAACATGGGAATATTACAAAAAACCATGCGAATATTATAAAAAAACATGGGAATATTACAAAAACCATGGAATATTACAAAAAAACATGGGAATATTACAAAAACCATGGAATATTACAAAAAACCATGGGAATATTACGAAAAACCATGGGAATATTACAAAAAACCATGGGAATATTCCTTAAAATACTGTCATTGAAATTGTTCCATTTTGAGTTGAAGTTTTCTTAACACCAGAACCTCCGACACTGTGACTCAAAAGTGAATTGTTGTGTAATGGTTAATTAACAATTAGTCATATCATTTCTACAAATTGTTTATTTGCTATTCATACCACTAAGTTATTTCCTGGTTCATTAAATCCAAATTCTTTGATTTCCATTTAACCCAGAATACTCACTGATTGCCATCGTGGCAGACCCTGGGCTTTATCATATATCACACTTAATGAAACTTTTTACATCGCTGACCATCTGTAAATAGTACTTACAATTAAGTTTGCGTAAAATTTCAATTCTTTAAAGGTCTCGTAGTCTAATGATGTTTACTCTATTCTTCACACGTACTTGTGATTGACGATCAGTCACGTCACTTAGACAGTACTTTTCCCAATCTTTTTTAACATTTTCTAAAATTAAAAACAAAGAGATGTTATATAGAGGCACAATAAACCTGTCAAAAGAATGGGACATAACACACTATATCAGTCGTGACAAATCAAATGAAAATTACCCCAAACGATCACTTATTTTGGTTGTTTATGAGTGCTTTTGGACATTGTTTCCATATGGAGAGCTTTACAGTGAAGCAGTGAATATTTCCTTTCCTGCTCTGTGAAGATCAAAGGGTAGTTTGAGAATGAGAGTTAAAGGGTAGTTTGAGAATGAGAGTTTTGGAGGTAATTGAAATTTTTAATGACTTAAACCAGAGGAGACTTAAAATGTTTAGATTGTGGTTAAACCTGAACAAGTGACCTCATATTTCACAGCAAGCATCACCGGACTCTGGTGTATCTTTGGAATTTAAGCAGTTGTTAGGTGACATTTTAGGACGTTGTTAAGTGACATTTTGGGACGTATTTATGACATCGATCAGCGGTAATGGTGACAGATTGTTTCTAATTGTGCTTTGCTTTGAAATCATTCTCTTATGAGGATGAGTTTTGAGTTTTTGTTCCAGATGAAATGAGATCAGTTATGTGTACAATGGTAAGCTTTGTCTTATATGGATGAATGTTTTTGTTCCAGATTAAATGAGATCAGTAATTTGTACAATGGTAATTTTTGTCTTATGTGGATGAGCATTTTTGTTCCAGATTAAATGAGATCAGTAATTTGTACAATAGTAAGCTTTGTCCTATGTGAATGAGTGTTTTCTTTCAGATGAAATAAGATCAGTAATTTGTACAATAGTAAGCTTTGTCTTATGTGAATGAGTGTTTTGTTCCAGATGAAATGAGATCAGTAATTTGTACAGTAGTTAGCTTTGTCTTATGTGAATGAGTGTTTTTGTTCCAGATGAAATGAGATCAGTAATTTGTACAATAGTAATCTTTGTCCTATGTGGATGAGCATTTTTGTTCCACATTAAATGAGATCAGTAATTTGTACAATAGAAATCTTTGTCCTATGTGGATGGGGTTTTTGTTCCAGATTAAATGAAATCAGTTATTTGTACAATAGTAAGCTTTGTCTTTTGTGGATAAGTGTTTTTGTTCCACATTAAATGAGATCAGTAATTTGTACAATAGAAATCTTTGTCCTATGTGGATGAGTGTTTTTGTTCCACATTAAATGAGATCAGTAATTTGTACAATAGTAAGCTTCGTCCTATGTGGATGAGCGTTTTTGTTCCAGATTAAATGAGATCAGTAATTTGTACAATAGTAAGCTTTGTTTTATGTGGATGAGTGTTTTTGTTCCACATTAAATGAGATCAGTAATTTGTACAATAGTAAGCTTCGTCCTATGTGGATGAGCGTTTTTGTTCCAAATTAAATGAGATCAGTAATTTGTACAATGGTAATCTTTGTCCTATGTGGATGAGCATTTTTGTTCCAGATTAAATAAGATCAGTTATTTGTACAATAGTAAGCTTTGTCTAATGTGGATGAGAGTTTGTGTTCCAAATTAGATGAGATCAGTAATTTGTACAATAGTAAGCTTTGTCTTTGTGGATGAGTGTTTTTGTTCCATATTTAGATAAATCAGTAATTTGTACAAGAGTAGACTTTGTCTTATGTGGATGTGCTTTTTTGTTCCACATTAAATGAGATCAGTAATTTGTACAAGAGTAAGCTTTGTGTTTTGTGGATGAGTGTTTTTGTTCCACATTAAATGAGATCAGTAATTTGTACAATAGTAATCTTTGTCTTATGTGGATGAGCGTTTTTGTTCCAGACTAAATGAGATCAGTAATTTGTACATTAGTAATCTTTGTCCTATGTGGATGAGAGTTTTTGTTCCAGATTAAATGAGATCAGTAATTTGTACATTAGTAATCTTTGTCTTATGAGGATGAAATTTTTTGTTCCAAATTAAATGAGATCAGTAATTTGTACAATAGTAAGCTTTGTTTTATGTGGATGAGTGTTTTGTTCCAGATGAAATGAGATCAGTTATTTGTACAATAGTAAGCTTTGCCTTTTGTGGATGAGTGTTATTGTTCCACATTAAATGAGATCAGTAATTTGTACAATAGTAAGCTTTGTCTTATGTGGATGAGTGTTTTGTTCCAGATGAAATGAGATCAGTAATTTGTACAATAGAAATCTTTGTCCTATGTGGATGAGTGTTTTTGTTCCACATTAAATGAGATCAGTAGTTTGTACAATAGTAAGCTTCGTCCTATGTGGATGAGCGTTTTTGTTCCAGATTAAATGAGATCAGTAATTTGTACAATGGTAATCTTTGTCCTATGTGGATGAGTGTTTTTGTTCCAGATTAAATGAGATCAGTTATTTGTACAATAGTAAGCTTTGTCTAATGTGGATGAGAGTTTTTGTTCCAAATTAGATGAGATCAGTAATTTGTACAATAGTAAGCTTCGTCCTATGTGGATGAGCGTTTTTGTTCCACATTAAATGAGATCAGTAATTTGTACAATGGTAATCTTTGTCCTATGTGGATGAGCATTTTTGTTCCAGATTAAATGAGATCAGTAATTTGTACAATAGTAAGCTTTGCCTTTTGTGGATGAGTGTTATTGTTCCACATTAAATGAGATCAGTAATTTGTACAATAGTAATCTTTGTCTTATGTGGATGAGTGTTTTTGTTCCACATTAAATGAGATCAGTAATTTGTACAATAGTAATCTTTGTCCTATGTGGATGAGTGTTTTTGTTCCACATTAAATGAGATCAGTAGTTTGTACAATAGTAAGCTTCGTCCTATGTGGATGAGCGTTTTTGTTCCACATTAAATGAGATCAGTAATTTGTACAATAGTAATCTTTGTCCTATGTGGATGAGTGTTTTTGTTCCACATTAAATGAGATCAGTAGTTTGTACAATAGTAAGCTTCGTCCTATGTGGATGAGCGTTTTTGTTCCACATTAAATGAGATCAGTAATTTGTACAATGGTAATCTTTGTCCTATGTGGATGAGCATTTTTGTTCCAGATTAAATGAGATCAGTAATTTGTACAATAGTAAGCTTTGCCTTTTGTGGATGAGTGTTATTGTTCCACATTAAATGAGATCAGTAATTTGTACAATAGTAAGCTTTGTCTTATGTGGATGAGTGTTTTGTTCCAGATGAAATGAGATCAGTAATTTGTACAATGGTAATCTTTGTTTTATGTGGATGAGAGTTTTTGTTCCAGATTAAATGAAATCAGTTATTTGTACAATGGTAATCTTTGTCCTATGTGGATGAGTGTTTTTGTTCCACATTAAATGAGATCAGTAATTTGTACAATGGTAATCTTTGTCCTATGTGGATGAGTGTTTTTGTTCCACATTAAATGAGATCAGTAATTTGTACAATAGTAAGCTTCGTCCTATGTGGATGAGCGTTTTTGTTCCAGATTAAATGAGATCAGTAATTTGTACAATGGTAATCTTTGTCCTATGTGGATGAGCGTTTTTGTTCCAGATGAAACGAGATCAGTAATTTGTACAATAGTAAGCTTTGTCTTTTGTGGATGAATGTTTTTGTTCCACATTAAATGAGATCAGTAATTTGTACAATGGTAATCTTTGTCCTATGTGGATGAGCGTTTTTGTTCCACATTAAATGAGATCAGTAGTTTGTACAATAGTAAGCTTCGTCCTATGTGGATGAGCGTTTTTGTTCCAGATGAAACGAGATCAGTAATTTGTACAATAGTAAGCTTTGTCTTTTGTGGATGAATGTTTTTGTTCCACATTAAATGAGATCAGTAATTTGTACAATAGTAAGCTTTGTCTTATGTGGATGAGCGTTTTTGTTCCAGATGAAACGAGATCAGTAATTTGTACAATAGTAAGCTTTGTCTTTTGTGGATGAATGTTTTTGTTCCACATTAAATGAGATCAGTAATTTGTACAATAGTAAGCTTTGTCTTATGTGGATGAGCGTTTTTGTTCCAGATGAAACGAGATCAGTAATTTGTACAATAGTAAGCTTTGTCTTTTGTGGATGAATGTTTTTGTTCCACATTAAATGAGATCAGTAATTTGTACAATGGTAATCTTTGTCCTATGTGGATGAGCGTTTTTGTTCCACATTAAATGAGATCAGTAGTTTGTACAATAGTAAGCTTCGTCCTATGTGGATGAGAGTTTTTGTTCCAAATTAAATGAGATCAGTAATTTGTACAATAGTAAGCTTTGTCTTTTGTGGATGAATGTTTTTGTTCCACATTAAATGAGATCAGTAATTTGTACAATAGTAAGCTTTGTCCTATGTGGATGAATGTGTTTGTTCCAGATTAAATGAGATCAGTTATTTGTACAAGAGTAAACTTTGTCTTATGTGGATGAGTGTTTTTGTTCCACATGAAATGAGATCAGTTATTTGTACAAGAGTAAACTTTGTCTTATGTGGATGAGCTATTTTGTTCCAAATTAAATGAGATCTTTAGAGTTGGAATTAATTATAAAATTTCTCACATTTCTGAATAAAGGTGTCCAAAATTTTTTCACAAAAAATAATGACAGAGTGAATACATCTTTATATGCTGCCTTCTTTAGCAATTTAATGTACTATTCATCGCACAGTTACATGAGGGTGTTCTTAGAGCACATACAGTATTTGCCATATATTGATAATTTTTGCTGAAAATCTAAGCATTTTTCTGAAATTCATAATCATAACACAGATATGGTGATATCTTGTGATATTTTTGTCCATGGTAGTTGATGTCTCATTTATACATATCGATACAACCCTACTTTCAATATATATAAACCTTGATATGCTTCTTCTACAAAATATGCTCTTCCTTGAGTGTAATGTATACACCCCTGCCTGACACCTTACACTAGCTCATGCATCTGGCATACTGTAACCATGTCCATTGCATAATTTCCAGGTCCAAGGCTATCACGTATATATGGATCAAAAGAGAGACTCATATCAAATCATCTTCATCCTTTGTTTTTGCAGGAAACCTTGGTCGTGTAGATTACATCACCGAATACGAGTATGATCTGTTCATTCGTCCTGACACATGTAATCCGAGATTCCGAGTTTGGTTTAACTTCACCATTGAAAATGTGAAAGCTGATCAGGTGAGAGTTTGTTGTGCATTTCATTAAACTCATCCATATACATTTGCATCTCACCTTTCCATCATCAAAATATCATTAGCATATTTTTGTTATTCATATTTGTTAACTACCCTTTGCCTTTCGGAAATGTGATATGTTTACTTCATACTCCAAACCTGTAGCTATCTTTGATGCGACCAATTTATTTACCGGTTGCGAATGATAATTGTTGATGTATTTTGGAGGAACTCCGACAGAATCAAACCGTTTTATTGTTTAAGTCGTTCTCCTTATAATTGGATTCATGCCGTGAGGGAGGAGTATTTGAGTGATGGGACTCTGATTTCTGTTTCTCATTTAGAGGCTCAGAATCCGAGTTGAGATTCACAGAGACAGTCATGATGCGCTAGATATCGAATGTACTTTCGTATAAAGTATTCATTATTGCTCCAGGTAAGAATGTGAAAAATGATGCTGCAGTGGCAGCCTTGTGATGACCCAGATTTTGACCTTTTTTCTCTCCTTTCTTTCCCCTTTGCCTCTCCCATTCTTTTCTGTCCTAACTTTTGCACCTTAGATTTTTAACACCCTCTTGGAACATTTGACTCTGACTGTTGTGGTGCCATTAAACATCAAGAAAATAAACAAATGATCTAGATTGATCTGTCATTATTTAAGCACAATTTTTTGTAAGCTTTTCCATTACAAACATGAAGGGAATACTCGTTTGGACATAGAGGTTACATTTGCTATATTCAAAATCCACTCAAAAACATAAAGAAAGCAAAAATAAATCGTCAAAATTGGGTAAAAATTGGTCATTTGACAGCTTTTTGAAGAATGTTGTGCAAATATGGGCAAATATGCAAATTTTTGTGTTACTCTTGTGATGTAGAATCCCTAATAGTAAGGAATAGTCAGTGATCCTTTAAGCAAAGGATTTGCCTGGAGTGATTTTTAATTGGTAAAATCTACACATTGGTCACACCAGAGATGACATCTAAAATGACATCTTCCTGGTCCCATCCAGTCAGCACCAATCCCCCCTCTCCCAACCGCACTTCCTATGCCTCTGCCATCCAGTCATTACCAAACCCCCCTCCAACTCGCGCTTCCTACACCTCTGCCATCCAGTCATCACTAATCCCCCCCTCTCCCACCCATGCACCTACATCTCTGCCATCCAGTCATCACCAATCCCCCTCTCCCACCCATGCTTCCTACATCTCTGCCATCCAGTCATCACTAATCCCCCCTCTCCCACCCATGCTTCCTACATCTCTGCCATCCAGTCATCACCAATCCCCACTCTCCCACTAGCGCTTCTTACACCTCTGCCATCCAGTCACCAATGCCCCTCTCCCACCAGCGCTGCCTACACCTCTGCCATCCAGTCATCACCAGTCCCCTTCTCCCACCAGCACTTTCTACACCTCTGCCATCCAGTCATCACCATTCCCCACTCTTCTACCCAGGCTTCCTACACCTCTGCCATCCAGTCATCACCCACCAATCCCCATGCTCCCACCAGTGCTTCCTACATCTCTACCATCCAGTCATACCAAACCCCCTTCTCCCACCCAGCACTTCCTACACCTCTGCCACCCAGTCATCACCAATCCCTCTCTCTCACCAGTGCTTCCTACATCTCTGCCATCCAGTCATATCAAACCCCATTCTCCCACCCGTGCTTCTTACACCTCTGCCATCAAGTCATCACCAAGCCCCCTCTCCCACCAGCACCTTCTACATCTCTGCCATCCAATCATCACCAAACCCCTCTCCCACCTGCGCTTCCTATGCCTCTGCCATCCAGTCATCACCAATCCCTCTCTCCCAACTGCGCTTCCTATGCCTCTGCCATTTAGTCATCACCAATCCCTCTGCGCTTCCTACACCTCTGTCATCCAGTCATCACCAATCACCCCTCTCCCACCCTTGCTTCTTACATCTCTGCCATCCAGTCTTCACCAATCCCTCTCTCCCAACTGCGCTTCCTATGCCTCTGCCATTTAGTCATCACCAATCCCTCTGCGCTTCCTACACCTCTGTCATCCAGTCATCACCAATCACCCCTCTCCCACCCATGCTTCCTACACCTCTGTAATCCAGTCATACCAAACCCCCATCTCCCACCCAGCACTTCCTACACCTCTGCCACCCAGTCATCACCAATCCCTCTCTCTCACCAGTGCTTCCTACATCTCTGCCATCCAGTCATATCAAACCCCATTCTCCCACCCGTGCTTCTTACACCTCTGCCATCAAGTCATCACCAAGCCCCCTCTCCCACCAGCACCTTCTACATCTCTGCCATCCAATCATCACCAAACCCCTCTCCCACCTGCGCTTCCTACACCTCTGCCACCCAGTCATCACCAATCACCCGTCTCCCACCCTTGCTTCTTACATCTCTGCCATCCAGTCTTCACCAATCCCCTTTCCCACCCATGCTTCCTACACCTCTGTCATCCAGTCATCACCAATCCCCCATCTCCCACCCGTGTTTCCTACACCTCTGTCATTCAGTCATGTCATCACCAATCCCCCTCCCACTTCCGCTTCTTACACCTCTGCCATCCAGTCATCACCAAGTGTTATTTCTCTTTTTCACCAGAGGGTTATATTCAACATTGTGAATTTCAGCAAAACCAAAAGTCTGTATAGGGAAGGTATGGCACCCATGGTGAAATCGACAAGCAGACCTAAGTGGTAAGTTTCAATATAATCCTGTATAAACATTTGAGCTCACTTCTTAAGCCCATACGAGCTTACAGTTATCTCATAGTAACTTTCACTAGCTTATGGTGAGCTTACACCTTGCAGTGTAATTGTTGCAGCCTCAAATGAGCTTGTTTTTGTTGTGTAAGCTCACAAAGCCTTCGGTGAACTTGTGACAAGCTTGTAGTGAACTTGTGACAAAGTTTGCAGTGAACTTGTGACAAGCTTGCAGTGGACTTGTGAGAAGCTTACAGTGAACTTGTGACAAGCTTGTGGTGAGCTTTATGACAAGCTTGCAGTGAACTTGTGACAAGATTGCGGTGAACTTGTGACAAGCTTGTGGTGAACTTATGACAAGTTGCAGTAAACTTGTGACAAGCTTGCAGTAAACTTGTGACAAGCTTGCGGTGAACTTGTGACAAGCTTACGCAATGCCCTATACATTACGCAATGCCCTGTACATTATGCAATGCCCTGTACATTACACAATGCCCTGTACATTACACAATGCCCTGTACATTAAGCAATACCCTATATATTACGCAATGCCCTGTACATTACGCAATGCCCTGTACATTACGTAATGCCCTGTACACTACGCAATGCTCTGTACATACGATGGCAAATTTACAAAATACCCTGAACTTCAAGGGCTTGTCGTAACCAAATACGCCAGGCACAAAATTCGAACGCAGCCTCTGTTCCTGCACCATTTTGTGTCTTTAAAGTCCTCTTGCGTATAAGATGGACTTGCTTCACCCCTGAACTAATCCTTTCAGGGATATCAGTGATGAACTTTACAAAAGTTGTATAGAGAAATGTAATTCACCATTTTCCATTCAATGATAAATGTGAAAGCCAAAGTTTTAATGAAAGCAAAATGTCATCGTTTGTTCTTGCAGAAGTGCCATTTGTCTTGACCAAATTACAGTACTAGCGTTTTGTTTAGATGTGAAATATGAATTTATGACCGGATATTCTCATGTCCTGTTTGAAGTGCACATTGTGCATCATTCATGCCTTATTCCAAACTGTCAGTGTCTTGTTTGTAATGAATCAATTGAAATTCATAAATGTTGAGAACTTTTGCTTTAATGTTACCTGAGACCCACCTATCCGAACGTATCATCCTTCTTTAATCGTTTTAATTGATTTATACTGGCATCCTAATGAGACATTATCGTCTTGCGAATGTTACTCATGCGGAAAACGTGGTTTGGAGTAGTGTAAGCCTGGTAGCACATTGGTATTATGTTAGTAATCCTATCCTCACCATGCCCGAGTATGTAATGAGCGGTGACAGGTCGTTCATCAAAATTTGAAATGGAGACCATCCGCCTGAACTCTTCAGGTATTGAATAATGAACTTTGATACGGATTTCGCAGGTTCGGTTATAAGCTCCATTTAGTTCACATTAAGTAACTGCTGTTAATGTATCATGGAGGTTAATTTGATCTCTTCCACTACCATATTTGTAAGTGTGTTTTGAAGGGATGTGTACAAGTTGGTGAAATGTTGGTATGAAATTCGATGGGAAGGAAGAAAAAAACAGAATAGCATCGTTGAGTCTACGAGAATCAAATGATCAATTAAAGGATGTTGATGCCCAAGATTCAAAGGATTAGTTTAGGGGTTAAGCAAGTCCATCTTATGTGAAAGAGGACTTCAAAAGAAACAAATGGTGAAGAAAGCATTCAAAAATCTTATTCCGTTAAGGAGATATTTAAAGGATTAATTCAGGGGTCATGCAAGTCCATGTTATGTGAAAGAGGACTTCAAAAGAAACAAATTAAGGAAGAAAGCATTCAAAAACCTTATTCCGTTAAAAGGAGATATTGTAAGGATTAGTTCGGGGGTCAAGCAAGTTTATCATATATGAAAGAGGACTTCAAAAGAAACAAAATGGTGAAGAAAGCATTAAAAAATCTTATTTTATTAAGGAGATATTTAAAGGATTAGTTCAGGGGTCAAGCAAGTCCATCTTATATGAAAGAGGACTTCAAAAGAAACAAAATGGTGAAGAAATCATTCAAAAATTGTATCCCGTTAAGTTTAAAGTTTGGTATCATTTGTGCAGAAACTACTGAAATCAGACTAGTTGTGATGTCATAGCCTCAGTTTCCTCAAAATCTGTATGTTTTCTATCATGTATTGTGTTGTGATTATTTGGCTTAACAACCATTGTATATGTCAGGAAAGTAGCAAAACAGAATCTAGGAATGGTATTTATAATATACCACCTGAAGAAAGTTTGAGGAAAAATAATTCAAATAGTGAAAAAGATTAAATACACTTTTTTTTCTCAATACATTAAGAATTGTTAAGAATGTGAGGATGGAGACACCAACTTTCCATAGTAGACTTAAAACATCAGTCATTTCTACACAGATAAGACAGACTTCTAAAACTTGAATATCTTCTTAACGGAATAATATTTTTGAATACTTTCTTCACCATTTTGTTTCTTTTGAAATCCTCATTCATATCAGATGGACATGCTTGACTCTGAACTAATCCTTTAATTTCTTAGATGTCCTTCATGATCATTTTTCCAGCTTTTGCAGATACCTCAACTGTATAATCAAGTAGTGTTGCCCTATTTGCATGGGTGTAGACAGGGAGTTGACCAGGTCATTCGACACATCCCCCCCTCCCCCCATGGCTACCCAAATGGTAAAAAGTGTCTGAAATTTTACTAAAAGGTCCAGAAATTTTGCTATAAGGTTTGAAATATTGCTAAAAGGAAAGGTCCAGAAATTTTGCTAAAAGTTCCTGAAATTTGCTAAAAGTCCTGACATTTTGCTAAAAGGTCCTGACATTTTGCTAAAAGGTCCAGAAATTTTACTAACAGGTCCAGAAAATTTGCTAAAAGGTCCAGATTTTGAGGCAACGACCTTTTTTGTTGTGTGACCCTTCAATTAAATTTTGCCTCCAACCATTAATTTGACGCAAGCTGCCCCAAATTCAAAAGGGTATGCATGGAAGTAGAAGAGATCCATTGGGTATGCTCCACCCCTGTTTTGTGGGTCTTTGTGCTACCGGTAGTGTTAATTGCTTAGGATTGACATAATCCAATGATTTATTCATTGATATTATGATACCTTCATGTACTCCCAATACCTAATCATACATTTTAGTACACTAGTCCATATTCACATAGAAACAGGTTATAAATACCTTAATACAAATTCCTAATAATGTACATACAGTAGCACAAACAAATTTGGAAAATATCCTTCAATGTTTCGGAAATTTCTTTCAATTTTGGGTAATTTCCTTAATTCTTGGGCAGTATTCTTTAAATATTTCTTCGATTTTCAATTTCCTTAATCTGTTAATTCTCTTGCAATTTTGGAAAATTTCCTTCATTTTGGGGCAATAATCAGGAAATTCCATTCAATATTTGGGAAATCACTTTTATCCTTTTAGAAATTTCCTTCATTTTCATGTAAATTTTGGAAATTTGTCTTTGATTTTTGTAGATTCTTGTGCTATTTTCTGAAAATTTCCTTCAATATTTGTGATCTACCTTTCAATGTTTGGGAAATTTCTTTCATTATGCAATTTTAATGCAAATTTTCATCAATTATTGGGAAATGTTGCCAAATTTTACCAAAATATCCTCAATTTTCCCGATCGAAACAAAAAATAGGTAAAGTAAAATCCTTTAGTGGAGTACCTTTCCCATTTATCATGACCAAACTGCTCATAAAACACGTTATCACATCACCCTGGTTTAATTTGGCCCCCCCTGACATTTTATCCTTACTCCGTCCCTTCATCTATGTGAACTGGTTCTAGCCCACAATAACCACCACAAAACAATGGAGTTTCAGAGATGCAAATTAAGCCAAGAATGTAAGAAACTTGAGTCTTCAAATTAATCAAATAAATAATGTTATTAGTAAAATGTACGTCGAATACGGTATCCAAAATTAAATGATGAAGTAAACCAGAAGATGCCAGGGGATAAAAAATAAAATCATTTAAATTATTAAACTGTTGGCAGGAAACATACTGAAATGAAGAGTCAAAACACCAAGAAAACAATTGGTGGAATGGAAAATCGTGTTCTTTTTAAGTCGACATTCAACATTTCCCCTACCCACGATGCAATACCAATTTTACACACAGTTTTTTAAAACATCTGCATATACACGAAGGTTGCCTAATGCCGTGATATATAGCCAAGATGAATGGGTAATTGATGGATCACCTCCCATGTCAAATCCCGGCGTCATTACTACCAGCCAGATTTATTTGCATGGTTCCATTCTGAATTGCTCCACTTATATGCCTGTCGTATTCTTTATTAGCTGTCTCCGATGTTTTAAATTGTTATGATGCAATTAGTCATCTAGAGACTAATTGTAGCTGTAAATATATAGCGAACTTTAAGCACATATATGCTATTGTAAAAATTTGAGGAGTAAGGGATTTCAAAATTTAATGATTTGAACTGTTTCATTTAAACTTTTTCGTTAGAAGCTGGAATCAGACTTTTGTTGTTGTTGTTAAATCACAGAAAAAAAAAGACTAAATATTCAGTTAGCAGACATGCCACATGCTGTAAGTTACAAAAACAGAAAGGTCTTGAAATTGTTCAAAATTACCGTTGGGACATCGTAAGTAGAATTGAAAAAAGCAGAAAAGTTTGCCTTGCCAGCGAGAACATGTTTGTACTTGCCCCGTTTGATGTCTCTTGACTTAATTAAATGCAGATGTATGTGATGAATTAAGTGAAGCATTACCTCAAGTTTTTCAGTGTATGTAAAATTCATGAATCCGCAAATTCCTACGATATATAAAAGAGTGATAGAACACAGAAGGCTGCTGGTGGTATACAGGTGAGTTTGTAAACAGGTATGACGCGACTCTTGAAAACCTCCGTCAGGAGAATGTGAAATTAGGCCAGAAGTTTTATAAGTAATATCGTAGCTTGTCTGGTTTCCGGGTCGACTTAAAATAAAGAAGATCGAGGGAAGTTGCATTTCTTGTTTGTGTGATGAAAAGCAAAAGACGGAACACTGTAGCATACCTGCATGTGCATTTGTTTATGTGTGTTTGTGGGTGGGAAGTAGGTGGGTGTGGGTGGGGGTGGGGGGGTGAGGAAGAAGGAGTTCTGGTATCATATATAAATTAATAATCTGCCTGGGTAATCAACAATTGTGTCGAAAGCTTTTAATGATTAGGACAAATATTTTGTTTTGTTTAAATGATTATAGTAGCAGCATTCAAAATTGTGGTCTTTAAACTGTTCGGAGCCTAGATTTTACTAAAGAGCGAAAAAATGTCATTGCCTCAAAATCTGGATCTTATAGCAAAGTTTCTTGACCTTATTGCAAAGTTTCTTGACCTTTTAGCAAAGTTTATTGACCTTTTATAAAAAATTCTGGACCTTTTAGCAAACTTTCTGTACCTGTTAGCAGGGGGGGGGGGGGGTTTGGGGGGTCGAACATGTTTCTATTTGCCCTGTTTTAAAGTTGTGTCATGACTTAATTAAATGTAGGTGATGAATTAACAAAGCATTACTTTAAAATTTCCAGTGTATGTAAAATTCATGAATCTGCAAAATTCCTAAGATATATAAAAAAAAAGGTGATAAATACAGATGGCTGTTGGTGGTATACAGGTGAGTTTTGTAAATGGGTATAATGCGACTCTTGAAAACCTCTATCAGGAGAATGTGAAATTAGACCAGAAGTTGTACTGAGTAATATTGTAGCTTAAGATTGAGAACAGTTTTTTCTTTAAAAAATATTTAAAATAGTGTAGAATAAGATTTACAATAATGCTTTTCTTTTTGTTCTTGTAACTTATATTTGAATTTTGAAAAATTGGCAAATAATTTTTAAAGAAATACATAAAGATATGTACAGGAAGTGCTGCGATGACATCATAATGATGATTTTAGACTCTGAATGCAAGTCATTTTTATGCAAGCAAGAAAAAAATCTTTACAGTTCAATAACTTCTAGGAATAAGATATCAACCATGGAACGTTTTTGACCAATCTGTTTCTTAAATTTTTCTCTATCAGATACATAAAAATAAAATTCCATTAAAATTTTCCTTTAACTGCGACCATGGTTCTAAGAATTTGAAACAAAAGACAATCAGTATAACAAAGACATGCCTGATCACTGAACCACAATTTAAAGGGAAGGTATCGTCCCATAAATACGTTCAGAAGTGAATGCCACTTCCAGTTTTCAAGTTTCCTTATTGATTGCAAGAAATCTGTGATAATATTGATAAACAAATAAAGGCCCCTATGGTCGGTCCTGCCGATGTGTGATCAATAACTCCACAGATTTTTTAGATTAATAGGTTTCTTGAAGTTTCATCTTTTATATAAATCCACATGAAAATTCACAGGAATATTTATTTAAAGAAAGGTATCATCCCATAAATACATTTAAAAGTGAACGCTGCCTTGCTGGTAACGCCACTTATGGTTTTTAATTTTTCTTATTGATTGCGAGAAATCTGTGATTTTATCGATAACAAATGTAGGCCCCATGTTCAGTTCGGCAAATGTGTGATCGATAACATCACAGTTTTCTCGATCAATCTTTAAGTCAGTCAAATATATACTTCCTCCAATTTTTCCATTACTTTTATCTACCTAAATTGTCTACAGACCATCCCTGGGTTCAATCCTGGGGTGGGTAGACGCCAGTGCACCACAACTGGTTATCAAAGCATGACTTGCGGGTTATGTCTGTCCAAATGTATTTATGGGACGTATTACGTTTTCATTTAAGTCAATCAAATCCTGTCATTATACTTGTTCTCAACTTCTCTCTCTCCATTACTTTTGAGCTCTGGATTAATGTAATGTCCCTGATATCAGAAAAACTAAGATTTTACCACTACTTTCAGATTTTTAAATATAAATGAAAAAAAAAAAGAGTAATAAGCATTTCCATCTTCTTCAGTAAGAGCCCTTCACATATCATTTAAACTCTACCTTGAAGTTTTGGTTTTCTAAAAGAGATTTGGAAATCAAAATATGTTTAAGAAAATGTCCTTAAGCATTTTAGTCCCTCATCCAAGAAGTTAGCGCTTAAGAAAATTCTGACAAGATAAATCTCATGGTGGTCTGAGAAGTATTTGGCGGTGATGGATGGCATGATATATGCTCTATAACAGTATCCCTGATTACAATATGTGATATAAAGCATCAAAAAAAGAATTCCTAAGTTGTCAAATTTCAACTCCGGCAAAATTGCAAGATTACGTGTTAAACTGAAATTTCATGAAGCAGTATCAAGTGGATGTCCTATTTCAGGTGTAAGAGTGTGCAATTGTCAGGTGACAGTCAGGTGACATGCCTTGTATAATTAACCTACAGTAGGAAATATAGACTTCTAGAATTTTAACAAATGTTACAGCAATTGCAATCTGCAACATTTATAGGATACATACTGTTATAGCTTGTGGGAATTAGTCCATCAATACCTTAACTTTAAAATGTTGACTAAATTGTCCATTTATTCCTATAGGATATAGAGTGCAGAAATTATAGCCATGAAAATATCAATATGCTAAACATAGGCTCGTCGCAAATTCACTGGGAGCTCGAACATGGAAGCTTATGTCCCACTCACAGTAAGAACCAACTAAGAACGTGTGGAATAAAAATGGCTGATTTGAGGCTATAATAACCTTGCTGTAAGCATATATAAACTCTGTATAAGCTATTGAATAGAATAGAGAGTGCAGAAACATTAGCCATGAAACGCTCATGAATACTAAATGTACTTTGGTTGGTTTACCAAGGTTTGTAGCATCTCAACAGACCTCTAGTGGAATTTGTACCAGGTGAGGTGGAAGGGTGGGGGAACTTCCATTTGTGAGGTATATATATATATATATATATATATATATATATATATATATATATAAATATTTTTATATATATATATATATATATATATATATATATATATATATATATATATATATATATATATATATATATATATATATATATATATATATATATATATATATATATATATATATATATATATATATATATATATATATATATATATATATATATTTACTTCAAGTTATACCTACCTTCCATGCTATAATATGCAATCTGGTCACACGACCTGATTCTAACGCACTTAACCGAACCTAAAAACGCAGTAACCAGCCAAGCCCTGACCTCCATAATACCTCTGTACCACCACTTTTTCAGCGCTTGTTTCACAACATCGCTGAAAACTGGTCACTTTTATTTTATTTTTAATTAACCTTTCTAACTCTTTTTCTCTTCGCAGCTTCTACCTGAAGGGTTTTTACGCTGCCCGCTCATCTGGCTCGCCTTTTCAAGTCTTCCGAGAGAAGGGTGAGATAGCCATGGGTCCGAGATTTCTTCGGCCGACCTACACGACTTTACCCGTAGCCTACACTTAGGATAGCGGGTTTTTGTCTCCATTCGTACATAGCGAGTGGCTAGTTCGAGAGCCGCCCTACTCTCGTGGTGGGTGTTTTAGGTCCTAGAGCACAGGTTGTGCCTGTCTAGGGACCTCTCGCCCGGGAATTAGTCTTTTCTCCCTTAGCCCCACCCGCCGAGGTGACCCTAGTGTTATACTATGTATAGTGTTTAACACGTTAGGATATTTCAGTACACCTTCTCGTATGCATTAGGCCAATTTCCTTTTTCGATTTTGGCGCATGCGCATTGGGTCTTAGTCACCGCTGGGTAAATGTGGGTCGCCCTGTAACAACTCTAGGAGCTACAGTTGTTACTAGCGAGCTTATTTTCGCTTTCACGCTAACAGCATATGAATATTTTTATTTTTCTCACACAGTTTGGAGATAAAATATTTAATTTTCAGGATTGAAATTGGGGTCGGAGAGACTGCGGGTGGGTCTCTCCGACGACCTAATTACAGGGAAAATAATCTTTCCTTTTTATCTTTACAGACCTCAAGTACACAGTGGTTGGTGTTTCCCACGCTACCCCGGCGCTAGTAAAGTCATTACGCGCTGGATGCGCTTTCGGTTTCTAAAGTTTTTCAGATAGAAAATTTTTTGGTTTTAAATTTTTTCTGTTAAAGCAAGTGTTGTTGTTCTGTTTAGAATGCTATGCCTCGCCTCTTTTAGCGTGTCCGTAAGATCATAGTTACTTTGCCGTGTTTAGGTTTGTACGCTTGACTTACGCTCTTCTTTAAGAAATTAATTTTTCAGTAAAAAATTTTTTCTGTTTAAGAGAGTTTTGATGTTCTGTTTAGACTGCTAGGCCTCGCTCTCTTTAGCGTGTCCGTAAGATCATACTTACTTTGCCGTATTTGTGTATGTACGATGGATATATGTTCTTCTCTTTTCAGATATATAAAAGAGATTCACTGAGAAGGTTACGCTCTTAGAGGCGCTTATTTCCTAGAGCGTAACGGTAAGAGAGAGAGAGAGATATCCTCTTAGGGGCGTTAACGAACGCCGCCTAAGTTGTAAACACGGTTCCAAACGGTTCCATTGACAGTCCCTGTCGACTCCACAACCCTTGTAACGCTGCTGAACGCCGGTTGTTGTGAGTTCGGGACAGTTCCATAAGGTTCCGGAGTCCATACGGTTCCGCGCCCGTAAAAGTTACGGGCTAACGGTTCCATTGGACGGTTCCGAACGGTAAGTGAGAGAGAGAGAGAGAGAACCTCTTAGGGCGCAACGAACGCCGCCTAAGTTGTAAACACGTTCCAACGGTTCCATTGGACAGTCCCTGTCGACTCCACAACCCTTGTAACGCGCTGAACGCCGTTGTTGTGAGTTCGGGACGGTTCCATAAGGTTCCGGAGTCCATACGGTTCCGCTGCCCGCTGTTACGGGCTTAACGGTTCCATTGGACGGTTCCGAGTCCATAACCGCGTTCGGGCAACGGTTCCATTGGACGGTTCCATACGGTTCCGCTGCCCGCTGTTACGGGCTTAACGGTTCCATTGACGTTCCATACGGTTCCGCGCCCGCTGTTACGGGCTAACGTTCCATTGGACGGTTCCATACGGTTCCGCTGCCCGTTGTTACGGGCTTAACGGTTCCATTGGACGGTTCCATACGTTCCGCCCGCCCGCTGTTACGGGCTTAACGGTTCCATTGGACGGTTCCATACGGTTCCGCGCCCGCTGTTACGGGCTAACGGTTCCATTGGACGGTTCCATACGGTTCCGCTGCCCGCTGTTACGGGCGGACGGTTCCATTGGACGGTTCCATACGGTTCCGCTGCCCGTTGTTACGGGCGGACGGTTCCATTGGACGGTCCCAGACGGTTCCGCGCCCGTTGTTACGGGCGGCCGGTTCCATACGGTTCCGCTGGACCATCCCTGACGGTTCCGCAGCCCTATGTGCGGCATTGTGCGGGTTCGGGACGGATCCATACGGTTCCGGGATCCATACGGTTCCGCGCCCGTTGTTACGGGCGGACGGTTCCGCGGTCCATACGGGTTCCGCCGCCCGTTGTTACGGGCGGACGGTTCCATTGGACGGTTCCGTGATCCATACGTTCCGCCGCCTGTTGTTACGGGCGGACGGTTCCGCTGCCCGCTGTTACGGGCGGACGGTTCCATACGGTTCCATACGGTTCCCGCTGTTACGGGCGGACGGTTCCATTGACGGTTCCGCGCCCGTGGTTTACACGGGTCCGTATTTAACGGGTTCACGACATCGACGGTTTAATCCGCCATACGCCCACTAGCTACGTGGTCAGGTGACAGGTGACATTCTTGACAAGAAGTATAGCATTGACAGTTATTTTTCTTCTTGGTCCTGTAGCCATTAGCTACGCAGTTCCACGCTCGTGAACGCAATTAAGACTGTCTCACGCGGAACGCTACAAGTTCCGTGATTTATTTTCACCAGTATCATGGACATGAAGGACAGGTCCCCGAGTGTCGATGTTTTTACACACCCAGGATGTCTCGTGATGCGTAGCGTAAACGCTTTAAATTACGCCCGTGACATCCATCTCACGTGTTACGCGTGCAGATTATGCTGCGAGTCAAATCCCTGTACTTTGCAGCGATTGGGATCTAGCGGCGTGGTCGGAGCACAGACTCCACCGCGACCGGTACTTTCAAAGAGCGGGCGGAGAAAGTGGAGAAGCGACGGTCTGAGAGGCCCTCTTCGTCCCCACCGCCACCCAGGTCCAAAGCCAGGAGGCGGGCCGCCGCCCACTCCTAGCGGAGCGCCTCTGAAAGACGTACACCGCACGGTTCATCCGGAAGTATAGCATTGAGACAGCTATTTTTCTTTGGTCCCAGAGCCAACGGCTACGACAGTTATACGGTTCCACGCCCATGTTTACGGGTCCGCACGGGTTCCACGGTCCGTGTTTTACGGGTCCGCACGGGTTCCATTGGACGGTTCCGCGCCCGTATTTACGGTCCGCACGTTCCATACGAGTCCACGGTCCGCGCCACGGTCCTTTCGCTTCCATTGACGGCTCCAGTGAGCGGAACTTATCTCTAATGGGATAACGTGACACTGTACGGTTCACCCGGTTATACGCCTACTAGCTACTACGCCACGTGGTCAGGTGACAGATGACTTTCTTTACAAGAAGTATAGCATCAGGACAGCTATTTTCTTCTTGGTCCCGTAGCCATTAGCTACGCAGTTCCACGACTGCGGTGAACGCAATTAAGATTGTCTGCGCGGAACATTACCGCTCCGTAATTATTTTCACCAGTATCATGGACATGGAGGACAGGTCCTCGGCCGCCGATGCTCTACACACCCTTGATGACCCGGCATAGCGTGATAACGCTTTTTGCTTTACGCCCGTCACATCCATCTCACGCTACACGCGTGCAGATTATGCTGCGAGTCCATTCGTGGTACTCTTTGCAGCGATTGTTCCAGCGCGTGGTCGGAGCACAGACTCCACCGCGACCGTATTTTTCAAGGTGCGACCGAGAGCGCTGCTCCGTGTTCGGATGCGACGGCCCGTAGTTTTGTAACGGGATATCGCATAATCGCATTTATTTACCCGGATATGCACCCGCTAGCTACGAGCTATGTGGCCAGGTGACAAGTGATAATCTTCACAAGTAGTATAGCGCCGTGGAGAGCTATTCTATTCATGGTTCCGCGGCCATTAGCTACGCAGTTCCACGATCATGTGAACACCATTTATACGATTATCCGCGCTGAACGTTACATTTCGCAATTACTTTCACCAGTATCGTGAGGCACGGAGGACAGGCCTCCGCGGCGCCGGGCACGCTACGCACCTCAGAGGTCCCGCTTGCATAGCGTGCAAACGCTTCTCTAGACCGTGACGGGCCTGTACGACTGAGTTTTTGCAACGGGATAACGCACACTGTACGATGAACCCCGGTTGAGTTCGCTAGCTAGAAGCTGCTTGGTCATAGCTACGCTGTCCCACGGCCGCGGTGAACTGCCTCTGTAGGATTTTCCGCTGAACGCCACAGTTCCGCGATGTTTTGCGCCTATATCATCGACACGACGGGCAGGTCCCTAGTGTCGGGTCGCCACGCGCGCTTTGACTGTCCTGGCGGTGCGCCGATGTAAACGCTTCTTAGGTTGCGCTTTGGTGTTATCGACTTGTTCAAACCCGTACACCGCTGTGGTCCTCGGTTCCGCTGATGGGACCGGGTCGGCCAACAAGAGGCGACGCCACGGGTCTTACGTGAGTTAGTCCCCTTTTTACGGCTAGTTGTAGAGCCATTGATTCCTTTGCATCGGTCCATTAGGGTCCGTGACGGCCCGTATCGGTTCCATACGCCCCACGGCTTGTTTTACGGCCCCGCACGGGTCCGAACACAACTTGGCGGCCCGTCCGGGGCATGGGATGACGCTTTGGGTCTGTAGTGCTGCTTAGTTCTACAGCAAGGTAACGCATAACGACGCCACACCCGTTAGTTTCGAGATCCCCACGTCCGCGTGAGCTGACTTGGTGAGATTTTCGCTGAACGCCACGGTTCCGCATAGTTTTTCACCAGTTCATGGACACGCAGGACGAGTCCCCGCTTGTCGGCACGCCACGCCCCAGGATGCGCCGCGTGTTAGCGCTTGCTCGGGTTTCGAGGCCTAGCGCCGGGTGATAAGATTTCCTTCTTTACGGGAGGCATACCATCACGAGAGCTATTCCTCCGTGGTTACGAGTTCCACCACCGCTCAAACTACTCTGAATGTGATTCTTGCGCGAACGAGACCTCGCTCACATTCTACAGATATTAACGCCGTTTTACGCATAAAAGCACGATAAACCCGGTATCGGAACTTCGGGATATTGGACCGTAGCCGCGGTTGCAGTGTTCCGCGGTCGCCTTTTTTGCTGGGACGCTTTTTAGCGCTCGACGGCAGTCCCCACGCTGGGACGCGTCTGTTGATTTTATACAAACGGAGTTAACGGCCTATACCAGCGCGCCGCTGTGTGGTAGAGGACCAGTAGCCATGAACTACTGCGCTCCGCCGCTTTCTCTTACCGACACGTGCTGAGCACGACGCGCCCCTCTTCCCCACGCAGCTAATGGGAATGTTGAGTGAGGTGGTACAGAGGTATTATGGAGGTCAGGGCTTGGCTGGTTACTGCGCTTTTTAGGTTCGGTTAGAAGTGCAAGTTAGAATCAGGTCGTGTGACCAGATTGCATATTATAGCATGGAAGGTAAGTATAACTCTCAGAAATATCCTCGCTACGCTTAGCGGGTAATTTATATATATATATATATATATATATATATATATATATATATATATATATATATATATATATATATATATATATATATATATATATATATACATATATATATATATATATATATATATATATATATATATATATATATATATATATATATATATATATATATATATATATATATATATATATATATATATATACCACTAAAGAAGGAAACAGGACTTTTGAAATATTTTTCTTATAAAAAAATTTGTTGGCTAGAGACATTGTCATTTTTTCCAATTTTGTTATATCATATATATATATATATATATATATATATATATATATATATATATATATATATATATATATATATATATATATATATATATATATATATATATATATATATATATATATATATATATATATATATATATATATATATATATATATATATATGTATATATATATATATATGTATATATATATATATATATATATATATATATATATATATATATATATATATATATATATATATATATATATATACATATATACACACACATACATACATACATACATACATACATACATACATACATACATACATACATACATATACATATATATAATTTCATACTGCACTTACCAAAAAATCTGTCATATTGTGGGTATGCTTTTCGGTTGGTGGGCTGCACACCCCTACCACTTTTAGTATGAAGTGCCCTTCCCCCCCCCTGGGATTTGTGCATCAAGATGTCCACAGCCTTTTGTAGTGTAAAAATGTCTCACACGAGCTCACCATTAATTCAAACAACCTTGTAATAATTAACACTCAATGGCTCATACTGAGCTTATAAATTTTTGCAGCAAGGTTATTGTAGCCTCAAATCAGCTGTTTTTTTATTTCACATGTTCTTAAGCTACTCACTGTAAGCATTTTGCAAAATAATGATTTACGATTCTATGATCAAGCTTGCAGTGAACTTGTGACAAGCTTGTGACTAGCATAATTGAGCTCGCCATTTCTATAATAGTTTTTCTTGTCAGCCCCTGATTTTGATTTTTTACATGCATACCATTTACTTTAGATTAGTATATTGCAATATTCATATTTCATGAAGATACTTGGGGCATAGGAAGGGTCATCGCTCAAGGGTCATCTCTCAACTTTTAGATCAAAAGTTGTTGCTATTTGGGAAATCTTCAATTTTCTAGAGATTTCTCAATTTCTGGAATTTAAAAAAAAATCTGGAATTTTTCTATAAAATTTGGGGAAATTTTGGCCAGATTTAGGGGAAATTTGAGCAAGTTTGGGGAAATTTTTGGCCAGATTTGGGGAAATTTTACCAAAACATGCAAGAATTTTACCACGTCTTTTAATATCATGTGAATAATTTTCCAATTTCACCTTCCAACCGGGAAGAAAGCATGCAACTGGAAAAGTGAAATCCTCTCAGGGTGGGCATTCCCTCCCCCCCCCTCGCTCTCCCCTGCTTCCTACGTCTCTGGAATATATCCAAGACATTCTCATGTGAACTTTGAACCTCCTGGATATGCAGCAGTGGCAGAGGAACTCGATCATGGCAAAGGAAGCTTGCACAGTATGTTGCACTAACATAACCAAAACTGAAATGATCGAGTGGTCCCTTACAGAAAAAACTAGATTGCAGCAAGCTTGCGACAAGCTAACAATTTTTAGCTTGCGTAAACTTGCTTGCAACCTTGTGCAAGCTTGCTGCAAGCTTGCAACAAGCTTGCAACAAGCAGCTAGCTTGCCGCAAGCTTGCAGAAAGCTTGCAGCAAATTAGTATTTGGGACAAATGCAAGCTTGCTAGCTTGCGCAAAGTAAGATTAGCTTGCGCAAGCCAGAAGAAAATATTTGTTAGCTTGCAGAAAGTTTTTGCAAGCTTGCGGAACGTTTTATGCCAGCTTGCGCAAGCTAACAAGTTTGCATTTGTCTTAAATACTAGCCTGTTGCAAGGTTGCAGCATGTTTGTGCAAGTTAAAAAATGTTAGCTTATTGCAAGCTTGCAGCAACTTAGTTTTTCTGTAAGAGGTAAGAAAGAGACATTTCCACAATGAATCGCGTGGGGTTGACTGTGCATGAGGATTCCACCTTTCTCTCCTCATAAATAAAGAACATAAAGTGCTCTTTTAAGTATCCTGTCCAGGAAAAGCTAAATATTTATGTCAAAGTTTCATAATCTGTCGTCACTTCTTCACAAAGTCCATCTCAGGTGCTTGATAATAATAAACACAAAAAACCTCATAACTGGAATTTATGGTGGGATTGAGAGTTGAAATTGTGCTTCCACGAATGTCGGTTTATTTAGGATTGTGTATAAATGAAGTAAGATTTATTTATCACGAATTAAACAAAGGCGATTTCAATATTTCCCTTCAACATACGAGTAACAAGTACATACAGTATGTGCACCATTACAGAAAATATAGGTTGCCGCAAGCTTGCAATAAGCTAACATTTTTAGCTTGCACAAACTTGCCGCAACCTTGCGGCAAGCATGCAGCAAGCTAGTATTTGGGACATGCATGACTTATATTGATGTAAATGTATCCTATTCAAATTATTCTTTTGACGAGGTGAATTGCACTTTTGATAGAAGTTCATTTATCTAAAGGTTGCTTTTATGACAAGTTGAACTGGTATTCCATAGAGGGTTTCACAGTGATGTCATGTCAGCCATTTTGCCCATATGGATAGTAGGTTATATTGCACTTGATCGGCATCAACTTTCGTATTTAATCTGAAACTTAAGATGAAGAAGAAATGTGAAGTTCTTTCGTGGCGTATTAAAGACATTATAATTGGCCACCGAATGGCATTAACTGATAGGTAGAGTTACAGGGTGACTTTTTTGGATTTTGTTATATTCTAGTCTTATATTCAAGAGATAAAGGATTAGTTCAGTGGTCAAGCAAGTTTATCTTAAATGAAAGAGGACTTTAAGATATACAAAATGGTGAATAGATTACTACAATATCTTATTCCATGAAGGAGATATTCCATTTTGAAATTATACGTCTTATCTGTGTGAAAGTGACTGGTGTAGTAAGTCTATTATGGAAGGTTGTTACCATCATCCTCACATTCTTAACAATTGTTAATGTATTTCAAAGAAACTTTATTTAACTTTTTTATCTTATTTAACCCTCTATCCCTCCTCCCTAGCCTCTCTGCTGTGATTCAAGCATCTTAGTTTTGAACTCCCTCTTGGCACATTGACTGTTGCAGTGCCATTTAAACATCAACAAATCAAACCAAACTTATTTAACTTTTTCACTATTTGAATTATTTTCTTCAAACTCTCTTCAGGTGGTAAATTTTGATTACTCTTACTTGATTTTCTACTTTCTTGACATATCTTATGATTGTTAAGCCACAACATAAAGAAAAAGTATGATAGAATACATAACAAGTTTGGGAATTTGAAGCAGTGACATGATCGACATCACAACTAGTCTGATTTCAGTCATTTGTAAATACATGATGCAGAAATTTAAAATTGAATATCTCCTTAATGGAATATTATTTTTGAATGCTTTCTTCACCATTTTGTTTCCTTTGAAGTCCTCTTTGATATAAGATGGACTTGCTTGACCCCTGAACTAATGAATCCTTTAAACATCTCCTTAACGGAATAAGATTTTTTTGAACGCTTTCTTTTCCATTTTGTTTCTTTTGAAGTCCTCTTTCATATAATATGGACTTGTTTGGCCCCCGAACTAATCTGTTCAATATCTCCTTGACGGAATAAGATTTTTGAATGATTTCTTCACCATTTTGTTACTTTTGAAGTCCTCTTTTGTATAATATGGACATGCTTGGCCCCTGAACTAATCCTTTCAATATTTCCTTAACGAAATAAGATTTTTTGAATGCTTTCTTTTTGTTTCTTTTGAAGTCCTCTTTTATATAAGATGGACTTGCTTGACCACGGAACTAATGCTATTAATCCATGTGCTTTTTATCACCTCTAAGATTCCTAAGCATTTAAATAGGACATGTGATTTTATTGGTATTTTGTTTATTATTCATTTGATAGTATCTGTAAAAGGAAGTACCATACAGATCCATTGTTGGAGGATGAGCATCTCTGTAAAGAACAAACAACTCTACATAGTGACCCTTTATGAGGCTTGTGTAGTGGTGGCTACAGAGGCGGGTCCATTGCCCACCCATCGCCCACAAATCCCTACAACATGGCGTGGGAACCACTTTTGCCTGTTTATCCGTCGCGGCCATTGTATTGAATTTTGTCGGGATAGTCCTAATGAAGTTTTTTATTCCCCAACAAAAAATCCCTGATTCCCTAATGCAACATATTCGGAATAGCAATCAGAGTAGCTCGATCTTTAAATAATTCATTGCCCCACAAAAATCTCGACCTAGGAGTTGTTACATCACAGCTTCTGCTGTGGCACGACCATTTTAAACGCACATTGTTTAACACAACCACGCTGTCTCTCTCTGAAAATTTAAAATGAGAAAAGTGGTGAAATGAATGTGGCATAAAGTCAAGTGTTTAGAGCCTAAATCCTAGAACCATCACTGGGCTTGTGTGGCCTGTATAGCTGGACCACCTGTGGGGTAGTGGTGGACCACTTGAACCATCACTGGGGTGTGGCCTGTATATCCTGAGAACCATCACTGGGCTTGTGTCCACCTGTGGGGTAGTGGTGGACCTGAACCATGATTTACTCTCCTCCAATGTGAAAAAGGGTAAGATAACCCATTTCATGTTGGGGGCTTGTGGGGTCCTTCACTTTACTCCCCTCTAATGTAAAAAGGGTAAGATAACCCATTTCATGTTGGGGTTTGTGAGATAACCCATTTCATGTTGGGGCTTGTGGGGTCCTTGGGGTTTTGTGGGGTCTTTACTTTACCCCTCTAATGTGAAATAACCCATTTCATATTGGATGAGATAACCCATTTCATGCTGTCGATATGAGGGGTTATGAATGATGTTGTTTTAATTCAATGGGATATGTGTTTAATTTTGTAGCCTTTTACATTTGCTTTTATTCAATATTGTAAATATATTTTAAAGAAAAAATTCAATAAAATTAAAAAGGTATACAATTATAGGAAATGAGAAGTGGCCACAAAGTAAATAGTGTGTAGCCAGATCTGTCTATGGAGCTGGTGATATGATAAAAACTCGGTAGAAACTGAATAAATCACCGATTCCTTCCAAAATACAGCAAATATTTTTAAATACCATTCACAACCTCACTCACTCACTCATCGTGTAAGTATAGGCTGATCATTGGAGCACCACTTGACTTTCTGACAATTAGCCTGTCTGAGTTAGATGATGGACAGCTTGTTTAATCAATTACAGCATGAATTTGCCTAGCAACAAAATCTGCGTAACTAAGTGGGGCAAACATCCCTACGTGATACTGGTACAGTACAACTAGCTACCAGTGCGCCTCTTTTAGTCAATGCAATTTACAGTACAAAGCAAATTTCTGCACACACAGACTGAGTGACGGCAAAATGGTGAACAAAAATTGCGCTTACATGCCTGCTACTGGCTTTGTAAATCTGATTGCTGTTAACCAGAACACTTAGCAAACTGAATTTTGTTGATCCTTTTGCTAAAAACTATAAACATCCGGAAAAGTGCCATAAATTGACCAAAGCTTGCAGCAGGTCTCGCGAACATCTAAATGTCAATTCATTGGTAATGCACGATTGCGGATTTGAAAATTGTTTGCCCCCACCTAGTTACTGTGTTTCTATAGTGGGTGTGGCTTATTCCGTAACTCATTATTTAAGCTCGTACCAAGTCTCTGATGCTCTGTGGAAGGTGCGGAAGCTAAACCCATTCCATTCCTTCATGTTATTTTCCCACTATTTCCTTTGCCTCTTTTTCAACTTTTTGCAAATAACCTTCCAGTTGATTTAGAGATATGACTATGCTGTTTTACATGACTATAAGGCCTTCCTCTTTTGCCCTCCTCTGCCACCCCTAATTCACCAAAAACAGGGGCAGCATTTAAATTTAATTTAAAAAAATCCCTACGCTACATAAAAATCCCCACAAATCCTTACAACATGGTGTGGCAACCACTTTTGCCTGTTTACTGTTGCTGTTACTGCGGAGAAAATGAAGCCCACCGCTCACAAGAGCTTGAGAATACAAATTTATCCTGCCTATTTGTAACAAGTGTCTCAGGCAAGCTGGCAAGGGACAGAAATTTTCAAATCACACTGAAAGCATCAGTGAGATATAAAAACTAAGCAAATAAAAGGAACCAACAATCTGAAAATAAAGTGAAGTGTTTTAATTCTGTTTTAAAATGTTTGTGATACTAAATCCTGAGGGAGCCCAAAAAAACATTAAAAAGATTCTGCCCATCCTTCCCTTAAAATTTTCCACAAGAAAGGGCAAACTAACATTTCATTTTTATGCCTACTGTATATACATGTCATGATTTTACCTTGCTTTTATGTACCATTGATAGAAGGTCAGACCATAAGTGTGCATTAATCTCTTAATTGTTACATTTACATGAAGCAATATCTTCCTTAGGAGAAATGGTTAATGCATACATCACCTCAGGCATATAATACACAACTAATTTTATCACCAGTTTGCAAACAAATTTCTCCCACTAAGACACTTAACACAGATGAGTGATTTCAATCACAAAAGTGCCCTGATTACTTAGCACTGGCTTCTGTAATCTTATACACGCAAATAACTTTGGGCTCTTGACTGGAGTGCATGGGAATGGCAGATAAACAATCATTGTTTGGAATGGAAACACAATACACTGAACAGGAAGTCGGGTTGGTAATTCCCATACCTGAGTTTTCAGGATTAATTCAAGTGTCGGGTGCGGGTAGGCTTAAGGAGAAACTTTTCGACATGTAAGTGTTAATTATGAATGGATTGATTTTTAGCTACGTTGTTTGCAATGTATCTAGGTTTTTTTTAAATTTGGCAGGATTGAAGAGTATGAAAATCTACACACAGGGTGTATTCAGTTTTTCATTTACTGTTTGCATACCTGAATAAAGCAGTTTTAATTTTCATCATTTTTCTCAAAAATCTGCAGTCTTAACTGGACAATATGAGCTGATGCGTAAATAATCAGCTCCATGAATACAAAGACAGAAAGAACTGTGCATGTAGCTATGCGTAGCAGTTCACAATTGTAATATGACACCATTCTTGATAAGAAATTGATACAAGTCTTCGTGCATAAGATTTTTGGTACCAACCTATTATGATGCACTTGTCATTTGCAAGAATTACATTGATTAAAAAGGGTTACAGGAAACATGGCACATTCCCCTCCCTCCCCCACACCCACCCCGTTAATAATCGGTGCCACCAAGGCCCTGCTTTGGCCCTAGGACAACCCAAATGTACATGAGTATAATTTTCTTTTTCATGATTAGGAGTTCTCAAAAAAAAAAAATAATGACCATTAAAAAAAAAGAATAGCCACGGGCGAAAACTTCTAGTGAAATCCATGCTTTACATTGGTAAAAACGTTATAAATTGGACAAAGAATGCCTTAATTTGTTTCCCTTAAAATATTTTGAGTTATAAGGGACACTAATTCTTAGTTTTTCTTGGGCCTCATTATCCTCTCGGTGACCTTGGTATGCCTTATAATGATGCCTTTTCAATGTGAAAAAATAAAACTGATTTTTGGATTGAAAGTGTGTGTATATGGGGATGGAGGTGGAGGGTGGCAGTGGCACAGCCAGAATTAGAAAAGTAAGGTGGTCCAAGAAGGTCCTAGACCCCTTCCAAGACAATTATTCAAATTTTGCTTTGTGGGGGGATTGGGTGAGCTGCTCTGTAAAGTTTGTACTAGGCTAACATAATAGAAATTTCACTGCACGTGTCTATTTAACATACCATAAAAGGTTAGATTGGTCTAAATTTTACGGATAAATTGGAAATTGTTACTTATGATATTCATGTTGAATCATGTTATTTATAACGTATCTCATGACGTAATATGTTGTTATACTCTCGTCAGCCAATTGGAAAGTTAATTCAATAATGAAGTTTAATAATTCGATAAAGAAGTTTAAAGTGATACTATTATTTTCAAATATCATCGTTTATAAAATGTTCAAAGACTAGTTTGAGGGAAACAACAAGTAAAATAATAAGGTATATTTTTTTGTAATACTTTAACTTGTAATGCTTTCTTCTTGTTTGTTTGAATATACTATAATTATGCAATGAAGGAGGGTACTTAATATTTTATGAGCATTAATGAGTAATTACATTTTGTAGTGGAATGGACTTTTGCCCTTGCAAAAATGTCAGTAATTGGCCAAGACATGATGGCACCACCCTTTGGAATACATATTATAATTTATACAAAAATGCTTTTAACTATGTTAGAAGCATAATTTTTCAGACTTTGCTATAAAGTGATTTATTGGTAATTGTTGCAATGTTTTTGCACTGGATGTTGCAAAAATATTTACTTTTATCTTCTTGTTTGTTGAATGAACATTAATGTGTAAATGTTCCAAATTACAAAATGTGTAAATGTTTTAGATTACAAAATGTGTGTTCTCACCATATGTTGTTATAGAATTGACCTTTGCCCTTGCAAAAATGTCAGTAATTGACCAAGACATGATGGCATGGAGGGTTCTTATCATTTTCTGAATATGAATGTGTAAATATTAGAAATATTGTTATGCTAACAAAATGCTTTTCCTCATCATATGTTGTAGTGGAATTGACCTTATCTTCAGGTAACATCAGTAATTGACCGAGACATGATGACACCACCCATTGGTACACACATTGTAATTTATGCAAAAAGGCTTGTAACTTCTAGTTAGAAGCATAATTTTTCAGACATTGCTGTGGAGTGAAAATCAGGAAACTTTAATTTGATATATATGTGTGTATTGATTTCAACAAATATTTTCCTGCAAAAAGGTCTAGATTTTAACATTATACACACTGTGATGTGAAATATAACCTCACTGTTAGACTGCCCTGAATTCATGCCTCCCCCCCCCCTCCCCACCTATGAGAATCAATACTCACTACATGATGGTAAACTTGCTGAAGAGGATTAAAATAAGAAAACCTGTTTCAACGGCCAAAACAACCACCACCACCCCTTCCATACGCCACATCCAAATATTGTTGAGCTTTAACATCATTGATGTTCTGGTTATTCATTGCATTTCAGGCAGAGGATTCCCCCAAAGAATGTCTACTACTATCGCTGCCCAGACCATCGTAAAAATTATGTCATGTCATTTGCGTTCTGCTTTGATAAGGAGGCTGACACGTACCAGTTTGCCTATTGCTATCCCTACACTTACACCAGACTACAAAACTACTTGGATGTGATAGAAAAACGGAAATTGGTTTATCTCAAGAGAGAGCTGCTATGTTTAACCGTGGTAAGTATTGCTTCAGATCTTGATAAAGCTCAGTTTTAATAACAAAATACCAAAATCAATACTTCAGATAAAAAACTCCTGTCACATTCGCTGCTTCTTTAGCTATTGAAGAGAGGTATTGCTTGCGAATGTTTAAGCCAATTTCCGAAAAGAAAGTAAATTATTATTCAAAGGTATGTAAATGTAGATGTTGTTTTTACGGTCATGTAGCTTCGCCAGCTAAACTTGTTGGATATCGATCGTGTATTGGCTGGTTTAGAATTGCTTTACTTGTTAAAGTTTTGATAGTGTTTAGAAAACTTCCAAATTGATTTCATTCAGGCCAGGCTTACAAAAATTGTTTGATTGGAATAACCCATCTTTTTCTAAAATAGTGGGTCGGAAGATATGCAGTGTTTTTGTTTGTTTGCCAAATTGAAGCTTTGTCATACCTTTGATACACTTAGGCTCTATCATATCAGGTGAAACCATAAAAATGATTTGAGTAGGGAGCAATTTTGTTGGGTAGGTAAAGTTACTGCAAACGACCAATTTTTTAAGGATGGCCTCATGGCGTCATTTCTGCATGTTCATATGTAGAAGATAAAAAGTAGATATATAATTGATAAGGTATCATTTCGTATTTTGGGTAATAACCCACTTTTGCTCTTTGACAACATGCATCTACAGTAGCATACATTGATGGAACTCTCGGTCAAAAATTGAGGGCGTCATGGGAGCTTTGAAATAACACAGGTCTAATTTTTGTTAGTCGTCATCGTTGCAAGAAACTTTCGTAATCATACAAAATAATTACGGTTGATTTGGAGATATGTATGAAAGGTTTTGAGTATCATCATGTGCACCTACAGTATGTGTGACTATTTGAGCGACTCAGAGGTAATGGTCCCTCACATTTTGGTGGTCCTTTAAGCAGTTATCAAGACAGGACCTCCAGATTGCAGCTGGCTTAAAGGTAGAGGCAACATTGATTGGCTAAATTGATTCAAAATCTGCCAAAAAACATAAAGAAAGCAAACAATTTCAAGAAGTAGCCTAATTGGCCATTTTACAGCTTTTGAAACGTTTTGTGCAAATATGCAAATTTTGTGTTACTCTTGTGATGTATGAACGTAGTCTCTTTTTTTAGCTCCACCCATTACACAGAGTGTAATGGGTGGAGCTTATTAAATCGTACATGAGCTCCCATATGTGACTGTGCAATGGTTTGCTTTAAAATGCATCTGTTTTTAACAGTTTTGCTCTTGAAATTCTGGCTCAAATGCTTCATATAGTTTATATTTTGCTAAGAGAGATTTTATGTATATAAGATTTCATATGTAATAGCACTAAGAATAGCTCTTTTAGCTGTAGGCATTATGCCATTCTTGTACATACTGCAGGTCCTCATACAGTACATGTGTTTCCTATTACAGTAGCTAGCTTCATGTGTGTGTGTGTACCTGTTGTTAATCATGCATATCGCAGTAGCTAGATCTTACAAGCGAATCACAGTGTGTTTGACGAAAACCATTTTCCAATCAGAATTCAAATATTTTGATGAATATGCAAATTTTTGGATTGGGGTCATGACATTTGCGTGATAATTACAAGTGAGTTGTCAGTGTACACTCTTATATTCAGAACCAGTATGTAATAATGATAGGAACATTTAAATAGCGCTTAATCCACACTGTGGAGTATGCTCAAAGCGCTTATACAATACAAATGATAGGTTAATGTAAATAATCGATTAAATTAAATTATAATAAAAATCAAAAATACTTCTTAAACAAATATGTTTTGAGCTGAGATTTAAACGTATTCAAAAATTTAATGTCTTACATGGATTTCGAAATATCATTCCATTTTCTGACGGCTGCCACTGTGAAAGACCTGTAACCAAAAGATTTTAGTCTCCACTTTGGTATATCCAGCAGTTGCTTGTCACTAGACCTGAGACACCTTTTTGGCTGATAGATGGACAGAAGCTCACAGAGGTATTCTGGTGCTGATCCGTACCTGTCAAACTCATTCATTCTCCTGCTCTTAATCACCAGTTGTAGAATCGACCAGTATTGTTGCAGTACATTGTCACGAAGGATAATTTATTTTCTTAGAAAATTAGAATTGTTTCTTTCTTGTTGAATTTCAATGATTATTGGTATCTCCATTTACTATGGATTTACACCTGTTGTTGTTATTAGAGCTGTGACTGTTTAGCATGTACACGCTACACGCTTTAGCCTGTACACGCTACACACTCGCAAATGTTTGCCATTGAAAATCAACATCGATCACACACATTCAGCTGACAATATCAATGACTTTTACAAACTACAAACCAGAAAACTTAAACTAAACTCCAGATCTCTCCTCTACTCACTCTCCTCAATCTCAGACCTATTCGAAAACAATTCTTCCTCAAACTTCAACTTCCTGCGCAACAACCTCCTCCACCACATATAATCTCCTCCCCTTCTACACCTAACCTTACACACCCATTTCTTTTCACCTAATTTGTTATCCCACATTCAACCTTTCCCCTTTATCTCCCTTACAAACCTTCGAACTCCTCGCTATCCTAACTCTTGCATCTTAATTTATTAACACCCTCTTGGCACATTTGACTCTGACTGTCGCGGTGCTGTTTAACATCAACAAACCAAACCAACCTGTAAACCCGATTAGCATAATTCTTTCTAAATTTTTTGGTTCGCATGCGTAGCATTATGCGAACCTATGTAATGGCGATTTCGGCCGGCCGGCCGGCCGTCCGTTCCTTAGATTTCCTCAGAAATGTTAAAGTTTTTAAAGAATTCCTCAGAAAATGTTCAAGTTTCTTCAGAGTTCCTCAGAAAAAGTTAAAGTTTCTTCAGATATCCTTATGGAAGGTTAGAATTTCCTTATAAAATGTTAAAGTTTTTCAGAAATACTTAAGATGGGATTGAAGACTAGTTTCCTAAAAAAGTCTACAATACATATGATATTTTCTTAAATGATAACTGTAAAATGATATAATTTTCCAATTTTCTTCAGAGATCTTCAAGTCTCTCTTGTAGCACTTGAGATTTAAAATCCTTAGAATTCTTCAAAATATTTGGGCACTTACAGTTGTATCAGGCATGATTTTTTAAACTCCACCTTTATTATTTTTATTGTGCTCATTTGCATAAAGCTGCTACAGTATTATGACCTGACCAGACGTTTTTATCTAATATGCTTAGTCAGGGAGTGTGACAGGATGTGATTGCATATAAACATAGGAAGGGATGCCATGTGGGACATGGATGGGGGCCATGAAGGACACATGATTTAATATTTACCATGTTGTATACACCAAGGGCTATATCAGGCATAATTATTTGACTCCACCTTTTTTTCTTATTTAACAACTCATTTGCATATAAGTTATTATATGAACTGACCCTTTAATACATAGTATGCTCAATCAGGGACTGTGATAGCTAGGATGAGACTTCTTATGGAGCTTATGGGATGTCATGTCAGACATAGGGTGAGATGCCATGTGGGACATGGGGTGGGATGCCATGTGGGACATGAGGTGGGATGTCATTTGGTGTATGGGATGTGGGACATAGGGTGGAATGCCATGTGGGTCATAGGATGGGATGCCCTGTGGGACATATGGTGGAATGCCACGTGGGACATGGGATGTCATGTGGGACATGGGGTGGGATGCCACGTGGAAGATATGGTGGAATGCCATGTGGGACATGGGATGGGATGCCACGTGGGATGCCTTGTGGGACATGGGGTGAGATGCCATGTGGTACATGGGATTCCACGTGGGACTTAGTGTGAGATGCCATTTTTGTAATTGGCTGGGTCATATGATATTGTTGTCAATTTGCATGGGCATGCGAACCATGACGGTATTTACCGTTCTAGTTAAACCTATGAATGGGGATATTTTGCACTGTGATTTTGTCAAAATCTGAGTAACTTGTGAAATGCACCACAAATGTGCAGCAGTAAACAGTAAAAGTAACAATAGGCCATAACATAAGGCTTTAAATCCCACTCTATTAAGGCCCGTTTTACAAGCTATTAAATCGACCAAAAACACACGGTTAAAATACTTGAATTATGACAATCAGTACACATTTACATGTAAATGAGTACCTGATGAGTTTAAATAGATATTGCAAGAAAGAAAAAAAATATTGCAAAATAAACAAACAGAAAAAGGTTTTAACAGAACTGAAATTCTGCATGCTTCACAAAGATGGCGGCCATTTTTAGAGGAGTGTACTGATATGATCAGAACTTCCGGAGTGGTGGCATAGTTTTGAAATGTTTTACGGCGAGGTATCATAGTATGCAAGATTTTTACAGTAAAAGCCCTAGCGAGTACCGCAAAAAAGCTTATGCGATGTTGAGATTAAATGACATTGAAGGGAAGTTTTCTGTTATTTCTAACTGAATTTCCTTGCATATTTTCCATAAATAAAGATGATTTATGCTGTAGAAGTAAATTTTTCATGATTTCTAGCGTCTATTTGGGCAATGGAGTCAATACTTTTGCTATACTGGTTGCGCGATTTGTTTACTTAAATTGGAACAATTTTGGTGTACCTTCCTCAAATTACGGTACTAAACTCGCTTTGAAATTGTAAAACTGTTGGAATTTTAACGTAATGAATAATTGCCCCAAAATAGGTAGATTTCAAGAAAATTTTCAAATTGCATTTGAATTTCAAATTGAAAATATCAGATATCAGAAAAATAAAAGTGCTCTTAAAATAAAACCAGACAATTGGTTTTTGCACTTCTATGGGTTGAGCTATAACATCATTGATGTCTTGTTTATGTCAACCTGTTGTTTTTTACCCCTCTGCCATTTCTCTTTGAAGAGCATTTGATCATGACCATACCCCCAACCAACCAACCTCAAGCTGGAGAACATTTGCAAGGTCTGAAATATTGGAAAGAAATCTAAAGAAAAACAAAAGCATTTTGAGGTGATTTCCTGTTTATACATTACATTTTAGAAATATATTAAAAATATCAAATATCAAACATTTGATTACTCAATATTGTGAAAACTACACAATGCTATTTTCAAAATTCAAAAAATATTAAACTCAGAATTTAATGCTTTTATTGGTCCTTGTCCCTTCTACCCGTCCATAAACCTTTAATATTGATTAACTATTTGTTTGTTTGGCGAATTATTTCTCTAACTAATAGGTTGAAAAATAAAAGCACAATAAAGTAATATAATAAAGACTAAAGAATGAGTGTTTTGTTTTAAAAGAAATTACTGCAAGGAATCAAATTATTTCTGAGTGTTATTTTACACAATGCAAAGAAATGTTTTAGGGTAGCTGCAGAATTTAATTTGATTGGTTGCTTTTGATTGGTCGCTTTTGATTGGTTGCTTTTGATTGGTTGCTTTTGATTGGCTGCTTTTGATTGGCTGCTTTTGATTGGTTGCTTTTGTTTGGTTGCTTTTGATTGGTTGCTTTTGATTGGCTGCTTTTGATTGGCTGCTTTTGATTGGTTGCTTTTGTTTGGTTGCTTTTGATTGGTTGATTTTTATTGGTTGCTTGAGATTGGTTGCTTGAGATTGGTTGCTTTTGATTGGTTGCTTTTGATTGGTTGCTTTTGATTGGTTGCTTTTGATTGGTTGCTTTTGATTGGTTGCTTTTGATTGGTTGCTTTTGATTGGTTGATTTTGATTGGTTGCTTGAGATTGGTGGCTTGAGATTAGTTGCTTGAGATATTGTTCAAGATGAAATGAAAAGTTTTGACAGATCAGAAGTGAGAAGAAGTTGAAACCATATGTTCCGTGTAGTTCTGACAGCAGGTTGGCAACCTTAGAATGAAGTGTGCATTTGAAGCCCTCTCTTGTTCATCAGCGCTGGGAAGCTGTCATCTTCTTAGGAGGCCAGAAAACACTTTCTTAAGAAATCTGCCAAGGTTCTCGGTATGTCTTCTCTTGACTCTTTGTCTCTTGACTCGTTGTTTGCTTCTTCATTTGTCACCTGTCAAAAATGTCATCAAAGCTCAACTCCGCGCAGTAGGAGAAAATAAGTGGCACTTGTTCCAAGTATTTGCCGACATTTAGCTTTCATCTTATCAATGATAAGATTTTACGTCAAGGTGAAGATTGTTTCTTGGAGGAATTCATTTGCAGGTGACATCCCTTCAACGTCTCGTCTCAAGCTTGGCATTTTTGAAACCCGTGTCATTGAAAATGAAGTTTTTTTTGTTATCCATTAGATTGTTTTTCTCAAAATGATAACTATTGATTTGTGCTTGGAAATCCTTTTTAGGATTCAAGTTTTCAATTTCACTCCTCAAGATTATTATTAGTAACATAATCTCAGCATTTCTGCATACAGAAGTAGGTTCTTTTTTAGTTAAGATTTGTTGTAATTAAATGAGATAAAACTCATTGATTTCATACCTGTATGTCAATGTAATCATTTGTATGTTCTTTTCTGTGCAAGTAAATGCTTTCCAGCAGACTATGTACTGTTACTATATGATGAAAGATTTTCTAGGAAATGGATACCGTGTAGGTCACTATTATAGTGACCTGTCCAGTGCAGACAAAAGTGAAGATTAGTTAGTATATACAAGACACATGCCCCGCCCACTTTTCAAACTTTAAAATTAAAAATAATTGTACTTGTACAATTCTTTATAGGACTTCTTTTACAAAATGTATATCTTTACAGAATGTACAACCTTGATGCAAAATTTGTATGGGTACTTACCTACTAGTTTACAATAATGCTTCCTACATATCTGATACCTTACATTTGTTACTACATCTGATGTATAGGATCATTTACGTTTGACATATTGGACATTTACGTAGGTCATTTATGTTTGACATATTGGTCATTTACATTTGACATATTGGACATTTACGTTTGACATATTGGTCATTTACATTTGACATATTGGACATTTACGTTTGACATATTGGTCATTTACGTTTGACATATTGGTCATTTACATTTGACATATTGGACATTTACGTTTGACATATTGGGCATTTACATTTGACATATTGGACATTTACATTTGACATATTGGTCATTTACGTTTGACATATTGGTCATATACGTTTGACATATTGGTCATATACTTTTGACATTGGTCATATACGTTTGACATATTGGTCATATACTTTTGACATATTGGTCATATACGTTTGACATATTGGTCATATACGTTTGACATATTGGTCATATACTTTTGACATATTGGTCATATACGTTTGACATATTGCTTATGTACGTTTGACATATTGGTCATATACAGTTGTACGTCTGATATACAGGTCACTATACTTGACATATAGGAACATTTAAGCCCGAAATATTGATCATCTGCACTTGTCATATGGGTCAATTACGCCTGATACATTGGTCAATTACGTCTGACATATTGGTCACTACACCTGACATAGATCATTCATGCCTGACATATCGCGATTTACGTCTGACATACTTGTCATACACCTAACATATAAGATCATTTATGCCTGATATATCGGTCATTTATGCCTGACATCGGTCATTTAGGTCTGACATACTTCTCACCTAACATATCAGATCATTTATAACTGACATATTGGTCATTTGCACTTGTCGTATTGGTGATTTACATCTGACATATTGGTCAACAAATGTCTGTGATAAATGCTGAAATTAAGATGGCAAGATAGAGTGACAAATGAAGAGTTGATGACCAGTGGAAACACAAAACGAATAAGTGATGAAGCTAGGAACGAAATGGCTGGGGCACAAACTTAAGACAAGAAAATGGAAACGACTGCAACATAGCATTGACCTGGGCCCGGATGGAAAGAGAAAGCGTGGACACCCAAAATTAACGAGGTGACGCATGGTGGAGAAAGAGAGGACCATAGCTGGTTGGACTTCCTGGGGAACAGCCAGAGCAACGGTAGCTGACAGGGACAGGTGGAGGCATTCTGTAGAGGCCTTGTGTGCCACCTGGCATGAATGAGATAGGTGAGAGGTGACATTGGTGAGTGACACCTGACATATAGGATCATTTACATCTGACATATTAAGCACTTATAAATTACCTGTCATATTAGTGATATGCTCTGGTGGACAGTCACACAAGTGACGTGCACCTGTCATGTTTGAAATTTGCCTCTGTCATATAAGTGATGTGCACTTGTCATATCAGTCATGTTTAGGTGCATCTGTCATATATGCTTCACACTGATTTGTTGTATCTGTCATACCTGTGACTTGTATTTGTCACACACAAATCATTCAAACTGTTAATCATTTTGTTTCGTTTTGAGGTTTTGCTTTCTTGCAAACAGATGACTTAAAGAAAAAGATAAACTTCTTAGTCACTCAATACTTATAAATGAATTTGAACAAGGAGGATAAAAAGATTAATTTCTTACAACTTTTCCAACAAACCTTAATATCACGAAATTATCTGAGGCCATTTTATGCACATGACATTTTTCCAATTAGCTTAAACATTGTAGACATTAAAGAAAAATGTTCATGCGTTTTTGCACATGAGAGCATGGTTTAATATGTTTGGTCATGAAAAGTCAATTACGATACCATTACTTTGAGTCATGTGTCTGACTCAGCAAAATGCTCTGTTTGACATAGTTTTGGTATGAGACCGAATAAAGCAGTCAGTTAGAAAACGATTGAAGATGTCTTGCTGTTATTGCGTAATTTCAATAAATCAGAAATTATATAGTCCCACTTAGTCCAATACAGGTTATGTTTTCGCCTCCATTTGTCCGTTTTTCCCTTTGTCCGTTTTTCCCTTTGTCCGTTTTTCCCTTTGTCCGTTTTTCCTTTTGTCCGTTTTTCCCTTTGTCCGTTTTTCCCTTTGTCCATTTCTCATTAAAATATCTCAAGAATGGACGATTTGATTTTGATTCAATATGGTGTGTGATTTGGTCACTTCTTAACCCTTACTCTACCAGGGCTTTCAAAAAGCGAGCCCAATTTTCGTCACTTTTTTTTCATTTGCTTTTTTGACAACTTTCCTTTCATTTTCTTTCATTACAAGTTTGGTTGGAATAGAGGCTAAGATATTTATCTTTTGAGTGATGAAAGCCAATTGTGGAAATATTGGACAAAATTATGCAAATTAAGCAATTTTTAGCTAAATTTGGTCAACAAATGGTCAATATTTGCAGAAGTATAACTTCTTGTCAATATTTGAAACAGAGATTTGTGTTACATATTTAGATTTTTAATGAAATTATCTTTCCATTGATACTAATCTATAATTTTTAGAAAGAAAGGAAAGATGAAAAAACATCAAAAATGATTATAGTCAAAAGACCCCTGAAAGCTGCAGCAGAAAAATATTTACACAGTGGTCACAGTGAGACTCGAACCTGGAGTGCTCGTGTGCTAGCAGTGTACATTTCCTGTACCAAGTAGTTATTCAAATTGGAGAGGTGAAATACAATTCTTATAGGAAAGGTTTTAAACAGAGGGGTATGCCTTTCTTTAAATATTAAACAGAATGAAATTTCAAGCACTTTTGAACGGCGGTTCACGAAGCATGTGCGATGTACAGTTTGGGCACACGATTTTCTGAAGAAAAAAACATGTCAAAAATGGCAGAAATTCTTGAAATTTTGAAGACATTTTTTCCAGAACAAAAGATTGCAGGTAGGGATTATAAAAATTTGACCAAAAACCAATACTATCATGTCTCAGGACTTGCCAGTTTGATATTTAAGCAAAAATGTGATCTTAAAATTATTGTAAGATTTGAAAGAAAAAAACAAACACATTTTTTGTAAAAACTTTTTTAGCAATTTTTGAGTTTTACCCTTTTTTAATGTACTTTTTTCTCAAAATTGTAAAAGTTACATTTTGTGAAAGAAATGTCTCAGTACTTTAAAATGATACCAAGATTACTTCTAGAGGACTGGTAAAGTCCCGATTTTATTTTTAGAGTAAGGTGGTTAGAAAACAGCGATACTATCGCTGTGTGATGGGCATGTTTTGGGGTGAATTGTCTGTCATCAATGTATCTCAAGAATTGATGATTGGATGTTGATTAAAATTGATGTGTGGATTTGTTATCACTGAAGGCAGATGTGATTAGAATTTGGGATAGATTGGAACAGGGGAGGGGCAGAAATGAAGGGGGGTAGACTGTTTTAGGGTGAGATTTGTCAGGACTTATATATAGTTCAAACTTTCCAATGGAATGTGTTTAACAATAAATTCATGCCCTGAAAAGATATCAAAACAAAATTAATTTTCTGGACTTCTGGAAATCAGATCAAGTGCTTTCTGCAGTATCAAAGAGAAGCAAATAATTGACCAAATCTAAGAGAAACAAATAATTGACCAAATCAAAGAGAAGCAAATAATTGACCAAATCAAAGAGAAACAAATAATTGACCAAATCAAAGAGAAGCAAATAATTGACCAAATCAAAGAGAAGCAAATAATTGACCAAATCAAAGAGAAGCAAATAATTGACCAAATCAAAGAGAAGCAAATAATTGACCAAATCAAAGAGAAGCAAATAATTGACCAAATCTAAGAGAAACAAATAATTGACCAAATCAAAGAGAAGCAAATAATTGACCAAATCAAAGAGAAACAAATAATTGACCAAATCAAAGAGAAGCAAATAATTGACCAAATCAAAGAGAAGCAAATAATTGACCAAATCAAAGAGAAGCAAATAATTGACCAAATCAAAGAGAAGCAAATAATTGACCAAATCAAAGAGAAGCAAATAATTGACCAAATCAAAGAGAAGCAAATAATTGACCAAATCAAAGAGAAGCAAATAATTGACCAAATCAAAGAGAAACAAATAATTGACCAAATCAAAGAGAAGCAAATAATTGACCAAATCAAAGAGAAGCAAATAATTGACCAAATCTAAGAGAAACAAATAATTGACCAAATCAAAGAGAAGCAAATAATTGACCAATATGTTAGGCGTAAATGATCCAATATGTAAGGTGTAGTGACCAATATGGCAAACGTAGATGACCACTATGACAAGCAAATGACCAAACTGGGGGTTTTGCCCTTACACAGGCCCCTGGGCCTCACATACTTAATTTAAGGCTTTGTGCTCTCCGCTATAGCCTTTCCCTTCAGCAATAATCATTAGCCAGTTCAGCCCCCCAAAGTTTGACGGCGGTTATGTTTTCACCTCCATTTGTTTGTTTGTTAGTCTGTTTGTTTGTCAGTCTGTTTGTTTGTCAGTCTGTTTGTTTGTCAGTCTGTTTGTTTGTCAGTCTGTTTGTTTGTCAGTCTGTTTGTTTGTTAGTCTGTTTGTTTGTCAGTCTGTTTGTTTGTCATCAAGATATCTCAAGAATTGATGACTGGATTTGGATAAATTTTGTGTGGGGTTTGTTACTGCTTATTAGGAAAAGGGTGCAAATGGAGGGGTGGGGACATTTTAAGATGAGTTTGTCTGTCATTGGAATATCTCAAGAACTAATGATTCAATTTGGAATTAATTTGATATGTGGTTTTATTATTGCTTAAGGAACCAGTGATTTAAATTTGGGATGTAACGATACAAGGGATGGGCAGGAATTGAGGGTTGGGGATGTTTAGGGTAAGGTCTGTCAAGACACAGTTGAAACTTTCCAATGGAATGTGATGAACGTTGAAATCACGCCTTAAAAAGAATTCAAAAATTAATTTTCTGGACTCATTGAAAATTAATCAAGTGGCCTTTACTATCAATGTAATAACAATTGGTTTCTGCCATGAATGAAAAATGATGGAACGTGAATCTTAACTGAATTGAACTCAAACAATGAATGCTTAGCCTGAATGAAACTGGAAGCAATGATATGGCCTTGGAAGAAATCAGTCAAAATATAATCTTCAAGTGTTCAGAATGCAAATGATCCTTACAGATCAAAACTTTGGGATGAATTTTGGTGGCCTACAGCAGGAATTCTGAGGTAGATTATAGTGGGTGTGGGGATCGAATGAACTGTAAAACTATTTTAGGTATTTCGGAATTGCATTGAGGGCGGAGGTATGCGCTTTACAGAGTGCTGATATTCTAGTTTAAATTGTTTCACTCAAATTTACTGTTCATATGTGATTGATAGTAAGGTTGTGACGGTTAGCATTTTTTTATAAATGTACAGCCATCACCGTGACGGTCGGTTAACCGTTTAACCGTAAGTGATGACATAATTATCCAGTGACGTAATATTCTGTACTGTTTATGTGCGTAATCACTTACATCATGCATGTATCGGTCATTCTCTCATGCATGTTTTGTAATTTCCTCATGCATGTATCGGTCATTCCCTCATGCAAACTTGCAAAGCCTACTGCCATTTTGGGGATGGATTACGTTTCTATGTTGGGGTAAATACTATAAATGAGTGAAAATGAGAGTGGTAAATTTATATCTTAACTTATAAATGCAAGACGAAAGTTTATGGAAAATAAATGGTACTAATGGAAAGGGAACAAACACTACCGGTACCATAAATAAGTAAGGCACATCTAGTAAACAATCCTGCAAAATAATTTAAAGCAAAACTTTATTTTCAATAATCCTGATAATAATCCAAGCACTGTCAACAAATTTAAGCAGTTAAGTAGGCCAAAACCACCATAAAATATACTGCACATGTTCATGCACGCAGCAAGTCTGCAATACCTCGCGCTTGAGATATTCAGGGGTGTATAAGACATGCGCAGTTCGGATATAACGTGGGATTCCCCTCGAATATAACGTGGGATTCCCCGTGAATATTGCATGGCCCACTCAATGATTCTTCCCTGCGAAATGTAAAAAAAGTTAGTACGCTATCCCCATGACCTTATTAGGAGCTACAGCCTGGCTGTGAGCGGAAGATTTGCACGTGGGCCGGTCAGTGGTTGGGAGATATGTACTGTGGTTGGAGTGTTAATAGTGATGGGCGGAAATTTCTTGTGTGTGTAGTTGACAGGTATCGTGGAAATGTTTAGTGTTGTGCATATGGACTCCGGGTGAAATCTGAAGGCAATAACTTAGTGGGTAAAGATTGTCACGAGAAGAAAAAGGTTGATTAGATGGTTTCGTGAATTTATTCAAACTTAACAAAAAATAAAATTGAAATGACATTTGTTTACACGGAGCATGATTTCCTAAATGGATAGTAGAACAAACAGGCGGGTAAATGGTTAAACGGATAACTGTCACAACCTTCATTGATAGATACTTTGATGAGAATATTCGTATGGATAATTTAGAAGTGGATGGCTTATAGAAGCACTAGTGTATTATCTGATACACAGTATGTATTGTTTTTAAAAAGATTTATTAAAGATACTTAAAAATCAAAGAGAATTAAAGAACCAGCATATTTCTATCTTTTCTCTGTTAGAAAATATCATGGAATTAGTCAATTAGGATTGTATTCACGAATTCAAGAAGGAGAGCTATATCATTGCAAAAGGTTTTTATCCTAGCTTTGTGTTTAAAAAGTTGGCATGGAAAGTCTTATTTTACCTGTTCAGCTTTGTGTATAGTATCTCATACTTCAATCCGTCAAGCAAATCACATAGAACAGAAAATTACCAAGAATTCTTTACTGATACATTTTATGCCCCATATGCAAAAAAATTATAAATTATTGAACACATTCATACGTACAAAAACAGCGGGATACTCACGGAAGCAATTGGAGAGGGATTTTGTGCATTTCTCACTCCAGTAAGCCCCTTAATGTTGCCTTATGATTTATTCTACAGGTGCTGAGAGCTCTGGGTAATTAGATGATAACGGTGGCATTAGCTGTATTCAAGGGCATTTGAATGTAATAAAAGAGTAATTTCTCTGAGTCATTGGACTGTTCTCAAGTTCATTTAATTAGCCACAAAGAACTTGTTACTCAGTGTCATGTGACTCAAAGGAGAAACCAAATAGTGCACACCGTCTAAAAAATGGTTACCTTTTAAAGATGCGTGTTACTTGAAATGGAAATTAAGTCTGATGGAATCCTCGGGGAGCGGAAAACGTGTTTTGAGTGGGAATTGTGGCACAGTTTTTGATGCAGTAAATGATGTCAGAGACTTCACCAAAACCACAGAGAGCTTCTTTATTTCTTATTATTGAGGTTTTTCAGTATATTGATCAGGATAACATGTGAAGAAGGTAAATGAAAATGGCTTTCTTTTTATTAATGACGATGATGTTGGTGGTAGTGGTTGGTGGTAATGGTGATGATGTTGGTGGTAACTTGTTTGTAATGATGTCGCAGAAGATATATGTTGATGATATTTAGGGTGATGATGTTTCTGCATGGTGGCATTATCGCCGGGGAGAGAGGGGGGGGGGCACTTTCCATACTAAAGTGGTAGGTATTTGCTGCCCAGAAATTCCAAATTGGACTGCAGTATGAGAGATTTATTTGGTAACTGCAGTATGACAGTTATGATTTTGATACCTGCAGTACGAAAATAAGTGATTTTTGATAGCTGTAGTATAAAAATTTGTAATTTCTTTTGAGACCAGCAGTATGAGAGATTGGATTTTTGATACCTGCACTACGAAAAATCTGAAAAAAGGCAACTGCTTGGGTGGCACCTGTATATATACCTTACATATGGAAGTGCGCTTCCCCCTTTCCCCTCCCCGGCATTATCGATGATCAATGGGTGATGATGATGGTTTGGCTTTAGATCACAGAGATGTTGTTGATGGTAAAACACATAGTTAGTTTCTTTTAACTCCGGTCATCAAATTGTATTCAGATAGAAGTATTAAAAATTCTTCTCTATTTGCGGAGTTGGAATTAATTATGAAATTTCCTACGGTTCTGAATAAAGGTGTTAAAAATTGAAAAATAGCTTCAGAAATAATATTAATGTAGTGAATACATCTTTGTACACTTCCCTTTTTCGCAATTTAATGTACTTTTCATCGCACATGTCATGGGGAACATTTTTAGAGCACACATTTACTTCATACACTGTTGTTTACTCAAAAAATCTATAAATAAAGCAATATTTTATTTTGAAAATAATTCATTTTTTCTTCCTGTGGAATTCCTGATTTTCCCGCGGTTATAATCGCTGAAACCGTAGTTTCTTTCCAGCTCCGTCTATTTGTATAGTCTACTTCATTAATAGTTTCTGATAGATATGATTATTTTAACACGCAGACATGTGAAGGCCATTCTATGACCTTGCAGAATATTGCCCAAACCACTAATTGTATCTTAGAGCTGATTGGTGCAGGTAATTAGTTACTAATTGCATTTATTACCATTTACGATGGATTCATTGCTAGCTACCTTAGACAACCAGACTCTGCAAGTGAAGGTCATTTTTGTGTGTGTGATTGTTGCTCTCATCGCTCTCATGACAACTGGATGAGGAGAAAGAAGGATTGTAGCTGGTAGTTTGTTGTTAAGAAATTAAACATGTTTGGAGGATTATGATGCTATGCGGGGAGGAGGGGGAGGGTGGTGGCAAGTAAAGGTCATTTCCTTTTCTTTTATGATCATTGCTCTCATGACAATTGGATGAGGAGAGAGAGAAGGATTGTATTTTGTTGTTAAAAAAATAAAATAGTTGGAAGGATTATGATGCTGGCGGGGTGGGGGGGGGGGGCCTAATAAAGAATTAGAAAAATATTGAAAAAGTGTTGTCAACAGGTTCTTTTTTATTAATGTATCATGTACATAGTGGGCATGGCTTATGATTACATGTTATTAAGCATATTTTGTGATATGCAATGCCAATTAGTATAAATCAACCAACAATGAAAGAGTGCATCGGAACCACTAAACATTTTGATTTTCTGGTTTTGGGAGATATCTTCTCATTCCTATGGCAAGGCAACAACATACTGAGAGTGAGTGATGTCAGATCATCCCTGTGCTAACAATTCGTAAAAGTATAGTTCAAAGGTCAAGCGAGGCCATTATATTTGAAAGAGGACTTTAAAAGAAACAAAATGGTGAAGAAAGCATTAAAAATACTCATTCCATTAAGGAGTTATTACTAACAATTCGTAAAAAAATAGTTCAGGGGTCAAGCGAGGCCATCTTATGCGAAAGAGGTTTTTGAAAGAAACAAAATGGTGAAGAAAGCATTAAAAATACTCATCTATTAAGGAGCTATTACAATTTAAAACTCTTGTCTTATCTGTGTAGAAATTCGGGAGATATCCTCCCATTCCTATGGCAATGACATACTGTAGAGCGAGTGATGTCGGACCATTCCTTTGCTAACAATTTGTAAAAGTATAGTTCAGGGGTCAAGCGAGGCCATCTTATACGAAAGAGGACTTTAACAGAAACACAATGGTGAAGAAAGCATTAAAAATACTCATTCCATTAAGGAGTTGCAATTTAAAACTGTGTTGAAATGACTGGTGTACTAAGTGTACTTTCTTCACAATTGTTAATGTCTTTTAGAGAAAATGAATTTTAGTTTTTTACTTATGATTTATTTTCCCCCAAGCTTTCTTCAGGTGGTAAATTAAAATTAACGTTACTAAATTCTGTTTTACTACTTTCCTGACATATCCAATGGTTGTTAAGCCACAAAATTGCTTGACAAAATATGATAGAATACATAAAGATTTTGGGGAATCTGAGGCTATGACATGACAACTAGTCTGATTTCAGTCGTTTTGATGCAATAATACCAAACTTTAAACTTGAATATCTTCTTAACGGAATTATATTTTTAAATGCTTTTTTCACCATTTTGTTTCTTTTGAAGTCCTCTTTCATATAAGATAAACTTGTGTGCCCACTGAAGTAATCCCTTATGTAACTACATTTTTACCTATTTCAAAAATATTTTTACAGAAATACTTCTCCTGGTAATGCTGATGGACATGCATGGATGGACATACTTGACCACTGAACTAATCCTTTAAAAGGAATATTCCCATGAATTTTCATTTTTCATATATGATAGAGAAAACTTTTAGTGGTGAAAAAAATATGTTAATATCTTATTCCATTAGAAGTTACAAAATTGTAAAGTATTTTTGAATTTGGACAAAAGTGACTGATTGGCAACATCTGTGATGTCATAGAGACAATTTCAACGAAATGTCTTTTGTATTTCTTAGTTAATGATTTGGATTATTTTTTATCGTTGTAAATGTGATGTATACCAAGAAAAAAACCAAATGTTTTTTTTTGTAAATTATATATTCCACCCTATCCCTATAATGAACCAAAAATGCTGTGTGCTAATGTAAAAAAAATGTGATTAAATTCTTAAGAAATACATAAGAACTGTGCTGAATTGCCTTGATGACATCACCAAGCTGAAGGACATATACTGTATGAGGTGTTTTTAAGAACATTTTTCTGCTTTTGAAATTGGTATAACTTCTAAACGGAATAAGATATTAACATAGATTTTTCACCACTTTGTTTCTACAAGTTTTCTGTATCATATATGAAAACAGAAATTCCATGGGAATAATCCTTCAAGGTGGAGGAGACTACAGAAAGTTTAGAAGAAAAAACAACAACTTGTAAACACAAAGTTCTCAAGACATATGATATATATTTGCAAGAAGTTATAGAAACAAGAACAATCATGTACAGATGGATGCTGTTAAAAGATCTCCCTAAATCATTCCTAATCCACCCCTATAACATAATCCCTGGCTCCCTAGCTCTAACTCCCTCACCCCACCTGATCCCTTACACAAAAACATTAGCATGTTGGGTTTGATGAAGTGTAATAAAGTTGTGTATAAGGGGACTTATCTTGTTTAAAAAAGTTTCTTTGAAAAAATGGGTGAGAAAGAAGTTTCTAAAGAGTTAAATTCCAGAGTTAAACTAAACTATTTGATGCTAATTCTATTCATCCGCAGTGCCAATCTTAGCTGTTTTCTATAATGAGATGAACCACTTTTTTGCAAGGAAAATAGTTTAAAAAAAGAAGAAGCCAAATCCATCCAAGCCATTAGGCTCATCGGCCAGTGCTTATCCCCGATTTCCATGGCGCAAGCGGATAAGAATACATGACTCCCCTGGATGGGACACCAGTCCATCATAGGTTAACTCCCCAGCTTGAAGCAAGTAAAGGGCCTTGTTCAAGGACACAATGCAGCTCTCACGACAGTAATTGAACCCAGTACCTTTCAAATATGAGCATGACTTCTTAACCACTGAGCCAGTGCACCTTTATTACAGAGAAAATTAAAAGTACTTAAATCAACATTTCATCTGTCATGAAGCGAAAAATCTGTTTAATTAGATCAGCTTTGATCAGTACTTTCCCTTATTTGTGCTTTTTTTTAATTTTCAACTAGTTTTTCTTTCGTACACACTGTTCAAAAATGATTATTTTTTTTATTAAACAAGATGACAGTCTGACCTTGAAGCTGGTGTATTTGTTAATCAATATTTTTCAAAAATCACATATGAAGCAGTGAGCAAGAAGAATTCATGTTTATGTGATTAGTCCCAATTGCTTCAACGAAACGAAATCTGAATGAAAAACCATGACAATACATAGAGTAGCTGAGTATTGATCCGGTTCTATTGATTGATTTCAAGTTCATGAGTCAGAGAAAGCAAAAAGCCTCAGCCACGCAATCTCTCTTTTCTTTTTTATCGTGGCTGCGGCCTTGAAATTATTGACAAATGAATGGAAGAGATTAATACCTGGTAGGGAAAATGACAAAAAAAAAGAGAGAGAGAGAGAGAGAAAGAAGAAACGCATAACAAAAATAAGTTTGATCAGATTCATCATTTTAATTTATTTTCTTTCTTTTTATCTTAGTAAATGCCTGCAGGGTAGAAGGAAAGAAAAGATTTAGGCTATTATTAGTGCAAAATACTTCACTTTTTATTATTAAAGGAATGAGTCAACACAAATAGAGTGTTTACATGATTTCAATGTTTTTTGATACAAAACTTAGCATGTGGAAAACAGAAAATTGACTTCACTCACTTGTTGCTAATGTTCGATCTTTACTCATCCTTCAACATGAGTCACATAGCGACCTAGTTAATGTTGCACGGAATGTGGCGCTATCACTAATGCTGTTTTTGAATAGTGATTCTTCGTGACTGAAATTGTATGGTAGTTATAGATGATGAATGAATGTTTGTGAAGTCACTATAAAAAGAATGATACTTTGTTTTCCTGCCTCTTATATATCATAACTTAGGAATTATGGTATTCTTAACTTTTCGTTTACCTGGTAAAGGTATGCTGAATAACACACAAGCCTTAAACATGTAATATACCTATTACAGGCCGCTATTCGAAAGGTTCCGGGTTCGCTTCCCGTCATGAGCCCTGCATGAGCAAAACACTTTACTCTACTTGCTTCAGCTAGTCCACTCAGCTGTGAAAAATGTGCACTGCTGGGGAATTAACCTGAGATGGACTGGCATCCTGTTTAGGAGGAGTCGTGTACTCTCATCTGCTTGCGCCATGGAAACCAGGGATAAGCACCGGCTCTATGAGCCTAATGGCTCGGATGGAATTAGCTTTATACCTATTAACTATAGAAACCAAAAGGTTGTGTGGTTCCGATGACTTATTTTATTAGAAGCTGTTGTGGTGCAGATGGGATATGTAACGTTATTTTATGGACTCCTATTAAATGTCACTCCTTACATTATATTCAACATCAGATGGTATTAAGATCTGCTTAATTTCTTTTTGCTAATCAGTTTAAGCCCGACGGCTCCACATGGGAAGGCTCCTCTGCAGCCTCCGCCGCCTGTCCTGGCCTCACCCTCTCCTCAAGGTTGCCTGGTGGAGCCTCAATCTACTCGGCTGAAGCAAAGGCCACCCTCCTGGCCTTAGACATTGTTGAACTCTCCTTCCGCCCCCGCTTCGTCAGCTTCCCAACTCTAAATCCATTCTCACTGGCATCCTCAACATGCTCTTGTCCAATCCACTCATCCTATAAATCCTCAATAAACTTCACCCTCTTTGCTTCTTAAGGAAAAAATAAATAAAAGAATTCTGGATTCCCAGCCACGTCGCATTTCCATCAATGAGAGAGCTGACAAAGCCGCCAACAACGCTCTGTGGAATCCCATTTCTACTTTTTCTGTCCCGCACTCAGACCTCCATTTCTCCACTTCCAGCTACCTCAGTAAGACCGGGCAAGACTTCTGGAATCTAAAGACCAGTAACAAATTCACACCACTAACTTAAAGTCGGGGCCAACGTCTTGCACAGTCGCAACTGTAGGGACGATGTTGTTATCACCCGCATCCGCCTCAGCCACACCTTTCTCACCCACTCTCACCTACTTTCCGGCTCCCCTGCTCCTCTCTGCCCTACATGCAACACAGATCTCTCAATCAAGCATGTCCTCTTAACCTGTCCCATATACCTGAATTCCAGATCACACCTCTTCCCCTCCATTTCAATTTCCGATCTTTTTAAGAATAATCCTACCTCCAACTTCATCACCTTTCTCCACAACAGATATTTGTCCACCTGATCTAAACCTTCTTTTGCTTCCCTTCTCTGCCTTACCTTCCTCATCTTCCTTTTATTACCTCAACTTCTTTCCCTTATTCAGCTTCTCTCCCTCCCTCCCTCTATCCCACCTCTCTGTCAAACTCATACACCTTAGTTTTTAACACCCTCTTGGCACGTTTTAATCTGACTGTCACAGTGCTGTTAAACATCAACAAACCAAACATGTTTTGAGCCCCCAGTGAGACCACATTTGAATTGCAAATCAGCATGTTTTATGGCCTCATCCTCTCTGAACAGAGAAATGTTAAATGTTATAGTCATATAATTGAAGTAATTTTGTACTAGGCGACAGTGGAAGAAAATAAGTTTTTTTTGTATCCGTCATGAATTAATAGGTCCTTTTTTTTTATTGAAGGGAGAGGGGCATTTCATCCTAATCCAAAAGGTTTAATAAACTCTTAATAAACAGGTTTCATCCATGATATGGGCTGGGGACATTGATCATGGAGGGCAGAACTCATGGGGAGGAACTTAAAAGAAAACCTATTGGATCAAATAATATTCTTAACTTTTTAAAACATCACCTTAAAGTGCGTGTTTGGGTGCAGGGGAGAGGGTATATCATAAAGAAAAAGATTGAATCATTTGCTTATTTGAAAATGAAACTAATGATCCATATTTTATGGGCAAATCAAAATATTTTGTTGAAACAATTTTATGTTCAGAGATGTTATAAATTTTGAGACCCACCAGGATTTGAATTAGATTGTCAAGCTGATGTTATGACCACTACACTGTAGATCACTGAGCTCTCCTAATTACTCAAGCTTATAGACAATTAAACAGCCATAGATTATCTGCTAATGATAATCAACCCAAGAATGAATCATCTGAATGAATGGAAAAATTGCATAATAGAAACATTTTTCTGTAACTTCAGGAATTTGTAACTGCACAGAAACGTTTGAATAGATAAATTTTGTCAGGTGGAAGGCATTGAGCATACTGAAAGTGTAATGCACTTGAGGGATATGGATGGAGTCATGAAATATAGCAGGGGCTTAATTTCAAGCTGTGCAGGAGCTTAATTCTAAGCTGTGCTGGGCCCAATTCCAAGCTGTGTGGAGCTTAACTCCATGTTGATAAAGGGGCTTAATTCCTAGTTGCCATGGAACTTTATTCCAGCTGTGTGAAGGGCCTAATTCCAACAGTGATCATTTTTATAACAAATCACTGATTCTAAGCTGTGTACTAGGCTTTAAATCCATGCAAGCTCTGTGTGTGCGCTAATTCCAAGCATGGTGTGGGGGCTTAAATCTAATCTCTGTGCATGGGCTTAATTCCAAGCTTTGTATGGGCTTAATTTCAAGCTAGGTGTTGGGGCATATTTCCAAGTTGTGTGGGGGCTTAATTCCAAGTTGTGTGGAGGCTTAATTCCAAGTTGTGTGGAGGCTTAATTCCAATCAGTGTGGGGCTCAATTCCAAGCTTGGTACAGGGCTTAATTCCAAGCTCTGTGCATGGGCTTAATTCCAAGCTTGGTGCGGGCTTAATTCCAAGCTCTGTGTGGGTGTGTAATTCCAAGCTTGGTGTAGGGACTTATTTCCAAATTGTGTGGGGGCTTAATTTCAAGTTGTGTGGAGGCTTAATTTCCAATCACTGTTGGGCTTACTTTAAAATCAAGCTGGGGCTTAAAATCCAAGCTATGGTGGATAAACTCCAAGCTGTGTGTGTGGGGAGGGGGGAGGGGGGGGGGGGTTTCCAAGGTGTAAGTGGGGCTTAAATTCAAGCTGTGTGATGGCTTCATTCCAAGTTCTGCAAAGCCTAATTCCAAGATCGGTGTGGGGGCTTATTTCCAAGTTGTGTGGGGGCTTAAGTCTAAGTTGTGTGGAGGCTTAATTCCAATCAGTATGGGGCTCAATTTCAATCTCGGTGTGGGGCTTAATTCCAAGCTCTGTGCGGGTGCTTAATTCCAAGCTCTGTGTGGGGGATTAATTCCAAGGGCTTAATTCCAATCTCTGTGTGGGGGCGTACTTCCATACTAAAGTGTAGGTATGTGCCACCCAGAATTTCAAAATTGGACTGCAGTATGAGAGATTCTTTTGGTAAATGCAGTATAACAGTTTATGATTTTGATACCTGCAGTATGAAAATAAGTGATCTTTGATATGAAAATAGGTAATTTTTGATACCTGCAGTATGAAAATAAGTGATTTTTGATACCTGCAGTATGAAAATAAGTGATTTTTGATACCTGCAGTATGAAACTATGCAATTTTTTTGAGACCAGCAGTATGAGAAATTGTATTTTTGATACATACACTATGACAATTCTGAAAAAGGCAAGTACTGGGGGGCACATGTACATATGGAAGTGCCCCCAACCCCCTCCCGGGAAAGGAAACCTGCGCTTTACTAAATTTTGGTCTGACAGGGGTTAATAATACCTCTTGTTGGACCACGCTCGGAAAGGGGGTTTGCGCTTTTCTCAATTTTGGTCTGACAGGAGTTAATGATAATCCTTGTCAGACCACGACCGGAAAGGGTGCCTGCACTTCACCCAATTTCAGTTAGACAGTGCATGGTTAATAGTAACTCTTGTCAGACCACAACCAGCCCAGGGCCTGCGCTTTTACTCAGTTGTGGTCTGCCGGTGGTTAATGGTAACTCTTGTCAGGCCACCACTGGAAAGGGGTCTGTGCTTTACTCAATTTCATTCTGACTGGTTAATAGTAATCCTTGTCCGATTATGACTGAAAGGGGGCCTACCCTTTACTCAATGTCGGTCAATGTAGGCCTAGTTGTTTAAAGCACTGACAGATTGAGGATTTATTAGGTGATAACAAAATATATAGTTTTGGAAAAAGAAAAAAAAAAGTTTTCTTTGAAATGCTTGTGTTTAGGATGTACATTTTAATAAAATGTTTACCTCTCTGGTGGTATAATGTTCCACCTAACTCAGAGGGTATATCCACCCACCTAAACTTAAAGGAGGGGGATATTGCTCCACTTGAACTTGGGAGGAGGTATATTGCTACACCTAAACGTTTTTTTTTTTTTGGGGGGGGGGTGGGGTATAGAGTTCCACCTGAACTCTCTATGCCACCAGTCCTCTACTTTTTGGTGGAGATTTCTGGCACTGCTTCCTGCCATCGAATGGTTAAAGGAGATTTTATTTTTACATTTTTTGTATTGCAAAACGTAGCAGGTGTTTTTTACATAACACCACAATTTGTATTACATAATGCAAAAAATATTACATAACATGGTTGGTATTACATCACTCATAGTTTATTAATAACTTAGTGTTACAGGGACTCACCATCCTTTCAAAAGTTTGAAAAGCAAAGCAAAATATGGGTCATCACTATTTAAAGGGCACTCTATGACCCAGATCTCAGGGCCCCTAGGATGCCTAACCTGGGGATATTCCCCCTTACCCCTCTTGTTGTGACTTTTCCACAAGTTTGTATTTGGAACTGTTACAAAGTTGTAAGTCTGAAGTGAGCTCCCAATTGTAACCTTTGAAAAAAAGTCCTTTGAGGCTATAACAATCACTTTACATGTAGTTGCAAGCTAGTAAACCAATTTCTAATAAGCAGAAAGCTTTAAATTCTTAATTTCTTTAAAGATTTTTTTGAAAATTCTACCCCACTACAAGTACTTCCTTTACTCCGCTACAAGTACTTCCCCTTACCCCACTACAAGTACTCCCTCTTACCCCACTACAAGTACTCCCTCTTACCCCACTACAAGTACTCCCCCTTACCCCACTACAAGTACTCCCTCTTACCCCCTACAAGTACTCCTTCTTACCACACAACAAGTACTCCCCTTACCCCACTACAAGTATTCATGTTACCCCACTACAAGTACTCCCCTTTACCCTTTACCCCACTACAAGTACTCCCCATTACCCCACTATAAGTACTCCCCTTACCCCACTACAAGTACTCCCCATTACCCCACTACAAGTACACACCATTACTCCACTATAAGTACTCCCCCTTACCCTTTACCCCACTACAAGTACTCCCCATAACCACACTACAAGTACTCCCCCTTACCTTTTACCCCATTACAAGTACTCCCCATTACCCCACTACAAGTTCTCCCCTCACCCCACTACAAGTACTCCCCTTACCCCACTACAAGTACTCGCCCTACCCCACTACCCTTACCCCACTACAAGTACTCGCCCCCCTTACCCCACTACAAGTACTCCCCCCCACTACAAGTACCCCCTTACCCCACTACAAGTACTCCCCATTACCCCACTACAAGTACTCACCCTTACCCCACTACAAGTACTCCCCATTACCCCACTACAAGTACTCACCCTTACCCCACTACAAGTATTCCCCATTACCCCACTACAAGTACTTCCCCTTACCCCACTACAAATACTCCCCTTACCCCACTACAAGTACTCCTTTTACCCCACAAGAAGTACTACCCCTTACCCCACAACAACTACTTACCCTATATAAAATTCAGTAGCGAAAAAACATAAAAATTCCATTTGCAATTATTTCTGTAGATAAAGTTATTTTGTACATGTGTTTTCCTATTTCTTTCCCGGACAATTAAATATTTCGGCATTTCTGGAAGTTGAAGCCAATTTGATACCAAGCGCTTGATTCTTTGATGACAAGATTAAGTGCCTCACAAAAGCAATTTTTATAAATAGGTTTTTCTGTTTTGAAATTTTCTTCAAAGATCCATCAGTTGTTTTTTTTCATTTTCAAGTTATCTGTCCCTTAGGGTTAAATTTTAATGCATTTTCTGCTTCTCTGAAATGAAGCATACCGTCTCCCCAAATTTTATTTGCAGGTAAATCTTGATTACTGTTGTTGATTGCATTTCTGGCAGAGTTTAAACTTGGGATGAATATTCATTGTTCTGATGCCCCAGGCATCATATTTGTCTGACAAATAAGATTTCGATCCTTTTTTTCTTTGCCTTTTCTGTGCTGGTAGAGGAAATTGAAAGTGTGCTGCAGTGTACAACCAATCCTTCCTTGTGAAGAAAATGGATTTGCAACGTATGAATGGGAGATTAAATTTTTATGTTATTCTATCAAAATCTAAAAACCTACCCACAGGGATGTAAGACTTCTGGATTTTCCCGGAATTCTAGATTTTTGGAATTTGAATAGTGGTAGTTTTTGATGGGACAAAGAAAATTCTTTCCAAAATCCAAAGCAGAAAAAAAAAGAAAAAAAAATATTTCAAGCCGAAGTTGTAGGTGTTTTTGTCAAATAATTACATTAAGAATTTGAGGCCCTTTTTCTGGTGAATATAAAATCCTGTCTGGCTGCAGTGGCCCCTATACCCAGAGCTATTAAATTTGGAAGCTTGCCTGCATTGGACCTTAACCAAATGTTTTGCTACAAAAACAAAGTTATTCGAGGCTTGAAGGAGTTCGCTAAAACAGTTATGTGGGAGCTAATAAAAATTAGTGATAAATACAGATCAATATTGAGGCAGAGTGTTTATATGAGTATTTAATGCACAGGCAAAGGATTTTCACCACAGTGAAATGGCTCGACTTAGGAGGGTCATTAGCGAGTACAAAGTCCTTTGAACTGTGCATTAAATACATATATGAACACGATGCCAAAACATTAATCTTTAAAAAAAAAAACGTGTAAGATTGTTTAAAATGCATGAAAAATAACTAAAAAGAATGAAAAACAAGAAAAGTTTACATATATTGTATTGCTTTATTAAAAAAAAAAATTACCTGTTTTGAAAATGGAATAAATCAAATAATAATGTTCGTGCATTAATGGTATTTAATTTAGGGTCATTACATTACAAATACTCCATAGAAATTGTATAACTAAAATGAACTAGAAGTGAGCTTGTAGAAGCTGTTGCTGAACTTGAAGGATTACTTTAGGGGTCAGTCAATCTACAGCTAGGCAGCATAACTATGCAATCCAATGTAAATTGAAAACAGGCCACTTTAACAGTATACTGTACTTCTAATTTATGTTCCTCAAAATGATTAAGGTTTCATTCACAAAAGGCTCCAAAATTTATTTGCTGTTCAAATTATTGTTAGACAATACTATGAACTTATCTAAATCAACTTATAAGTCCTAAAACCTTTTCCCGAAATATCATTTTTTTGAAAAGGTTGTCCGAATTATTTTCTCTGTTCACCACTACTTGCTTGTCCACCACGTACAAGACAAACTGCCTATGCTTGTAAAATCGTACACTCATTTCATGTTGGTATACACGGGAGGATAAGAAAACTTATCCGGTTTCACGCACTGCGCATTTCAGTATGTACTCGCAATTGTAGACATAAACGGTCGTACATCGTTTTGATAATATGCAGATAATTTGTTTTGAAAACTTTATTCTTGAAGAGTGAAAACTCTCTTCCGAATGGCCTATCAAAAATGTTCTTTAATGAATTACTAAAGAAGGAATTAAAGTATGTATGGTTGAATTTTTAGACGAAAGTAAGAAAGTTTTTATATTCCAAATGGAGTTGCACTAAATTTTTATTGCAACTTTTTTGGACGTTTGTTGTATTCCATTAACTTTTGCTTCAGTTTGTTATTCTACTTTTTCAGTACACATGTGTTCCTGCCTGGATCCGTAGGATTCTGGGTCACTATGTGATTTGGGCATAAATATTCATGCTAGGGCCAATCAAGCTTATCTTATATGAAAGGGGACTACAAAACAAACAAAATGGTAAATAAACTACTTTAATATCTAATTCCGTTAAAGAGATATGTGTTCATTCCCGGATCCATAGGATTCTGGGTCACTATGTGATTTGGGCATAAATATTCATGCTAGGGCCAATCAAGCTTATCTTATATGAAAGAGGACTACAAAACAAACACAATGGTGAATAAACTACTTCCATATCTAATTCCGTTAAAGAGATATAAGCATGTGTTCATTCCCGGATCTATAGGATTCTGGGTCACTATGTGATTTGGACATAAATATTCATGCTAGGGCCAATCAAGCTTATCTTATATGAAAGAGGACTACAAAACAAACACAATGGTGAATAAACTACTTCAATATCTAATTCCGTTAAAGAGATATTAGCATGTGTTCATTCCCAGATCCATAGGATTCTGGGTCACTATTTGATTTGGGCATAAATATTCATGCTAGGCCCAATCAAGCTTATCTTATATGAAAGAGGACTACAAAACAAACACAATGGTGAATAAACTACTTCAATATCTAATTCCGTTAAAGAGATATTAGCATGTGTTCATTCACGGATCCATAGGATTCTGGGTCACTATGTGATTTGGGCATAAATATTCATGCTAGGGCCAATCAAGCTTATCTTATATGAAAGAGGACTACAAAACAAACACAATGGTGAATAAACTACTTCAATATCTAATTCCGTTAAAGAGATATTAGCATGTGTTCATTCCCGGATCCATAGGATTCTGGGTCACTATGTGATTTGGGCATAAATATTCATGTTAGGGCCAATCAAGCTTTATATGAAAGAGGACTACAAAACAAACACAATGGTGAATAAACTACTTTAATATCTAATTCCGTTAAAGAGATGTAAGCGTGTGTTCATTCCCGGATCCATAGGATTCTGGGTCACTATGTGATTTGGGCATAAATATTCATGCTAGGGCCAATCAAGCTTATCTTACATAAAAGAGGACTACAAAACAAACACAATGGTGAATAAACTACTTCAATATCTAATCCGTTAAAGAGATGTAAGCGTGTGTTCATTCCCGGATCCATAGGATTCTGGGTCACTATGTGATTTGGGCATAAATATTCATGCTAGGGCCAATCAAGCTTTTCTTACATAAAAGAGGACTACAAAACAAACACAATGGTGAATAAACTACTTCAATATCTAATCCGTTAAAGAGATGTAAGCGTGTGTTCATTCCCGGATCCATAGGATTCTGGATCACTATGTGACTTGGGCATAAATATTCATGCTAGGGCCAATCAAGCTTATCTTATATGAAAGAGGACTACAAAACAAACAAAATGGTGAATAAACTACTTTGATATCTAATCCGTTAAAGAGATATAAGCAAGTGTTCATTCCCGGATCCATAGGATTCTGGGTCACTATGTGATTTGGGCATAAATATTCATGCTAGGGCCAATCAAGCTTATCTTATATGAAAGAGGACTACAAAACAAACAAAATGGTGAATAAAACTACTTCAATATCTTATTCCGTTAAAGAGACATAAGCAACTGTAAAACTCTTTCTTAATCTGTGTAGAAATCACTGGTGTGGTAAATCAACTACATCAACAATCGTTAATGTAAATTGGAAAAGGAAAATTGTAATATACTTTTTTACTATTTGAATTATTTTTCAACCTTTTGTCAGTGGTACAATGTAATTACCCTTACTTGATTCTGTTTTTCTACTTTCCTACCATATTTACCAGTTTTTAAGCCACAAAATTGCAGGAGTAAAAAAAAAGTATACATAAAGACTGTCATCACAGCTAGTCTGTTTTCAGTCATATCTACCCAAATGATTCAGTGTTTTAAACTTAAATATCTCCTTAATAGAATAAGATTTTGTTTAATGCTTTTCCTTCAGAATTTTGTTTCTATTAAAATCCTCTTTCACATAGATATACTTGCTTGACCACTGAAATAAGTCCTTTAAATTTGCATGAAGGATATCAGTAACTTGTTCAGAAAGCTTTCTGATGGGGTCAGAATTGAATGGAAGGGGCAGGGCTGGTTGTTATGGCAATGTCACTATTGCTATAAGATTAAATAAATCTGCCTTTTTATTCTGCCTCACTTGCCAAAAAAATAGGGGTGGCTTTAAAAAAATTTTTATATATTTTCAAAAAACCCTACACTTTGTAAAAATCCCTACAAATCCCCACAAAATGGTGTGGCAACCACTTTTTCCTGTTGACTGTTCTGTTACTGCGGAGAAAATGAAGCCCACCACCCACAAGAGCTTTCCGCCTGCCCCACCCTCACAAGTTTCCAAAAGAAAGAGCATACAAACAATGTTTTTTTGGACCTATAATCCTTGAAGAAAATAAGTGAGCTTCTGCAGAATTACACAATACCCCACTTTCCCTTACCTTTGGGCATATTTTATGCACCCCACATGCTCAATGACATCACATCTTTTTCACGGGGGTGGCCATTAAAGTTCTGCTTAGGTACTTATTGCAATCTGAACTGGCCTACTAGTATTGAAAAAAAAAAACCCCGTTAAACTCACTCAAATTGCCATCTATTAGTTTCATAAGAGAAATAGTTATTATTACTTTCACTGATTATGGTGATAAATGGTTTATATTCTTACACAAAATAAACAAAGACTATTTTATACCGTAGCTGGCGCAACAGCCCCTTAAGTACACCACGGGTTTACTGACCACACATCGGTTTTTTAAGTCCTCTATGAATTTCAGAAGTCCACGGTGAATACTTATAAATATTCATCATCTTTCAACTGATTCTATGTAGGGATTGGTCCATTGCCCAGAGGTAGCATGTCATTAATTTAACGTTAGTGTGCATGATGTAATGTACAAAACAGCCTTCATAGCTCATGAATAAAAAATTTTATGTTTCTTTATTTGTTTGTTTGTACAGGGGATCTGCTTTATAAAAGCAACAGCTTGTTCAGACCTCCACCAATCATATTGTTCTTTGAATGTACCATAACACTTTAAAATATTAGTGTGGAAATCAATATTTAAAATCAAATAAATCAAATCAAATCTAGTCGTCCAACTGTTAGGGGAAAATGAAATAACGTAAAAGTAGGGTGAAATTTGCCCTATAGCTTTGTTGTTTTAGAGGGGCAGCCCACTCCACCCTCTTGTGGTCCACCCGGCCCCTATTTGTCCTGCCCCGCCCTGAAAAATTATACATTTAAAAATACAAATTTGTATTTTTTATTTGTTAAAGACACATGTTTTAGAGGTCAACTTCTTAAAAACTTAATAATGTTAACCGCATAAGTGAAATACATGGATACAGAACACAGAATAATAGCATAATAAGATTAATTCTGTTTGGCTCATGAATGGTCCTTAATCATTCAGAATAGTTTCATTCTGATAGGATTTTAGCTAAAATCCCAGAGCTTCACCATGATTCTCAAATTGATAAGAAACTCCATGTCATCCAGCCCACAATCCCGATCAAATTCACCATCAACAACCTCTCTCGTATTGACAACGTTCATATTACCCGTCTTAGAATTGGTCACACCCACCTCACTCACTCCCACCTCCTTATTGGTTCCCCCCAACCCCTCTGTAACAATTGCCACTGCATCCTCACAATCCAACACGTTCTCCTTGCTTGCCCCCTGTACAACCTTCCCAGAGCTTCCCTCGCTCCCCACAACTCAATTGCTGAGTTCTTCCTGAAAAATCCTCCAGATAAAATAATCTCCTTCCTTCATCATGCATCCCTTTACAACCATATTTAATTCTCCTCTTCCACCCCCTCTCTACTTTGTTTTTGTTTTACCTATGCACCTCCTCTCTTGATCACAGCTTTCTGGCTTTTGTTCTTGAATTTCTCTCATTCTCCCCCTGGTTTCTTTTCTTCCTACCTCTAAAATGATCTGACCTCTCAGGCACAATTTGACCCTCGTTGTCGTGGTGCCGTTAAGACCTCATCAAAACAAACAAATTCACCATGCAGGGGCTCAAGCCATGAGGCATGCACATTAATGCATGCCTCAGCCGACATGCATTAATGTTTTCCTCAATAAATCTAGCACCCTGCCCCTTTTCAAGTTAAGCTAAAGGTTCGTGACTGGTTTCTCCTGGACTAGCTGTTACAGGTTGAGGGATTTAAAAAAATTAGACAGAATTCTCTGCTACTGTTAACTAGTATTTATGTACCAACTTTGAGTCATCTGGTATTAACCCTCACTCTACCACGCGGCGATATTATCACCGTTTTGCATACCCCATCTTTGGCGCTGCCTCCCGAGCGCATTTCCAAAAAAGTGCTGGTAGAGTAAAGGCCAAACAACACGCGACAAATGCGCCAACTCGAAAATATGTGCAGCATGGTCCTGGTGGGCGGCCCAGCGGGTCACTGAAGTGGAACGGGCCCGACTCTGCTGCTTGGAAGACAGAGGACCCTTCAATAATCAGCCCTTGATTAAGCCTTACTATACCACGAGGCGATATTATCACCGTTTTGGTTGCCCCATCTTTGGCTCCGCCTCCCGAGCGCATTTTCAAAAAAGTGCTGGTAGAGTAAAGGTTAATGTTCTTTTCTTCCTTTATTTCAGCAACAAAAGAGACTGGACATGCTCACGATCACAAATCCAGGTGAGTTTTTATGCTCCTACCAACAGCTACTGTACCTCTGAAAAGAAACCAATTTTGCTCAAAAATCTTCTAGAGTTGGTGGTATTGTTTGCTGTTAAAAAGACTATAATAATTTACATTTTCTCAATTTTGAGCAATTCTTTAAAGTTCGGTATTGATTTCTTTGGTCACTGTTTTCTTTTTCCTTACACACAACCAATTTGCTTTGGAATTAAAGAAAGTCAGAGTACAGTGGATTATTATTAAAATATCTTTTTTTTTTTCTTGACTACAAAAAGTCATCACAAAAGAAAAGAATCAAATTAAAGAAATAAGGGCAAGAGAAAGTGAATATTTTAGACTTAGACAGTGAGGCACCATACTTCAATATTCCATTAACTCTGCCAATAAGACTATGATGAGTATTTTGGGAGAGTAAATTGATCTACCTGATAGATCCAGAATCCATTATTACTTAACCAAAGGTTTATTGAAGAGAAGCATAAAAGTAAGAAAATTAATATATTAGACAATGAGCCACCATATTTCAATATGCCATTATATCTAGCAAACAAGGATGTGACCAGGGTAACACACAAAGGGATAAAATCAAATTTGCATATTTTTAGCTCAATTATTCAAAGGATAATAGAACTATTCTACTACCCCTGGCATCAGCGGCATCTGGTTAAGGTTTTCATAACTAAGTTATGAATGGTGTATATTCATGTGGCACAGGGGTAGAGGACATGGGTACTGATCAAATGAGCATGATTGGGGGGTTGTGTGTGCATACTTATTAACTTATTTGCCTAACAATGGAAATATTTGTCAGGTTAAAGTTTTGGTTAAAGTTTGTATAACTTGTGAATGGTGTACAATCATGTGACTTCGCATAGGGGTAGAGGACATAGGTACTGTTCATATGAGCATGACTGGGGTCACGGTGTGTGCATACTAATTTGCTTATAGCAATGAAGATATTTGTATCTGTGGTATCTCTTGAATTAAAGTAGGTGTGATGATTTTGCTTAGACAAATAATCATACAGTATATGTGAAGAGCATTGTTCACACTTATTGGTGAGGTATAGTGTGCATATTAATTAGGTTATTTGCATAAAAATACACTGCTGCAAAATGTTTGACCACAGATCAAAAAAAAATGGCAGGCGAGACATATTGATATTATGTGATATTGACATTCCTGACGTGAATAGGAATCAAAATGTTTGTCTTGCTATAAATACAGTTCTAAGCAAATACAAGTTTTCTTGCTTCTAAAGAATTTTAAATTAGGGGTTTGGGAAATATAAACAATAAGTGGAATGTGGGGTAGAAGATGACATGATGATAAAGTAGCTGAAGGAATTAGGATGAGGGTGGGACAGGGTGGAATTGTATGTTGGGCAGGGTGGGGTGGGATGTTGGTCAGGATGCGTTGGCATATTGGACAAGGTAGGTTGGCATGTGGAATAGGGTGGATTGGCATGTGGAACAGGGTGGGTCGACATGTGGGACAGGGTGGAATGGCATGTGGTGGGGTGTCATCTGGATTTCAGTTGTGATGGCATGTGGGTCATGCAAGTGGTGGAATGACATACAGTATTTGGTTTTCAGGTGCGATTGCATGGAGTATAGGCGTGGGATGACATTTGGGACAGGTTGGGATGGAATGGAATGTGGGACAGTCTGGAATATACATGGTGAAGGGATTTGTATCATTTCCAATGTCTAGTTTGTCATACGTTAAGCAATATTGTTTTGCATAATTTTGCTTTAATGTTATTGTACATTTTTCATGCTACTTGACTGTGCTTGACACACATATTTTTTTAAATTGAAAGTTGTATTACAATCCAGGATGTAGTTCTGGGAATGTGTTGGGGTTGGGAGAGGGTACAGGTTGGAAAGGGGGCCTTAACGACATTCTTTCATTGACAAGTCAGGGCCTCTCCTTCTTTGTTGTTGAATTAATAGAACTAAAAGAAGTGTTATGGTCATAAAGACTGCTAACTCTTACATGTTTTATGAGTTACTGCATGGGTGAGATAACCTTGAGCTGTTTTTGGTGAAAACTCAAGATATTTTGAAGAATGTAGTAAAATGTTGTGAAAATTAACAAAGCAAATGAAATTGTAAGTGCACCTTCCAAGGCTCAGGTAATTTGAAATCATCTGCCTCTGCTACCCTATTTCTGTATATACTTCCCTCTATAAGCCCAATATATATACTAGCTTTGAATAGTCAAGCATACTGTCCTGCCGACAGTTTTTGTTTAGTAGAGGGCGGGGGAACTGGACATTTTTAAAAGTAGGGGTATGGCCCCTTGGACCCCGCTACCTGCGCCACTGAATTAAATTGTTCTTGTTTTGAAAGAATTTGGGGCATCAATACCCTTCCATAGCCCGTAGCCATGCCACTGCTACTAGTATGTCTGTATATGTATTTTGGGAGATTAAATACATCTGAGGTGCAGTGGTTAAGGAGTCATGCTCATATGCGAAAGGTACCGGCTGGTTGGACTCTCGTTGCGAGTGCTGGATTGTGTTCTTCAGCAAGACACTTTTCTTAATTGCTTCAGTTCACTCAGCGTACCAGCGCTGCTGGGATTTAACCTGTGTGGACTGGCGTCCTTTCCAGGGGAAGTCATGTATGTTCTCTTATCCTCCTAGTAGACTAGGGATATGAGCTTGGCCTGATAGGCCTTCGTGGCTCTAGTATGGTAGTAGACCGGGGATATGAGCTCGGCCTGATGGTCCTTCATGGCTCTGGTATGGTAGTAGGACGGGGATATGAGCTCGGCCTGATGGTCCTTCATGGCTCTGGTATGGTAGTAGACCGGGGATATGAGCTTGGCCCGATAGGCCTTCGTGGCTCTAGTATGGTAGTAGACTGGGGATATGAGCTCGGCCTGATGGTCCTTCATGGCTCTGGTATGGTAGTAGGACGGGGATATGAGCTCGGCCTGATGGTCCTTCATGGCTCTAGTATGGTAGTAGACCGGGGATATGAGCTTGGCCCGACAGGCCTTCATGGCTCTAGTATGGTAGTAGACCGGGGATATGAGCTCGGCCTGATGGTCCTTCATGGCTCTGGTATGGTAGTAGGACGGGGATATGAGCTCGGCCTGATGGTCCTTCATGGCTCTGGTATGGTAGTAGACCGGGGATATGAGCTCAGCCTGATGGGCCTTCGTGGCTCTGGTATGGTAGTAGACCGGGGATATGAGCTCGGCCTGATGGTCCTTCATGGCTCTAGTATGGTAGTAGACTGGTGATATGAGCTCAGCCTGATGGGCCTTCGTGGCTCTAGTATGGTAGAAGACCGGGGATATGAGCTCGGCCTGATGGTCCTTCATGGCTCTGGTATGGTAGTAGACTGGGGATATGAGCTCGGCCTGATGGTCCTTCGTGGCTCTGGTATGGTAGTAGACCGGGGATATGAGCTCGGCCTGATGGTCCTTCATGGCTCTGGTATGGTAGTAGACTGGGGATATGAGCTCGGCCTGATGGTCCTTCATGGCTCTGGTATGGTAGTAGACTGGGGATATGAGCTCGGCCTGATGGGCCTTCGTGGCTCTAGTATGGTAGTAGACCGGGGATATGAGCTCGGCCTGATGGTCCTTCATGGCTCTGGTATGGTAGTAGACTGGGGATATGAGCTCGGCCTGATGGTCCTTCGTGGCTCTGGTATGGTAGTAGGACGGGGATATGAGCTTGGCCCGATGGGCCTTCGTGGCTCTAGTATGGTAGTAGACCGGGGATATGAGCTCGGCCTGATGGTCCTTCGTGGCTCTGGTATGGTAGTAGACCGGGGATATGAGCTCGGCCTGATGGGCCTTCGTGGCTCTAGTATGGTAGTAGACCGGGGATATGAGCTCTGCGTGATGGGCCTTCATGGCTCTAGTATGGTAGTAGACTGGGGATATGAGCTCGGCCTGATGGGCCTCGTGGCTCTAGTATGGTAGTAGACTGGGGATATGAGCTCGGCTTGATAGGCCTTCGTGGCTCTAATATGATAGTAGACTGGCGATATGAGCTCGGCCTGATGGGCCTTTATGGCTCTAGTATGGTAGTAGACTGGCGATATGAGCTCGGCCTGATGGGCCTTCGTGGCTCTAGTATGGTAGTAGACTGGGGATATGAGCTCGGCCTGATGGTCCTTTATGGCTCTGGTATGGTAGTAGACCGGGGATTTGAGCTCAGCCTGATGGGCCTTCGTGGCTCTAGTATGGTAGTAGACCGGCGATATGAGCTCGGCCTGATGGGCCTTTGTGGCTCTAGTATGGTAGTAGACTGGGGATATGAGCTCGGCCTGATGGTCCTTCGTGGCTCTGGTATGGTAGTAGACTGGGGATATGAGCTCGGCCTGATGGGCCTTCATGGCTCTGGTATGGTTGTAGACCGGGGATATGAGCTCGGCCTGATGGGCCTTCGTGGCTCTAGTATGGTAGTAGACTGGGGATATGAGCTCGGCCTGATGGTCCTTCGTGGCTCTGGTATGGTAGTAGACTGGGGATATGAGCTCGGCCTGATGGGCCTTCATGGCTCTGGTATGGTTGTAGACCGGGGATATGAGCTCGGCCTGATGGGCCTTCGTGGCTCTAGTATGGTAGTAGACTGGGGATATGAGCTCGGCCCGATGGTCCTTCGTAGCTCTAGTATGGTAGTAGGACGGGGATATGAGCTTGGCCCGATGGGCCTTCGTGGCTCTAGTATGGTAGTAGACCGGGGATATGAGCTCGGCCTGATGGTCCTTCGTGGCTCTGGTATGGTAGTAGACCGGGGATATGAGCTCGGCCCGATGGTCCTTCGTGGCTCTAGTATGGTAGTAGGACGGGATATGAGCTTGGCCCGATGGGCCTTCGTGGCTCTAGTATGGATTTAACTAATATCAATTGATCTACCTTATTAGATCCTTACCATAATTAAAGAGGGAAGCTCATCTCAGTCCATACATCATTGGTAAAATTGCGGAATGCAGAGCTTTGACGTCACTTCCAGTTCTGGAACGCACAAGATCCCTGTCTGTATGTACATGTGCATACTACATAGCGTTGTGTGTGTGAAGATTCAATTGTAGTGCATAACGTTATCTACGAGAAACTTGTCTTTTCAACGTATTTGTTACAAAGAAAAAAAGTGAAAGTAAAAGATTTGTAAGATAATACTACAATAGCAGTCACCAGACAAAAGTTACAATGAGCGAAAAAAGAAAAAGCAAAATTTAAGAAAAAATAGTTCTGGCGGGATTCATACCTAGAACTGTTAGTTTGAAGAAAAAAGATCTGAATTTCATCGCCTTACCGACTGGGCCACATCAAACGTTATTCTATCTTAGGGTTTTGAAGTAGGGTACATGCTGATAGTTTCTCTTTAAGCCTATCCGCACCCGACACCTGAGTTAAACCTAAAAACTCAGGTATGACAATTACCAACCCGACTTCCTGTTCAGTGTATTGTGTTTCCACTCCAAACAATGATTATGTGCCATTCTCATGCACACCACAGCCAAGTAGCCCAAGGTTACTTGTGTGTGTAAGATTACAGAAAGCCAGAGCTGAATAATCAAGGCACTTTTGTGATTGAAATCACTCATCCGTGTTAGGTGTCTTAGTGGAAGAAGTTTGTTTTCAAACTGGTGGTAAAAATAGCTGTATATCTCAATGCCTGAGGTAATAATGTGCATTAACTGTAAATGATTGACGGACCATTTCTCCTAAGGAAAGCTGTTGCTTCATGTATATTAAGCAATGCATGTAAATACCTAACTTTCATCAATTTATTTTTCTAGCAGGTTTTACTAATACAAATGGATGATAGATTTGATTGAAATACACCAACTTTGTGGGAGAATGTGTTGCTGTGATGTCATACTGTGCCTTTCCTATTTGTTTATTGGCATTTTTTGTGAACCTTCAAATTTGAATATCTCCTGGTAGGAATAACATATCAACATGATTTTTGTACTAAATTGTTTGTAAAGAAATTCTCTTTCTTATGAAAGGTTACGAAAAACCATGGGAATATTCCTTTAAGGTTTCATTTTAATTTAATTATTAGTATGTGGTTTCCCATTTTTGGTTCCGATGTGATAGCATCAGGAACCTACGTGGTCATGATGGCGTGTGTATGTGTGTGTATGTGACGGCCTGCTCGTAAACACGATATCTCAAGAACGATACAGTGGATTCATGTCATATGTGGTACACAGATAGCCCATGGTCTGTAGATGTACCCTATGATTTTTAGTGGTGATGTCTTGCATATTAATGAGTAGGCAGGACTTCATGTAAAAATCTTGAAATGCGTATATTTTAACAACCATATATGTTTTGTTTCATATTTGGTACAGTTATGTTTGCTGGTGTGTACATATTAGTAGTATGGAAACGTTGAATTTCAATAATATGCATAGTGGGCAGGGCTTAATATGATTTTGCTGAAAAGAGCATGTAAACACGATATCTAAAGAACGATAAACTGAATTCAAGTCGTATGTCATACACAGATTGCCCATCATCCGTAGATGTGCCCTTTGGGTTTGGTGGTGATGTCATGCATATTAACCCTTACTCTACCATGCAGCAATATTATTGCCATTTTGGGTGCCCCATCTTTGGCCTCGCCTCCCGAGCACATTTTCAAAAAAGTGCTGGTATAGAGTAAGGGTTAATCAAGTCACGACAAATGTGCCAAGTCAAAAATATAGGCAGCATGGTCCCAGTGGGCGACCCAGCGAGTCCCGGAAGAGGAATGGGCCCGACTTTGCTGCCTGGAAGACAGAGGACCCTTCAATAATCATGCCTTGATTAACCCTTACTCTACCACGCGGCGATATTATCGCCGTTTTGGGTGCCCCATCTTTGGCCCCACCTTCCGAGCGCATTTTCAAAAAAGTGCTGGTAGAGTATGGGTTAATCAGTAGGGATGGGGAGGCTTAATGTAAAAAATTGAAATGCTCATATTATAACAACCACATGTTTCATATTTGGTACAGTTATGATGTTTGCTAATGTGTATATTTTCATGGTATATCAATGTTAAATTTCATTAGTATGCATAGTGGGTGGGGCTTAATATGATTTTGCACAAAAAAAAAGTTTGTAATCACGATGTCTAAAGAATGATAAACTGGATTCAAGTCATATGTGATACACAGATAGCCCATGGTCTGTGGATGTACCTTATTGGTTTTGGTCATGATACCTTGCATATTAATGAGTAGGCGGGGTTTAACCTAAACTTCTTCAAATATGATACATGGGCAACCGTACAGTATGTCTGTTTTGCATCATTCTTGCTATGATATGATGTTGTTAATTATTGTGCACATGCTAATGTTGTCAATAGGTATGTCTATTTTATTGATCTGCATCATGCATGGTGGTCGTGGCTTATGAATAAACATCCTAGAAAAAATATTTCATGACATGCGATGACATGACAGTTAATACAAAACTTGCAAATCAATCAGCATATGAAAAAGCATTGGAACTACAAAACCTTTTGGTTCTGGTTTAGAAAACCAGATCTAATTTACTCTTAAAATCTCAATGTGACTAACATCAAAAATGGTTAGAATTTGAAAGAATTTATGGAGTTCTTTTAAATGATGCAAAACTCATCTCGTATCAGTTTGGTATGGTCCCGAATTTTTGTTGTTTTGAAAATTGCAGATCCAAATTGACAATAATATTATTGATCTGGCGTTGAAGGGTTAAAGGTTAGGTGTCCTGAATACTGTGTATCAAGTCATATGTTAGAGGTACCGGGTTCAATTCCGCCAGATCTTAATTTACTAGTGCTTTTACAACTGGTTTATCAAACGGCTGTTGACATCTCTATATAACCTTCACTGTTTAGAACGGGATGTAAAATAACCTAAATACCTACCGTTTGTGTAAACGGTAGAAAACTCGTCTTTTATGCATATCGATACCATTATTCGTGGACTAATCACAAATAATTTGTCAGGTTGCATTCGAAGCTTCCTTGTTGCATCTGGATTTGATTAGCACGTGGCCTAGATTCCAGCTACATTGTATACCAAGTATGTTCTTGGATGGTCTCCGAAGTCAAACCTGGTTAATCAGTTTGGTGGAGCTGCCGAGCTGCTTCTGATCAAATCAAACCCCTCCTGATTGAGTGGATTTTGTTTCATCAGCTGCGAGCCATCGCTTGTATACATTTGTCGTCGTAAAGTGGAAGTTTTCAGCCATAATTACAGCAAAATTGCTCATTTGTACCCGTCTTTTGTCGCCAGTTAAATTTTTGTAAAGCACTGTTTAGCTTCTTGCAATAACTGTGGAAGGTATATTTTTTCACTTAAAGTTTTTGAAGAGAAGTTTAAAGGGGGAGGCTCGTCTCAGTAAAATACGGTAAAAATGGGGGTTACTTTATTTTGACGTCACTTCCGGTTGTGGAGGCAAGATCTGATCCTCTGTCTGTTTGTACCACACAGTACAGCCAGACACTAGCATGTACGTTGTGTGTGCAGAATTACATACACAGTGCATTACGTTACTGTGACAAGAAACTTATTTGTTTTTTCCAATGCTTTTTTGTCAGAAAGCGAAAGTGAAATTTTAGTATTATAATACTACAATAATAGTCACCAAATAAAAATTACTGAGAAAAAAAAGAAGAAGATGAAAGCAAAAAGTCAAAATAAGCGATTCTACCGGGGCTTGAACTCACGGCTTGATTTGAAAATAAAACGTTACTTGCGATCGCCGCAAGCGTCTGGGCTATTTCATGTGGTGACCTTCAAGGCGTTTTAAATAACTATATACCTTGCAATACGAGACAACGAATCGCGCAGCAAATTTCAACCAATCAAAAAATTTGAATGGAATTCTAAATATTGTGCACATATGACGATATCGCCTCTTTAAAGTTTGTGCATATTTGATACTTCTCTTTCAAATGTGTGTACATGTAACATTTAAAAAGTGTTAAGCTTTTGTTTATGCTTAAGGAGTGAGATTTTATGAATGAAAAACATTCTGTTGGATTTAAAGGATTAGCTCAGGGGTCAAGAAAGTCCATCTTATATAACCCAAGAAACAAAATGGTTAAGAAATCATGCAAAAATCTTATTTCGTTAAGGAGACATTTAAAGGATTAGCTCGGGTCAAGCAAGTCCATCTTATAAAACAAAAGAAACAAAATGGTGAAGAAAGTATGCAAAAATCTTATTTCTTTAAGAAGATATTTAAAGGATTAGCTCAAGTCAAGCAAGTCCATCTTATATAACCCAAGAAACAAAATGGTGAAGAAATCATGCACAAATCTTGTTCCGTTAAGGAGATATTTAAAGGATTAGCTCAGGTCAGTTAGCAAGTTCATCTTATAAAACAAAAGAAACAAAATGGTGAAGAAAGCATGCAAAATTGTATTCCCTTAAGGAGATATTGAAAGGATTAGCTCAGGGGTCTCAAGCAAGTCCATTTATATGAATGAGGACTTCAAAAGAAACACAATGGTGAAGAGAAAGCATTCAAAAAAATCTTATTCCGTTAAGGAGATATTCTAGTTTAAAGCTGTCTTATCAATGTAGAAATGACTGTAGTAAGTCTACTATGGAAAGTTGGCATCTTCATTCTCACATTCTTAACAATTGTAAATGTATTTTAAAGAAAGTTTATTTCATTTTTCACTATTCAAATTATTTTTCCTCGAGCTTTCTTCAGGTGTTATATTATAAATACCCTTCCTAGATTCAGTTTGACTACTTTTTTGACATACTGTATCCTATGCTTCTTAAGTCACAAAATTGTCGGACAAAATATGATAGAATACATAAGAGTTTGAGGAATCTGAGGCTATGACATCACAACTAGTCTGACTTCAGTCATTTCTCTACAAATGATACCAAACTTTAAACTTGGATATCTCCTTAATTGAATAAGATTTTTGAATGCCCACTTCACTATTTTTTATATATTTTGAAGTCCTCTTTCATATAAGATAAGACTTGCTGGACCCAAGAACTAATCCTTTAATTAGACATGAGAAGTATTTTGTCATCTAGGTAAGGTGTTACAGGGACTTGTTGGTTGCTAAATTTTAAAGGGGGGGGCAGGAGCCTGCATGGGTGCCTCCCCCTTCCCATCCCTTAAATCATCATTTTTATAGCAATAACCATTTATAAAACAATTGTCTTGCAAAGTCTTATTGCATAAGTCTAAGAATAGAAGAGGTATCTTTTATGGCAAATCTAGTCATGTTCAATCCCTGTATTCTAGAAAGCGATTTAATGAATAGCAATTGAAAATTGTTTGAATATTGTTTTTAACAAATTTCCACAACTGCAGTGTATACATCGGTAAATTCTAACAAGGTCATCATTCGAAAAGCTATTTTCAAGCAGACTATTTTTGTTTTCTTGTTCGTCATGACTGCCATTTCTCGCTAGATTTACCACTTTTATATCAAGCCTTAAGACACAAATGTGAGGCGTTGAAATTTCTTACCAGAGCAGATTCACTAACAGAGTTTTACTCATTGAGGTTGGTCTTGTTAATGTGAATCCTGACATTGGGGAATTAAGGCATGGTGGCGTTGCGTGTTAATGAGTAGAACCATGTCGTAGTCATGCGTGCTTGTTTGGTATAATGTACCCTGCAGGAGTTCCACTTTAGTGCATGAGTCGAGCTTCTTCTTTTTAACTTGCAATTAGTGGAAGTTTTCAGGTGAATGAAAAGAGACAGTGACTGGTGTTTGAGCTAAAGACAGGTTGGTGTAGTCATATATGCATGCCTCACAGAAATGGGTATTTTAAACTTAATTTAGTGCTGGTGATGATTTTAATTTTTGGTGCATGTATGTGTGGCAAACAACAAGAACGGTTCTATCAGTTCTATATTTCAAGTTGAAAAGTTTATGGACATTAAGCAGTTTCATTAATGGTTAGAAAAGTATCAAGTCCTGAGCAGATCACTTTAAAAAGCACACTTGTTTTGAGTTATGACCGGTTGAAGTTTTATCAGTTTTTATTTCATGGAAATTTATGATGTACCCTTACAGAAATGTTAGCTTGCAGCTTGCTTGCGACAAGCTAAGATTTTCAGCTGGCGCAAATGTGCTGCAAGCTTGCAGCATGCTTAACGTGCTGCAAGCTTGTGCAAGCTTGCAGCAATCGTGCTGCAAGCTAGTATTTGGAACAAATACTAGTTTGCAAGCTTGCACAAGCTAATGTTAGCTTGTGCAAGGTAGCATACAATATTTCTTAGCTTGCACAAGCTTGCAGAAAGGTTTGTTAGCTTGCGCAAGCTTGCAGATAGTTTTGCTAGCTTGCGCAAGCTAACTTGTTTCAAATACTAGCTTGCAGCACGCTTGCAGCACGCTTGCAGCATGCTTGCAGCACGCTTGCAGCAAGCTTACAGCATGCTTGTGCAAGCTAAAAATTGTTAGCTTGTTGCAAGCGTGCTGCAAGCATGCTGCAAGCTGAAATTTCTGTATGGATATGACTGGCTGAACAGCTCAACATCTTTATGTATTTATTTCTTTACATTTCTTTCCTAAATTTTAGTCATTGAAAATGATAGAAAAGTCTTTTTCTGCTAGATTTCAAAGGGCATGGCAACGATTCAAAAAAGTTAAGGTCAGAATTTGCTGCACTACCTCAAAGAATTATGATAAATGTTTAACCCTTACTCTACTAGGGCTTTGAAAATGTGAGCTTAATTTTCGTAGTTTTTTTTTTCATTTGCATTTTTGATAACCTTCCTTTCATTACAGGTTTGGTTAGAATGGAAGCTAAGATATTTATCTTATAAGTAATGAAAGCCAAATTAGGAAATATTAAACACAAATATGCAAATTAAGCAATTTTTAGATAAATTTGGTCAACAATGGCCAATCTTTGCAGAAGTATAACTTCTTGTCAATATTGAAAATAGAGATTTGTGTTACATTTTTAGATTTAAAAAAAAATGTTTTCCAGTAATGCTAATCTATAATCTTTAGAAAGAAAGGAAAGATTAAAAAACACCAAAATGATTTTAGTCAAATCACCCCTGAAAATTTCAGCAGAAAAGTTATAACGCAGTAGTCATGGTGAGACTCGAATTTAATGTTCTCGCGTGCTGGCTGCGTTCATATCCACTACACTACATGATCATTTAAAATGCTGTTGTGAAATTAAATTATTAAAGGCAAGGGTTGAAATAGAGGGGGTATGCCTGTATTTTTATATCAAATGAAAGGAAATTGCAAGCACCTTCGAACGGCCGTTCAATGAAGCATGTGCGATGTATGGTTTTGGTACACAATTTTTTAAGGGAAAGAAAGAAGAAGAAAAAAACGGGTCAAAAATGGCAGAAATTCATTAAATTTTGAAGAAATTTCTCTAGAACAAAAGATTGCAGGTAGGGATTATCAAAATACCAGATATCAATAACATCATGTCTTAGAATTTGCATGTTTAATTTTAAAGCAAAAATGTGAACTTGAAGTTATTGTAAATTAATAAGAAAAACAAAACCCTTTTTTCCAATTTTTTAGCAATTTTTGAGTTTTACCTTTTTCAAGCTACTTTTTATCAAAATTCTGTAATATGACCCTTATAAAAAAGTTATATTTTCTGAAAGAAATATTTGAGTACTTTAAAATGATACCAAGATTACTCCGTAGGACTTTGGTAAAGTCCTGATATTATTTAAAAAAAAAGGTGGTTTGAAAACGGCGATAATATCGCCGCTGCGTGGTAGAGTAAGGGTTAAAAACAAAGGATTTCAAAAGAAAATGCCAAGGTCGCCCTGTAATACATCTAATATGCAAATTGATGGCTAACATTAAAAATTGCTGTCTGACATTAAAAATTGCTGTAAACTGGTCAATTTTTAACCAATTTTTTTATGATTTTTTATAGCTACAATGATGGTTAACTTTGATAGATTTTAAAGCAATTAATTTATGCCTCTACATGTACCTTAAGTAAGTGTCGACATTGATTTCATATATCAACCAGATTTTAAAATATTAAGATGTCGGAGATTCCCAGGGGAAGGATATGTAAGAGGACTTCAAAAGAAACAAAAAAAAGTGAAGAAAGCATTTATATGAATATATGAAAGAGGACCTAAAAAGAAACAAAAAAGTGATGAAAGCATTCAAAAATCTTATTCCATTAAGGAGATATTTAAAGGATTAGTTTAGGGGTCAAGCATGTCTATCTTAAAAGAAACAAAAAAGTGAAGAAAGCATTCAAAAATGTTATTCCGTTAAGGAGATATTTAAAGGATTAGTTCAGGGGTCAAGCATGCCCATCTTATATGAAAGAGGACTTCAAAAGAAACAAAATAGTAAAGAAAGCATTCAAAAAATCTTATTTCATTTAGGGGATATCTAAGTTTAAAGTTTGGTGTAATTTGTGTAGAAACGACATAAATCAGACTAGCTGAGATGTCATAGCCTCAGATTCCTCAAAGTCTTTATGTATTCTATCATATTTTGTCCTGCGATTTGGGGCTTAGAAACCATTGGATTTGTCAAAAAGTAGTCAAACTCTTTAAATCTAGTAAGGGTATAATATTCCACCTGAAGAAAATTTGAGGAAAAAATTAAATAGTAACAAATTTAAGTAAACTTTCTTTAAAATATATCAACAATTGTTAAGAATGTTAGGATGATCGCGAAGACCCATCTTTCCATAGTAGACTTACTACAACAGTCATTTCTACACTGATAAGACTTTAAACTTGAATATCTCTTTAACAGAATAAGATTCTTGAACAGTTTCTCATCATTTTGTTTCTTTTGAAGACCTCTTTCATATATGATGGGCATGCTTGACCACTGAACTATTCCTTTAACAGTGTTATTTCTCAGTATTTTGATCCATGTTTCCAAGTAAACTTGGCCCACAACTTTGTGAATAGTGTTAGCACCAATAGGAGGGAGGGACGGATGAGGGGTCATGTATTATACTCTGCACATGAATATTCAGTTAAAGGAGACTGAAAAGTGAGGGCGTATATTCAAAAATCAAATGCTTATCTAGCATGCAACGGTATAGCAATTTTCTGGTTTAAAGTGACCTTTGCCCTCAAGTGACCTTTTCCCTCATGTTGCCTGTGGGCTATGGAGGCATGAAGTTTATCGATCTATTGTGAATATATCTGCGAAATTCTGAAAAACAAACGCTGTCTCTTTTTCAGTCTAGTGCTCCTTGAAATGAAAACGTCACTGATTTCTTGAATATGATTACGTGCAGTTGATACGTGAAATTGGTCAAATTTGGTTCTTAATAGTGATCGAGGACTCTGTGGTCTAGCGGTAATAGCATCGGCTTGGCATGCCATTTAAGTCCCAGGTTCAATCCTGACACTCATATGACATCCTCATCAAAGGGATATGAACCACTCCCACCGCCATTGCTGCATTTCATCCAAACTGTGTTGTCTATTTAGATGGAAATTGGTAATTTTCACAATCTGCCATTTTGGTGTTGTTCTTATTCTTGTATGTATCTACAGGCGTGTTATCTGGTTTTTGTGTCCTTAATCTATCACATATGCTTCATTTGTTTAGATTTTGTGTGTTTTTGCTCAGATTTTAGTTTAGAGATGTACATATTAGTGTTGATTGGTCGGGTTATTTTTGGCACAAATAGTCTTTGAAGTTTGGAAATAACTCTTTAGTTTCAAAGTTAAAGGATAAGTCAAGCGAATCCCATCTTATATGAAAGAGAACTTCCTTAGAAACAAAATGGTAAGAAAATGTTTAAAAATCTTATTCCATTAGGAGATAATTAAGTATAAAGTTTGGTATCATTTGTGTAGAAACGACTGAAATTAGACTAGTTGTGACATCACATCCTCAGATTCCTCAAGGTCTTTATGCATTCATATTTGTTCTGTGGTTTTGTGCCTTAAAAACCATTGAGACAAGGAAGTAGAAAAACAATCTAATAAGGGTAATAATAATTCACCATCTTAAGAAGTTTAAAGAAAAAGAAAATTCAAATAAAGTCAAATAAAGATTCGTTAAAATGTATTAACAATTGTTAAGAATGTGAGGATGAGAGCTCCACCTGTCCAAAGTAGACTTACTACACCAGTCATTTCTACATAGATAAGACTAGAGCTTTAAACTTGAATATCTCCTTAACAGAATGAGCCATTAAAGTAGTTTCTTTACTATTTTGTTTCTTTTAAAATCTTCTTTCATATAAGATTAACTTGACCACTTAACTAATCCTTTGAGTAATTATCCCCTCACCAACAATATAGCATCTTTACCGTTTGTCCGTCTGTTCGTACTTCTTCCATCTCCCATCTCTCTTGGAATGGAGACCTTCTCACCGCAAAAAAAGACATCGTTGACCACCTCGCCGCCTCTTTCAGCAACATCTCGTCCTCGACCAACTACTCCAATGCTTTCAAAATCAAAAAGCTATGATGAAGCCCGGAGAATCACTTTTCCTCTGACAACTCCGAAAGCTACAACACCCCTCTCACCCTTTCTGAATTAAACCAAGCCATCAGCGACGCTGGCTGCACCTCCAAGGGCCCAGATAACATCCCCTATCAGTTTCTGAAACACCTCCCCATCAAGGCCACCACTACCCTACTCACCATCTTCAACCACATTTGGTCCTCACACTCCTTTCCCCTATCTGGAGGACAGCTATTGTCATCCCCGTCCTTAAACCGGGAAGGATAGCACCGACCCCACCAGCTACCGACCCATCGCCCCTTACTTGCTGTCTCTGTAAAATTATGGAAAAGATCATTAATCAGAGACTAAACTGGTTCCTCGAGACCAACAGAATCCTCTCTCCTCACCAAAGCGGCTTCCAAAACGCCGCAATACCCTAGACCAGTTAATTACGCCGACACCGCTATCCGGGAATCCTTTGCAAAAAGGAACACCTCATTGCCATATTTTTGACCTCGAGAAAGCTTTCGACACTACTTGGAAATACGGCATTACCCGGAAACTTCACACCATTGGCCTCAGAGGCCACCTCCCATCTTTATTCAAAACTTCCTCTCACCCAGGCAGTTCCAAGTTCGTATTGGCCACACCCCTCTCCAAGCCGTACCCCAAGAAGAGGGCGTCCCTCAAGGCAGCATCCTCTCCCCACTCTCTTCAACCTGAGCATTAATGACATCGGGAATGACCTTGGCCCCAGCATCAAACGTACCCTCTACGTGGATGACTTCACCATCTTCTACTCCTCCCCCCAGCTTTCCTATTGTTGAAAATAGGCTCCAAACCAGCCTCAATCAGCTGCAAGTCTGGAGCAACAATAACGGTTTTAGATTCTCCAAAGACAAGACAGTCTGCATGCACTTTTGTCATTTCAACAACCTCCACCCCAACCCGAACTTTGTGCTCAATGGGAATCGCATCCCTAAAGTTCCTTGGTCTAACTCTAGACCCCAAGCTCACCTACAAGCCACACATCACCAACCTGAAACTAAAATGCAATAGCTCCCTCAACCTCCTCCGACTGCTCTCCAACACTACTTGGGGAGCGAACCGCTATGCTCTCCTCAAAATTTTCAGGCTCACCATTCGTGCCAAGCTTGACTATGGCAATATTGTTTACTGTGTCGCTCACAACTCATACCTCAACCACATTAACACCATCCAAAATGAAGCCCTCAGGCTTTGTCTAGGAGCCTACAGGACCTCCCCAATCACTAGCCTTCATGTTGAAGCCAACGAACCCCCATTTCTACTTAGATGTAAAAAGCTTAGCCTCTCCTATGCTTTTAGAGTCCTCACCAACACCCAGAACCCTGTTTACAACCTCATTAGGTACCCCAATTTCTCCTCCCTCTTTGATAGGACTAAAACCCTATCGCCCCCTTCAGCTTACGCATTAAATCAGACCTCTTTCAACTTGGCATCAACCCCGCCACTCTCGGCACCTATTCCTGGCCCACTTTTCCGCCTTTGGGCCACCCCCTTCCTTCTGTCCACCTAGACCTCTCCACTTATAACAAAACTCAAACTCACCTAATCTCTTCATCAATCTCCACAACCAAATCAAAGACCAACTCTCAAATTACACCTCCATCTATACTGATGGCTACAAGGAAGGCAACAAGACAGCTGCTGCTGCCATCATCCAAGACATCACCCTCAGTAGCAGACTTCCTGACCACTCATCCATCTTTTCAGCCGAGGCTAAGGCCATTCTCCTCGCCCTCAACTTTATTGAGTACTCTCCTCTTAGTCACTTTGCCATTTTCTCTGACTCAAAGGCTGTTCTTACTTCATTACTCAATCTTAAATGGGATAACCTCACCTGCCTCCTCCTCCGGAAACTCTTTTCTCCCACCCTCTGCAGGAAAAGTGTTCTTTTCTTCTGGATACCCAGCCATGTTGGCATCCCTGGCAATGACAGGGCTGATACAGCCGCTAAGCTTGCCCTTAACCTCCTCCCTTCCCCTTTTCCCAAAACCCTCTCTGACATCAAACCGCTTTATCGCTTCTCTTGTTCGTGACCGCTGGCAAACCTTATGGAACTTCCAAATTGATAACAAACTCCATGTTATCCAGCCCACAATCCCGATCAAATCCACCATCAACAACCTTTCTCGTATCGACAACGCTCATATTACCCGTCTTAGAATTGGTCACACCCACCTCACTCACTCCCACCTCCTTATTGGTTCCCCCAACCCCTCTGTAACAATTGCCACTGCATCCTCACAATCCAACACGTTCTCCTTGCTTGCCCCCTGTACAACCTTCCCAGAGCTTTTCTCGCTCCCCACAACTCAATTGCTGAGTTCTTCCAAAAAATCCTCCAGATAAAATAGTCTCCTTCCTTCAGCATGCATCCCTCTACAACCATATTTAATTCTCCTCTTCCACCCCCTCTCTACTTTGTTTTTAGTTTTACCCATGCACCTCCTCTCTCGATCACAGCTTTCTGGCTTTTGTTCTTGAATTTCTCTCATTCTTCCCCTGGTCTCTTTCCTTACTACCTCTAAAATGATCTGACCTCTCAGGCACAATTTGACCTTCGTTGTCGTGGTGCCGTTAAGACCTCATCAAACAAACAAACAAACAAACATGATTAAACTCCAAAACATTTGGTCAGAATTTGTGTCACCTTTTCAAAGAATTATGATAGACAAATTAAACAGAAAAGGGTTTACATCAGAAAATATCAGTTGCCCAGTCAAGCATTGCAAATTAGCATAACAATTTGTGTATTGAAGCCTGATGATTAAAAAGCTGTAAAATGGTCAATTTTTAACAGGGTTATGCTGCAATAATTTGATACTTTTTCAGATTTTGATGCAATTTAAACTAATGATGCTTGAACATGTACGTCCATGAATGTAGTAATTGCAGAGAATGCATCGTGTGTGACATGGTGTCATTTTCATGCCGAAAAGTTTCTCTTTAAGCCTAACCGCACCTGACACCTGAGTTAATCCTGAAAACTCAGGTATGACAATTACGAACCCGACTTCCTGTTCAGTGTATTGTATTTCCACTCCAAACAATGATTGTTTATCTTCCATTCCCATGCAAACCACAGCCAAGTAGCCCAAGGTTATTTGTGTGTATAAGATTACACAAAGCCAGAGCTGAATAATCAAGGCACTTTTGTGATTGAAATCACTCATCTGTGTTAGGTGTCTTAGTGGGAGAAGTTTGTTTTCAAACTGGTGATAAAAATAGCTGTGTATCTTAATGCCTGAGGTAATAATGTGCATTTACTGTGAATGATTGACGGACCATTTCTTTTAAGGAAAAATATTGCTTCATGTTGTGACAAAATTGCATTGTCCAAAAATCTGTGACATTTTGAAAGTTTGTGACAAAATGTACATAAAGAGATGTATTAAAAATGATCTGACATTTTGTGACATGGTTTACCCCTTTACTCATATTCATTGGTAATTTGATGTTGCATTTTAGTGGTGGATTCCATTTTTCATGAAACATACATAACCAAATGATCATTTGATCATCTTTCTATGAGTATCACCGGTCAACTGGTCATGATGTGTGAATCTATGCCAAACAAATGCGACAAAGGCAAAACTGATGTGACATTCTGTGCAAAAGGTGCCAAAAATTATGTGACATTTGAGACATTTATGTGACAAATTTGAAATTTTATGATGTGACATTTTGTGACAAGCCATCAATCATCCAGTCTATAATTGGTATCATTCAAGAAGATGGAATATTCAAATCAGGGGTTCATCGTTGGTTGTAGTCATGCGAATCATGGCTAACTCAATGTGACCCTTTTGATGATGGAGTAATTCCATCTCCGCCTATCCAGAGCTGATTGGTGAGACACATTCAGGGACATGCTCATCAATCTAGGGTTATATAGATGACCAAAGATTCAGCATGTTTAAAAATTAAAAGGGTGCCAGCCAGCACTTAGGTTCTTCTTAACCCCTTAGCTGTGATTTCTCGTTTCCTTCATATCATTAAAATGTATAAGTTTATACAGAATAAGTTTATATCCATAAGATGCTAAAAAAGCATCGGAACCACAAAACCTCTGGTTTTCATTTCATTTATTTGTTCATCAACAACTTGACATTGGAGAACAGAAAATAACAGGAAAATTACAAAATGATTAATAATAAAGAAATTGCAGATGAAAGGTAAAGATAAATTAACAGTCATATGTACATAATATAATAAATTATATCAAAAGTTCTCAAAAAATAAATATTTACAATAAAAATGCTAATCAATGACAATTGATATGATAAATGACAGATATATGCAAGTTGGGGTAGGGAGTGGTTGCAAAAACTCTAGTGAGCTTAATGTGGCAATCACTCCCCTGGCTATAAAGGAAGCAAGCCACATACATACGGTAGTTTATTACTATAGCTACGTAATATAGTTACCCCCTCCCCCTTAGTTTCCCTTAAACACATTTACTAATGTACCTAACTACAAATTGTATTATCGTATATAATTTAAATGAACCTAGGAGGCTCCATAGCCTCACTCCCTTCCCCACACACAATCATCCAACCCCACACACATTCACTCCCACATACACCCCACCCTAGTAACACAAACCTAAAAAGGAATAAGGAAAAGAAAATTGATGTGTGCTCAGGAAGTACTTCTTAAGATAATTTTTTAAACTGGCTTAGAACAAAACGTTTTTATCATGTAATTGCAGGTCGGAATTCCAGACATTTACGGATCTAATTCTTAAGCTCTTTTGGGCATTGTTGCTAATACAGGGAAAAGCGTGAAAATCATTACGTTGTCGGGTATTGTAGCAGTGAATCTTGCTATTTGGGGTGTAAAAAGTTTTATTTAAACTTGTTGGGTATACTACTGTTTATGCAGAATAAGTTTATGCAGAATAAGTTTATATAGAATAAGTTTATATAGAATAAGTTTATATATAATAAGTTTATATAGAATAAGTTTATGCAGAATAAGTTTATATAGAATAATTTTTTATAGAATAAGTTTATATAGAATCAGTTTATATAGAATAAGTTTATATAGAATAAGTTTTTATAGAATAAGTTTATATAGAGTAAATTGATGCAGAATAAGTTTATACAGAATAAATTTATATATAATAAGTTTATAAAGAATAAGTGTATATATAATAAGTTTATGCAGATTAAGTGGATATAGAATAAGTGTATATAGAATCAGTTTATGTAGAAAAAGTGTATATAGAATAAGTTTATATAGAATAAGTTTATATCCATAAGATTATATAGAATCAGTTTATGCACAATAAGTGTATATAGAATAAGTGTATATAGATTAAGTTTATATCCATAAGATTATAAAGAATAAGTTTATGGAGGAAAAGTTTATGCAGAATAAGTTATGCAGATTACGTGTATGTAGAATAAGTTTATATAGAATAAGTTTATGCAGAATAAGTGTATTGAATAAGTTTGTGCAAAATAAGTTGATGCAGAATAAGTTAATATAGAATAAGTTTATATCAACAAGATTATATAGAATAATTTTATGTAGAATAATAAGTTCATGCAGAGTAAATTTATATAGAATAAGTTTTTACAGAATAAGATTATATCCATCAGATTATATAGAATAAGTTTATATAGAATAAGTTTATGCAGAATAAATGTATATAGAATACGTTTATATAGAGTAAATTGATGCAGAATAAGTTTATATAGAATAATAAGTTTATATAGAATAAGTTTATAACCAAGATAAAATTATATAGAATAAGTTTATGCAGAATAAGTGTATATAGAATAAGTTTATATAGAATAATAAGTTTAGACAGAATAAGTTTATATAGAATAAGTTTATATCCATAAGATTATATCCATAAGATTATGTAGAATAAGTTTATATAGAATAAGTTTATGCAGAATATGTTTATATAGAATAAGTTTATATAAAATAAGTTTATATCCATAAAATTTTATAGAATAAGTTCATATAGAATAAGTTTATGCAGAATAAGTGTATATAGAATAAGTTTATGCAGAATAAGTGTATATAGAATAAGTTTATATAGAATAAGTTTATGCAGAGTAAATTGATGCAGAATAAGTTTATATAGAATAATAAGTTTATACAGAATAAGTTTATATCCATAAGATTATATCCAGAAGATATAGAATAAGTTTATATCCAATAAGATTATATATAATATGTTTATATACACCACGTTTATATGAAATAAGTAAATATATAGAATAAGTTCATATAGAATAAGTTTATATGGAATAAGTTTATATAGATTAAGGTTTTATAGAATAAGTTTGTATAGAATAAGTTTATATCCATAACATTATATCCATAAGATTATATAGAATAAGTTTATATCCAATAAGATTATATATAATATGTTTATATATAACAAGTTTATATGAAATAAGTATATATATAGAATAAGTTTATATAGAATAAGTTTATATGGAATAAGTTTATACAGATTAAGGTTTTATAGAATAAGTTTGTATGGAATAAGTTTATACATATTAAGTTTATGCAGGATAAATGTATATAGAATACGTTTATATAGAGTAAATTGATGCAGAATAAGTTTATATAGAATAATAAGTTTATATAGAATAAAGTTTATGCAGAATAAGTGTATATAGAATAAGTCTATATAGAGTAAATTGATGCAGAATAAGTTTATATAGAATAAGTTTGTATAGAATAAGTTTATATCCATAAGATTATATCCATAAGATTATATAGAATAAGTTTACATCCAATAAGATTATACATAATATGTTTATATATAACAAGTTTATATGAAATAAGTATATATATATATAGAATAAGTTTATATAGAATAAGTTTATATGGAATAAGTTTATGTAGATTAAGGTTTTATAGAATATGTTTATATGGAATAAGTTTATATCCATAAGATTTTATAGAATAAGTTTATATAGAATAAGTTTATGCAGAATATGTTTATATAGAATAAGTTTATATAGAATAAGTTTATATAGAATCAGTTTATATAGAATAAGTTTATATCCTTAAGATTTTATAGAATGTTTATATAGAATAAGTTTATGCAGAATAAGTGTATATAGAATAAGTGTATATAGAATAAGTCTATATAGAGTAAATTGATGCAGAATAAGTTTATATAGAATAAGTTTGTATAGAATAAGTTTATGTCCATAAGATTATATCCATAAGATTATATAGAATAAGTTTATATCCAATAAGATTATACATAATATGTTTATATATAACAAGTTTATATGAAATAAGTATATATATATAGAATAAGTTTATATAGAATAAGTTTATGTGAAATAAGTTTATATAGATTAAGGTTTTATAGAATAAGTTTATATGGAATAAGTTTATATCCATAAGATTTTATAGAATAAGTTTATATAGAATAAGTTTATGCAGAATACGTTTATATAGAATAAGTTTATATAGAATAAGTTTATATATAATAAGTTTATATAGAATAAGTTTATATCCATAAGATTTTATAGAATAAGTTTATATAGAATAAGTTTATGCAGAATAAGTTTATATAGAATAAGTTTATACGGAATAAGTGTATATAGAATAAGTTTATATAGAATAAGTTTATGCAGAGTAAATTGATGCAGAATAAGTTTATATAGAATAATAAGTTTATACAGAATAAGTTTATATCCATAAGATTATATCAATAAGATAGAGAATAAGTTTATATCCAATAAGATTATGTATGATATGTTTATATATAACAAGTTTATATGAAATAAGTATATATATATAGAATAAGTTCATATATAATAAGTTTATATGGCATAAGTTAATACAGATTAAGGTTTTATAGAATAAGTTTATATGGAATAAGTTTATACATAAGTTTGTGCAGAATAATATTTTACAGAATAAGTTGATACAGATTTAGTTTGTACATAATTATTTTATACAGAACAAGTTTATATCCATAAGATTATATCCATAAGATTATATAGAATAAGATTATATCCATTAAGAATAAATAAAATACGTTTATATAGAACAAGTTTATACGGAATAAGTATATATATACATATATAGAATAAGTTCATATAGAATTAGTTTATACATAGAATAGGTTTAAATTAGTTGTCAATTCTGTAAGAGAATAATAAACACAATGCAAAAAAATGACTGACATTTTTAAGGCAGGTTGATCAGTTTAAAGCCCTTACTTTGCTGATTTTGGGAAAAATGATCAAAACAGTGGTGGATTCCTTGAATAAGTGTATCAGACGTAAGCTATGCATCAGCTAATAGCGAATGAAGGCATTGTTCCTGTCTGTGATTAAGAGTAAGATGATTAACCAGTCCTTAAATGTTATTTTTCCCAAAGCGACAAAAATAAATAAAATCAGCAAGAAGCATGATCCTTTTATCCTGTCACGTATGTATACTTTTGATAGCTTGATTTAAAAAAAAATGATGAACAGGAAGCATTTGATCCAAACCAGTCTAAATTCAGCGAAAATAAAAATGGTAATTACAATTTTAGAACTTACACAGAGGCGGTAGAGAACTATTACAGTTGTTGTAAGAAAATGTTTTATCATTTGTTTCATGGCAATCAAGTCTTCAAAGAGTGTTCTTTAGAGTCAAGAGTTTGCAAGTCATATTTTCCAATTCAAGCAGAAAATTCATTGCAATGAAGGTTTCAATTAAAAGTTTGTCGTATATAGTAACAATGACTTTTTCACCCACCTAAATTAAAAGTTAAATCCCATTAAACCTGGAGGGCTTTTATACCTGGTTTCCATGGTGCTAAGCCAACGGGGCTGTACTTAACTCCCCTGGATGGGACACCTGTCCATCGTAGGTTAACTCCCCCAGCCGAAACTGTATTTAATTCACAGCTGAGTGAATTGGAGCAAATGGGATAAAATGTCTTGCTCAAGGACACAGCACAGCAACCTGGCTGAGATTCGATCCCAGTACCTTTTTAGTATGAGACTGATGCCCTTACACTGGGCTACTGCATTCCCTAACAGTAACAATTGTGTTAAATGTTCAAAAGGTGTAGGATGTTTACAATAGCTATACACTGTGAGTAATTATTGTAAAGGTTATGCAAGATAAATGTTCAAGAAGGGAAAAAACCCATCTCTGGTTTTGGTCTTCTAGCAGTTTGTTGTAGAGCAAGAGACCTCCTCACTTAAATGTTTAAATAGGCAATTTTACTGTAAGAAAGCCTCGTAATTAAGCGTTTGCCTTAGAGGTGCTACAGTTTGAAGTGTACATACAATCTATAGACTGGTATGCATTTGGAAGAAAATATGCAATAAATAATCATTATTATTATTAGATTATTCTATACATTTGGTAGATTCCCTAGAGAGAGAGAAAAAACCTGGCAAATTGGAATAGGCCAATGACCTGACATACCAAGCAGTGCTCCACTTCTCATAAGAAAATAAATAAATAATGAAAATGATAAAGCATTTCATACAAAAGGGTTAAAGATGTACCAAGTTACAACATTTTGAATTTGAACATCTTATGCAAATACCTAAAATAAATTATGCAAAACCACCTTTGAAAGGTAAAATCTTTTGATGTGTTTTTGATTTTGATAGATAACAATGGGTCAGAAAACAGACGACGTGTCGTGTTCATCACAGCACGGGTGCACCCTGGGGAAACACCAGCATCCTTTGTTTGTCAAGGTAAGCTCTCAGCTCAGACACAGCTATGACCTTTTAAAGGATATACCTGTGAATTTCTATATATATGATAGAGGACTAATGAAGAAACAATTTGGTGTAAAAATCATGTTGATATCATATTCCGTTTAGGAGTTACTGCATTTCAAAGATTTTAAAGATGCAGCAAAGCTAGGGTACATGATGAGTCGCTGCCGCATTGAAAAGTTGTCCAAATTAGGGGTGTACCTGTCTAATAATGCGTGCAACATCTCACCTCCACTAATTGGAAAAACCCACAAATGTGATATCGACTTTCAAGCATAGCAGGATAATTTTCAGACACGATTGCATGCCTATCATTCAAGTTACTTTAATTACTTATGCGTTAATTACGTCGCAGAGCTTGGAAACTGTAACCTATAATTTTATGCGCGAGTAAGCAAGGGATGCAAATCGGAAGCAGGGGTAGGTAATGTGATCACCCGACCAGTTTTCTCTTAATGATTGGGTGTTTGGGACACATTTTTAACGCGGCCCTAGGATCGTAATGATAATCATGATCTCTAGTTAAACTTTCTGAAAAGCCAAAGATGAACCACAAAACTGTCCTTTTGTTTGTATTCTAGCTCTCTGAATTTCTTTGTAAAATTTGCTTTGTGGGAGGGGTGTAGGGGTGGTGAGAGGGTAATACAGGGCCATTGATCCCGTTGGCTTCATCCATGACATTGAAGGGTATCAAGTCATTACAATGTGAATAATATCTTTGCTCATGATAGATAGCTTTATTTGTGGACATGAATTTTAGGGAGCAATGAACAGAGGTGTAGGGGGAGGGGAACAAGCTGCCTCTATGATATAATTCCCGGTTGGGAGGTCAAAGGAGCCTAGCTTCTTTTTTTGATTTCCTTTTATGTCATAAGTAATGTGTTGAACATGTATATCAAGGGTGGAGATAATATATATCCATGAAAAAATTAAGGAAAGATAAATCATTTTTCACCCCAAACAGATTTTTTTGTAGATGTATTTGAAGTGCATCAGGCTTTATGTTAGTATAGCAAAGGATTTTTGGAAATATCGCAAACACGCAATCCGGGCCACATTGTAACATAAGTAACCTTTCGGTTAGTTTAAGGGTGCATGCAGTGCTTAAGAGTCATGTTTGTATGCAAAAGATAATGGCTTTGATTCCCATCATGAGCACTGCATTGTGGCCTTAAGCAAGACCATTCACTCTACTAATTACTTCAGTCCACTCAGCTGTACAATGAGTACCAGCACTGCTTGGGAGTTAATCTGCTATGGACTGGTGTCCCATCCAGGGGGAATTATGTACTTTCATCTGTTTGTGCCATGAAAACCTGGGATAAGCACCAGCCTTATGTTCCTAATGGCTCAGATTGATTTTAATTTTTAGCTTTGGTTTGTTCAGAGGAAACATGAAACTAAATTAATTGCTTTAAAATCTTTGAAAAACCATGATAGGAGCAACATTTGATCCAAATTGGGTAAAAATTGACCATTATAGCTGCTTGAAATCTCAGACATCAATATGCAAATTTGTGATGTCAATTTTCTTCTATAAATTTGTTGGAATCCTGGAATCATGAAACCAGTAACAAACTCCACACCATCAAAGCCAAAGTCAGGACCAACACCCCTCTGCACAGTCACAACTGCAGGGAAGACATCGTTGTTACCCGCATCCACCTCAGCCACTCCTCTCTCACTCACTCCCAGCTCTTATCCGGCTCCCCTACCCCTCTTTGCCCCACTTGTAACACCGATCTCTCCATCAAGCTTATCTTTGTAACCTGTCCCTTATACCAGAACTCCAGATCTCTTCTCTCCTCACTATCCTCAATTTCGGACCTTTCGAAAACAATTCTTCCTCAAACATCATCAACTTTCTCCGCAACAACAACCTCTTTTACAACATTTAACTTCCCTTTCCCCCTTCCCTTTCTACTCCTAACCTTACTTGCCTCCTTTGTTTTTTCTTCTCTTTTTCTGTTTTTCCCCCTTTTCTCCCTTACAAACCTTCCTTTCCTCACTATCCTAAATCTTACACCATGATTTATTAACACCCTCTTGGCACATTTGACTCTGACTGTCGCAGTGCCTTTAAACATCAACAAACCAAACCAACCATAAATTTGTTGTTTTACTAAAGAGGGAATCTCGACCATCACTAATAAATCTGATCAATTCTAGTAACGTTACTTTCATGGTGTTAATTGGTTGGTTCAATTGCCAGTGATTCTGTAAATATTTTGTCCAATCAGAAATATTAGATTGTAGTTGGATTTTTATCTACACATTAACACGATATCTGGCCTTTTAAAGGTTTGTCAAATTCTGTGAAGTGCACTGCATCACGATTTGGCCAAAGATGTATTTTTATTGAAAAATGAAACCCAAATGAAGACATTGCCTTGTTTTGTGAGTGAACATTGTACATATGAGGTCTATGACATCTATGGTGTAGTGCAGTGATTCTAAACCTTACGATGATGCTCAGACTGACTTCAAACAAAAACATATCCAAAAGTAAAACGTGAAACCGAGTGAAAACAAAAATATTATACGAAAGTTTTCATTATTAGATTTAGGCCTCACGTTTAAAGAAAAAGTCTGCCAGGCCAAATCCGATCAGCAGATTAATCTAACTGCGTAACGTTATAAGTCACTTTACAATGCACATGTACATGCATTTCAATCTTGATTGACATAATGCACACAATGCGTTATCGATTTTTAGCACGATAAGTTACAAATTGAGCACAGATTAATAGAGTCTGCTGGTTCAGATATCCTCAGTGATTCCAGTGCGGTAACCCACATTTAGCGTGAATTTGCACTTGGACAGCTCCATGCATTATGCACTAACTGTGCACTAATGCTTCGCACTTAACAGTTATTACCGACTGTACTGTATCAAAATTTAATCTCAAAAATGAAAAGCGCTATTGTTAAAATCAAAAAATGTGATTTTGCATTTGAATTCTCTTTTAATCAATATAAGAATTGCTACACCTTTGCAACAATTGTCATTGCACCCTCACAGTCCACCATGTCCTCCTTGCTTGCCCCCTGTACAATCTTCCCAGAGCTTCCCTCGCTCCCCACAACTCAATAGCAGCTCTTCTAGAAAAACCCTCTGGATGAAATTATCTCCTTCCTTCCCCTGTACAACCTTCCCAGAGCTTCCCTCGCTCCCCATTACTCGGTAGCAGAGCTCTTCTAGAAAAACCCTCCGCATATGATCTCCTTCCTTCATCATGCTTCCCTCTACAACCATATTTAGTCCTCCTCTCCCATCCCCCTCTCTCTACTTTGCTTTTTTCACCCATGCACTTCCTCTCTCGATCACAGCTTTCTAGCTTTTAGTTCCCGTGTTTCTCTCAATCTCCCCCTGTTTTCTTTTCTTCCTACCTCTGGAATTATGTAACCTCTCAGGCACAATTTGACCCTCGCTGTCTTGGTGCCGTTAAGCCGTCATCAAACAAACAAATAAACACCTTTAAAATCACAAAGGATAAGTTACCATTTTGCCCAAGATGTAAAAAAGTTTAGCTTATGTTGCCTTTAAACACCACCTGTAAGGATGTACATTGGTGTAGGAACCTAGGGAGGGTGTGGTCTGGTAGGAAGAGTGTGGTCTATTATGGAGGGTGTGGTTTAGGGAGGGTGTGGTCTATTATGGAGGGTGTGGTCGAGGAGGGTGGCGCTAGGGATGGGGTGGGTGTATATGGAAAGCTTGTTTCACCAGTTCAATTCTTTCTTTATATGCATATTGAATTAATTATTTATTGCCTTGTTTTCTGTCATTGTATCATAAGGGGGTTTGCACCCATATAGGTAGTTGTTTACAAAATATGCCCCTACCTTTCGGATGCTTCTTATACCTCTGGGGGGTGTGTCCTGGACTGTAGGTTGTGATTGATCTTTTTAATACTCCCTTTTTCAAAGATCTCAACTTTTTGATCTTTTCCTCAATTCTCCCAGGTTTGATCGATTTTCTTCTGAGTCAGCACCCCGTCGCAAAAGTCCTGAGAGATCACATTGTGTTTAAGATTATCCCAATGTTGTGCCCAGACGGTGTCTACCTAGGCAATTACAGGTAAGATATCACAAGTCTTCACTTACCTACTTTTAACCCCTCATTTCAAGCAATTATCACTTTGGAATATAAACAGTTATGAGAACCCCAGTGCTATAAAAGAAGATATCACAAGCGAAACCAGAAAGCTTTTAATTCATTAGTCGCTAATTTGAAATATTTCCTTAAATGCTCGCATCACATTTTTGTATTTGGTAAAAGGGGAGAATAAAGTGATGCATCAAGGAGGTTTTTTTTTTTTACAAATTGTCTGAAAAGTTGTTTTTCTTTGCTTTGGCCAGAATTTAGGTTGCTAAGTGACCATTCCCTCTCTGCCTTCAAAAAGTTAAGAAAAGAAATGCTGAATGTAATGAGCTCCCTTAAATGTTATTGCCAAAATGAACAGCATGCAGTAATATCTGTGGAAAAGTCCAGAGTCTTTGAGATTTGTTTCATTCATCTTGTCAAAATTGATAACAATCAGAAATTAAGTTTTTTATCTAACAAGGTTGAAATTTGGGGAGATAGAAAAAGGTTATTTGATAGGTTCGTAATTTTTAATCGTTTTTTTGTTTTGTTTAATCAATTATATTATTGTTTTGGGGTTTTCTTCAAAATAATCTATAGTCACTTTAACGTAGAGGCATTTTTCCTGTATGAGTTATGTGTCAAAATTGTGTTTGTTTTCACAGTTATGAGCATAATTTTCTGATTCTTTTCGCTTGGTAATTCAGAGTTGGAATTAATTATAAAATTTCTGACATTTCTGAATAAAGGTAACAAAAATCTTTCCACGAAAAATTGTGACAGAATTGATATTAATGTAGTGAATACATCTTTATATACTTAACTTTTTTGCAATTTAATGTACTTTTCATTGCACAATTAATGTCTTTTGAGTTAAGAAATGAGCCACACCCACCAGAGCAACGCGGTAACTAGGTGGGGGCAAACAAACCTCAAATTCGCAAATCATGCACTACCAATGCATTGACATTTAGATGTTTGTGAGGCCTGCCGCAAGCTCTGATTCATTTATGGCACTTTTCTGAATGTTTAGACTTTTTAGCAAATGGGATAAACAATATTCAGGTTGCTAACTGTTCTGGGTAACAGCAATCAGACTTAAAAAGCCTGCAGCACAAATTTACAAGGCCCGTAAGCGCAATTTTGTTCTGTACAGTAAATTGCATTGACTGCATAAGCGCACGTTGCTAGCTAGATGTACTGTACCGTGTAGGATGTTTGCCCCACTTAGTTATGCAGATTTTGTTGCTAGGCAAATTCATGCGGTGATTGGTTAAAAAAGCTTGTCAATCATTAAACCCAGAGAGGTTAATTATGTGGGAGTGTTTTTCAAGCACATATTTACCTGTTGCGTACTCAAGAAATTTAAAGGAGAAAAAACAATTTCTTCCCACAAATTCCCATTTTTTCCCGTGGTTATTCCTGTTTTTTCCGTGGTCATTACTGCTGGAACCGTAGATTTATTCCACGTCTGCTGTAGCTTATACCTTAAAGCAAGGGTTCTTATTTAAATTTTTTGAAGGGCCACCATTTCACAACAGCCTCAGGCCATGGGCCAATTGCGTGGCAAAATCAGCATCATGTGACAAACAAAACCTGTCAAAACTTGACAATCCCTGAATACAAACAAGTTACAAGCATGCATGATTAGAGGGATGTACACCAGATATTGACGATCCTCTTATCCACCTTCCTTTGACAAACCACGAGCCCAATTTATAGCAGAAATAAAGATAACATTTTATTTGATAAGCTGTGATGTTTTAGTGCGCTGATCTGCCGAGGAAAAAACAAAAATAAATGAGTATTTTGTGATTTTTACCGATCTCATACGGATTGATCTTACATGCAATGCACTCTATTGCATTATATAATGACTATTGTTCACGGGCCAGATTGGATTGTTTGGCGGGCCAGATTTGGCCCACGGGCCACCTATTAAGAATCAACGCCTGAAAGGATCTCTTGTTCCAAGAGTCTTTTGTCGTCATGGGAACTATGAAATAACGCAAGTTTAATTTTTGAAACTCGTGATGTTGAAAAATCAATGAAGTATTCATAACAACTAATTGTGATTCATTTGAACATTCGTATAAAATGTTTCCAGTAATCACGTGCAGTTTCAGTTTTCATCATGTGCACAAGAAGGGTGTTCAAATATTTATGAGATTCAAAAAATTTCTTTTAAAGTTCTCTTTCAAATAAAAGATGATATTACTTGAACACCTGAACTAATCCTTGAGCTCCGGTCTTTCTCAAGAAAGTATTAATGATCAGGTGCCCTGAAGCTAGTGGAATACAAACCTAAAGCTTTCAGTAAAGGAGACATGAAGTCAAATATTCGCCCACATCATCGAAACTGTTTTTCAGACGTTAGTTACGAAACCTTCTCCATGGCGTAAACAGTAGGATTTCATTTCCGTTACTTACAGGCAATATTAACATTACCCGAGTATGGCAGATGAGATACCAATATGTCAAACCCTCCGAGCCACACACTGCTTCTTTTTTTATTAACTACCCATAATGCAACACCATGCAAACACCGATGGGTCTGTCGATCATACCTATGATAAGGTTTTCTTTCCGTGAGCTTGAAATCCAAACTTCAGGTGAAAATTTAACCTAGTCCACCTGGAGAAGCGAGAGCTGGAATGTGAAAATGTTCATTAAAAATAATCAATACCGAGTCCGCTGCGGGGAACAATGAATTATTTACAAAGAATTTTTTGCCTGCCCGATTGATCCCACTTTTCCGTGTATCTTTAGGGTGGAATATCATGTTGAATTTCCGTCTTGAAGAAGTATGTCTTACTGACGCAGAAGAATTTCAAACGTGAAAACATTCATGAATAACTTGTCAAAGCAATGTAATGCAAAAAGAGTGATGTGCATAATCCCATTTTCAAAAGTATTTTTTTTTTTTTTTGTGCCAAACCTTTTCGCTTGTTTTGAATATAAAAGAATTGTGTGTTAAGTCGTTTTTCAACAGTGGTTTAATGTCAGTGTCAGGTATTAATAATATGTGCATTTTGAAGTGGGGCACAACTTAATACATTATGCATGAATGTAAGCGCTTGTAATATATTCGTGAGAGATATAGTTAGAAATAAGTAGAGTGTGTCCTCCTTTTCAGAATGCAAATTTATTACAGTAAACGAGAAAGAACTTCAAGAAAAAATTAAGAAATATAAAAAGGAAGAAGTAATGGTGAAGATTGATGCTAAAGGTGTTATTTTGTTCTCATGAAAACGATTTTGACTGACATGCTTTTGGAAATGTTACTGATGGCACTTGGCCTATATGTGAGGTGGTTTTGTATGGAAATTTAAATTTCACTAAGGAAAAATGAAGTTGGTCTATTGCATAAATATTTACGTAAATTTATTGAAAATGTTAAAAAAAAATTCAGGTTAAGTATGTTGACATTGTGGATCACTTAATGTGTGTAATTGGGTTGCATGGTTAGATTTCGTTGTAAACACAATTTGTTTTTCGTTTTTGATATGGCGCGCCGGGAATCTTAAATTAGCATTAAATGAAATTCTGAGTGTTTAATTGAGAATGGCAATTGTATGCAAGTGGTGATTGCCTTAGAACGACCCGGCTCTTTACAGTTTGACGGTTTATTTTAGCTCTGAACTGATGTCTCTTGAAAGTAGAAGTCGGAAATTTTGTGGCTGGGAAATGTTTCTTTCAAGAAATTAAATTGATGAGCTATGATATCAGAAATAAATTAAAGGAGACATAAAGTCTGACATAATCCTTATTTCATATGATAGAATTAAACAACAATTTTTTCTGACCAAGTTTCACACCCACCAAGCAAACTAATACAATTTTTATAATTATTAAAAACTTTAATACTGCCACTAAATAGTGCTACGGGAGACGCCATTTTTGATTTCAAAACATGCAGATTATGATGTCAGCAGTCTCACAGGATGTTGTATTTCTTTAAAATCTACCTCAAGATTTCTAGGTTATGAGAATTTTTTTTTTTTTTTGTAAGGGTCAAGGACATGTTTGTGTACATGTGAAATTATCAAAACATTGTGTTAAAACTTTATGTCACATCATTTTGGAATAAAAACTTTAATCACATTGATAAAGAAATACATTACATTCCTTATGTCCCTATTGGGGAAATGATGTCATCATGCAGAATATCTCAATACAGAATTAAACAAAGTGGTAGCCTCCATGTGTCGACTTTAAACATGAATAACTTGAGATAGGAGTAAAATTTGACTTGCTGTTTTTGGTAGTTGGTTAAGATTTGTATCCTCTATAACATGAAATAATAATTGCATCAGACTTTATGTCTCCTTTAAAGAAGTGAACGCTGTCGAGCTGAAGTATTGTCACTTCTGGTTATCACTTTCCTTATTAATTGCAAGAAATTTGTGATGTAATCGATAACAAATGTAGGCTCCTATGTTCTGTCCTGCGGATGTGTGATCGATAATATCGCAGATTACTCGCAATTAATAGGGAAATTGGAAACTGGAAGTGGCGTTACCAGCACGGAGGCATTCACCTCTGAATGTATTTATGGGATGATACCTTTCCTTTAAGATAAAAAAAAATCATTTTGTGTTGTATGAAAATTTGTTGATTGTTCTTGCTTGTTCTGGGAAACAAATCTGTCTGTGAGCTTATATTTCTTAATTTTGCATAAAGTTAATTTTTGTAGGAGAGATGGAGGGGGGGGGGGGGAAGCTGTTTACTACCATGTATAAAGACTGGTGTAGCTAGCCTATTGAATTGGGGGGGATTGTAGAATGGAAACAAATTGCTGATGTGTAAAATGTTTTCAAAATTGTGTCAAAATAGTGATCTTTGAACTGCTTCAAGACTAAATTTTGCCTAAAAATGTTACCTTTTGGAAAATTGATGGATCTTTGACCTTTTTTGGAGCTGTGAGGGGATCGAATAATGCACTCTATCCCTACCCCCTACCCCCTTCCCCCCTTTAAAGGAATGCTCCCATGTATTTTCATTTACATATGATAGAGGACAATTAAAGAAACAATTTGGTGTGAAAATCATGTTAATACCTTGTTCTGTTAAGGAGTTATTGCATTTCAAAGATTGCGTGAATGTGTTGAAAAGTGACCTCACAGTGTACAGCGTGATGTCATAAAAGCAAATCAAAGACAATTTGTGTGCATTTATTTGAAAATTGGGAATATGGTCAGGCATGCCCCCCCACCCCTCTTCCCCCACCCCCAGAACTAAACACTGTAACCTCTTGACATCATAACAGCGAGCGAAAGCACCATTTTAAACTCAAGATCCGAACTTATCTCCACTTGCAGAAACAGAAACAAGTTTCTCCTATCTGAATACGGATAACCTTTAGTATCCCCATTCAGCTTGCTTACTCACCGTACACACACACATTTCAGCCTGTTCCTCCACCGCATATTGTATTTATCCACATACCTTGTCTGAACGTATATCATTGTGTTTTTCACGTTGTTAGTTTTTGTTCCTGACGAGCATTTGGGCGAAACAGTCTGCCCAACAAGAGAAGAATCACTTCAACCAATCTACCTTTGTGTATAGCTCCTCCAGTTGAGCACTATCAGTTCTTGCATTTTCATGAACATATTCATCATGATATATATTGTAACGGTCATTGTTTTCATTCCTGTTGCTCTTACTTGATTTTGTTTTAAAGATTACCCTCGTGTTAGGTGGCATGTTAATGCTGCATGTGTTTGGCTGTTGCAGCTTCTTAAAGGATTAGTTCATGGGTCAAGCAAGTCTATCCTATATAAAAGAGGACTTCAAAAGAAACAAAATGGTGAAGAAACTGTTTAAAAATCTTATTCCGTTAAGGAGATATTTAAAGAATTAGTGTAGGGGTGAAGCAAGTCTATCTTATATTAAAGAGGACTTCAAAAGAAACAAAATGGTGAAGAAACTCTTCAAAAATCTTATTCCGTTAAGGAGATATTTAAAGGATTAGTTCAGGGGTCAAGCAAGTCTATCTCATGTAAAAGAGGACTTCAAAAGAAACAAAATGGTAAA
>JAIGNY010000818.1:17500-362500 GCA_020152595.1 Chiridota heheva | reverse complement strand
AGCAAAAAAAGGAAATCGGTCTAAAATCTGAGGAAAGATACATGGAACCCAGTTTGTAAGCACGCTATTTCAAGAAGCATACACCGGATTCATGTCATATGTGGTATACAGATAGCCCATGGTCTGCTGATGTGCGCTATTATTTTTGATGGCAATGTCATGCATATTAATGAGTAGGCGGGGCTTAGTGTTAAAATATTCATATTTTAATTTTAACAACCGCATGTTTTTTTTTCTCTTCAGATTTGGTATAGTTATGTTGTTAACTAGTGTGTACATGTTCATGGTACAAAAATGTTGAATTTCATTAATATGCATAGTGGGTGGGGCTTAACATTATTATGTTGAAAAGCGCTTTGTAAACACAGTATCTCAAGAGCAATAGGTGGGATTCTTTCATTCAGCTTGACTGCAGATGAGCCTTATTGTGTTTGGCGGCAATGTCATGCATATTAATGAGTAGACAAGACAAAGTTAAAATCTTAAAATGCTCATATTTTAACAACCTCATATTTTAACAACCTCATATTTTAACAACCTCATATTTTAACAACCTCATATTTTAACAACCTCATATTTTAACAACCTCATATTTTAACAACCTCATATTTTAACAACCTCATATTTTAACAACCTCATATTTGTTTTGCTTCATATTTGAAATAATGTTGTTAGCAAGTGTATACATGTTAATGGAATAAAAATTGTTAAGTTTAATTTATTGTGATTTTCATTCTTGTGAGAACCACGATGATCCAAGAGGCCTATTAAAAACTTGTCCAGAAACCTCCTCAGCACAGAAACCACAATTTATCTACCAATTATTATCCTACCTAAGTACTTTTTTGTCGTGGCCCTCAGGACGCGACAGGTCTAGTATTGTAAACTCCATGCTCAAAATCTGCCATCTTTTAATTGAGAATTACTTTTTAAATTTGATTAAATGAAGAGAATATTGACTTCAAATTAAGTGCTATTTATTGAAGGTTGTAGTTTAATGGCTACTATGCTAAATCAATTTCAGCAATACTAATTATAGAAATTTATGACGTTGTTTTTATTCGCAAAAGTCATGTAAATTGGCAACGTTGTGGAATTTCGACGAAAATGTCCGGTGCCAATCCAATATTTTAATAGCCAGGTCTAAAAAGTGATATGAAGAATGGTATTATTTAGAAATCTTTACTGTTTCAGACACATAATAGAAAAAATTATTCACACAAATTTTTTTTTTGAAGAGTCACAAAAAATAGTGAGGGAGAATAATATTATTTGAAATTTAAAATGAACGAGACTAGTCTCACCGGATGTAGTGAGATAAACACCACTCAGTAGGCACTACATAGCATAGCATAGCAATGTTTAACGAAATTTACAATATATGTAGATACGGAAGAATATATATGGTTGTGAAAGAAAGTGTTGTGTAAAAACTCTGGTAAGCTTAACTGAGTATAACACTCCCAAATTACAAAACAAAAATGATAACAAATTTGGTAGTACAAAATGCCCCCACCCCACACACCAATAGATACGATCCATACAAAAAAATGAAATGTCAGGATGTCCCTTTTTTAATGGGCGTTCTTGTTTTTCTGTATCTTAAAGTCCTCCAGGCACTAATTGGAGAAAACTATTAGTGAATCGAAAGGTTGGCTTTGCCCAGAAAATAAGATCTCCAAACCACAATTCACTAAAAGGCTGTGTAGTTAGTGTATAGCCAGCAATTTAGTTTGCGTACATTCACTGTGGTTAATCATGGAGCTATTTCTCAGTTAATAGCTCCATCGATTAATCAAGCATTGGTCCAGAGAGTGAGACTTAGGGGAGAGAGGGTTTGAAATATTATCTCCCCGACTTGTTCCATTTGCCAATCAGGACTTGGGGTTGAAAAGTATAGGACTCTTGGATCATCATGACTGAGTTCTTTGGTTGTCTTTGTTATTCTAGCCCATTTATTATACAATAGTTCAAACTTAAAATCCTTATTGCGCCTCGGAACCTCAAAACCTTTGGTTTGAGACTCATCAGTGAATCTGAGCACCTGCTCTGGGATCATAATCCTGCCCTCGCCCAGGTTCAAGATCAAGTGACTGCGTATAGATACCTTGAGCGTTCTCATGGTAAAAATTGATGCGGGTCTGATTGTGAGCTTGTGCTTAAGTGAGAACACAGGCATTGGTTTACTCTCAAGGGACGAAGATGCAAGGGAGCAAAGTAGGTCGCGCCTCTCCTGGTCACATGACACTAATTACCAGAAAGATTTACAAGATTACCATTCTGCAGCCACATGTGGAAAAACTATGGCCATGAGTATATCTGCCTTTAAGGATTACTTCAGTGGTAAAGCAAGTTTATCTTATATGAAAGAGGAATTTAAGAGAGAAAAAAAAAACCCCAAACTACTTCAATAGCTTATTCTGTTAAGGAGATATTAACGTTTAAAGTTCCGTCTTTTTTAAGTAGAAATGACTGGTGCAGTAATTCTACTATGGAAGGTTGGTGCCCTCATCCTCACATTCTTAACAACTGTTAATTTATTTCAAAGAAAGTTTATTTAACTTTTTTACTATTTTTATTATATTTCCTCGATCTTTCTTCAGGTGGTAAATTATTATTACCCTTACAAGAGATCTGTTTTACTACTTTCCTAACATATGAAATGGTTGTAAAGCCACAAAATCATAGAATCCAAGTCAAACAAAGCCACAATCCCAGACACATGTTTGACCAAAATATTCAAGCAAGTATGCAGATTAATGTTTGTCATGGGGAGGGTGGGGAATAGAGGGGCTCCTCTCCATTTTCTCATGTGAAATATTTGTTATTTTTTCAGTTGTCTGTGATGTTACCCTCAGGCTTAGATACCCATATTTGCTCACAGGGGCATAGGAGGGTCACCTTCAGGGAGTGAAATAAACCCCCAAAATTCTGTCAAATGTTGGATACAGAAATCCTCTTCAATTTTCAAGAATTTTTTTTTCAATTTCTTTCATTTTGGGATCAATTTCTTTCATTTACTGGAATTTTTCTTGAATTTTGGGAAATTTTAGTCAGCTTTCTGGAAATTTTGGCTAGTTTTGAGAAAATTTTGGCCAATTTATGGGAAATTTGGGCCAATTTTGGAAGAGTTTACCAAAACATCCTAATAATCTTACCACATCTTCAAATTTGATGTTAATAATTTAACAATTTCACCTCTGGGGAGAAGTTCCGCCCCCCACCCCCCATGACCCCCCACTTCCTTTACCTCTGACTTCTCACCAAAGTGTGAGGAACTTAATAGGTGTGATACTACATAACTATCATCTAAGATTTATTTCTCTAATTTAATATCTGAATCAGTAACATAGCAAAAGTATTCATTTTCTAGATTCACCTGAGCACAATTTTCGAGCTCCTTGGGGTAGTAATGTTTATTACTAATTGGTTTCTTTCGTTGTTGTACATAAATCAATTCTGTCATTTATTAAACCCCATAGCACTCCTAACCAAAGATGCAGAATGCATATTACATTGTATATATGTATTGATTGAATCAGAGTTACAACATATTATATCTTAAGGCCCCCTTGTGGGCCCAGATGTTACATCAGAAAGAATGTGTGACCATGGGGTCACCCCTCAGGGACCCTATGGTCAAATGCATGTACCCTTTTCCCCCATTGTCCTCCTTTTGGTCCTAATTACTGCCATGTTTGAGAGGATTTTTTTTTTTTTCTATTATGCTTTCTCCAGGACTAATGATTAAAACTTGATTTTGTCAAATTGAGTCATACATTTTGTGTCTGGTTTTCAAGGAGTTTTGTGCATCTTAAAGTGATCTGTTAGATGTTTTGAAAAATCTTTCTCGAAGCAATGCTTATAGAAACCGACCAGCAGTGTAATTTTCAAAGTGCTACAAAGTATTCCCGGGTAGGTATGGCATACTTGCATGAAGCTCGCCACTAGATCTACATGAAAATCTCTATGGTCATAGCATGAGCTTGGTAATCTTGAGGTCCTGGGTTTTACCTTGGTAATCTTGAGGTCCTGGGTTCACCTTGGTAATCTTGAGGTCCTGGGTTCACCTTGGTAATCTTGAAGTCCTGGGTTCACCTTGGTAATCTTGAAGTCCTGGGTTCACCTTGGTAATCTTGAGGACCTGTGTTCACCTTGGTAATCTTGAGGTCCTTGGTTCACCTTGGTAATCTTGAGGTCCTGGGTTAAATCCCCGGTGGGTCCTCATTCACCAGTGTTTCACAATTGGTTCATCAAATGGTCGTGGACATAGTTGTTGAGAAGGAGATGTAAAAAAACCTATCTACCTCTGTATCTTAAGCTTGCTGCAAACCTTTAGAGCGGCGATTTTTAATAGGCGGCCCCTAGGCTAAATCTGGCATGCCAGACAATCCAATCTGGCCTGCGAACAATAGTCATTATATAATGCAATACAGTGCATTGCATGTAAGATCAATCTGAATAAGATCAGTAAAAATTGCAAAATACTTGTTTATTTCCTAGGCAAATCAGCTCACTAAAACATGGCGGCTTATCAAATAAAATGGTATCTTTAGTTCCGCTATAAATTGGGCTCACGGCTTGTCAAAGGAAGGTGGATAAGAGAACCGCCGACATCTGGCATGCATCCTTCTAATCGCACATGCTCTCAACTTGTTTGTATTCAGGGACTGTTTTGATGAGTTTTGTTTGTCACATGATGCTGGTTTTGCCACGCGATTGGCCAATGGCCTGAAGCTGTTGTGAAATAATAGCCCCTCACAAAATTTAATTAAGAACCCTTGCTTTAGAGCCTTTACAAAACCGTCATTTTAAAATAAGCTTGTTATTGGAACATTTACAAGCTTTCAGAATGAAAACAAGTATCTTTGATGCTATATGAGGTCAAGGTGAACTTGTATTAGCTAACAGCACGCTGATAGCGAGCTGGTATGACTAACAGTATGCTAATCATGAGCTGGTATGACTAACACTAACAGCATGCTAATTACAAGCTGGTATGACTAACAGCATGCTAATCAGGAGCTGGTATGACAAACAGCATGCTAATCACGAGTTGATATGACTAACAGCATGCTAATCACGAGCTGGTATGACTAACAACATGCTAATGGTGAGCTGGTATAAGCTAATTAACAGCATACTAATGGCGAGCTGGTATTACTAACAGCATGCTAATGGCAAGGTGGTATGAGCTAGCAGCTCACTAATGGAGAGCGGACATGACTAACAGTATGCTATTGGCGAGCTGGTATGACTTACAGCATGCTAATGGCGAGCTAATATGACTAACAACATGTTAATCGCGAGCTGGTATATGACTAACAGCATGCAAGCAGTATGACTAACAGCATGCAAGCGGGTATGACTAACAGCATGCAAGCGGGTGTGACTAACAGCATGCAAGCGGTATGACTAACAACATGCTAATCGCGAGCTGGTATGACTAACGGCATGCAAGCGGTATGACTAACAGCATGCAAGCGGGTGTGACTAACAGCATGCAAGCGGGTATAACTAACAGCATGCTAATGGCAAGTTGGTCTGAGCTAACAGCAGGCTAAAGGTTAACTTGTATGGGCTAACAGCACACTAATGGTGAGTGGGTGTGACTAACTACATGCTAATGGTGAGTGGGTATGACTAACAGCATGCTAACCCTTGCAGAAAAACTAGCGTGCAACAAGTTTGCGATAAGTTAACAATTTTAGAGGCAAGCTTGCAGCAAGCTAGTATTTGTGACAACTGCAAGCTTGTTAGCTTGTGCAAGCTAGCTAGCTAATGTTAGTTTGTGCAAGTACGCGAGTTTCCATTTATCCCAAATACAAACTGCAAGCATGCCACAAGGTGGCAGCAAACTTGTGCAAGCTAAAAATGTTAGCTTGTCACAAACTTGCTGCAAGCTAAGTAGAATTTTGAGCTTTCTTTATGTTGCGATTAGCTTCTACGAACTGGTCATTAGTGCAATGCAAATTTCACTAGCTCACGGAAGCTTATACTGCGTATCTCCCCCTCTCCCTTCCTCCGGCAGAAGGAAGGCCCCACGCCGGATGTAGATGAGTCATAATCCTCAAAAGAAGCTTATTTATGTTATGCAGGCTCATAATCTTTTCAATTGCGAGCTGACCTTGTGTTGAGCTTGAATGCAATTTTCATAACAGTGTGTATACCCATGCTATCTCTGTGATACTTCATGGCTTATATCTGTTACTTGCTTTCCTCATAGGTGGCTGACATAATGTATTGACACTACAACTTGAACTTATTGTTTACGTTTTGTTTCTCTCCAGGATATCTTATTATTAAAAAAAAAAAATTGTTAGCACTTTCAAATTCAGTCCGGGAGATACCCTCAATTGAGGGTTTTGTTTCTCAAATAGCAGGCTGATAAAACCTTGTTTAATTTGGTAACAAAAATTACACATACTGTAGACTGTAAGAAACAATTAGAATATTTTAGAAATGTGTTATTAATATTTTTGAGTACCATTTACTATTTTCCAGTTATATAAACAAAAAATGACAAGAGTCTGAATTAGCCCATGATATTTTTATTTCAAGATACCCATTTTCCACCAAAATTAGCATATACCAACAAACAAACCTCCAATGAATGCTATTATTTCATCATATTTTTTTCTCATTTTCTTCTTCTAGATGCTCTCTAATGGGGTTTGATTTGAATCGTCATTGGCACGAGCCGTCCCCCTGGGCTCACCCCACCCTACATGCAGCCAAGCAGGTGCTTATAAACCTGGATTCAGATGAGGTAAGATGGATCACATTTATTAGATTTTGTATTTGACTTCATAAAATATTCAAAAACAAATTGAAAATATATTAAGTACAAACACAGATACTTTTGAAGAATCCTTTATTGAAATTCTCATTGATATGGACAGGTTCAAAAGTTTTCTGCACTACCACCTACCAAAAAGAGCGTTCAATTCTGAGTGTACAGTCTTTCAATTTTGAAAATAGCATCTGTAGTTTTAAAGTTATGAGTATAGTCAAGGTTTGAAATTTGTTTATTTTATTGAAAAAATGTGATGTAGGAACAGGAAAACAACTCAATAGGCTTTAGGTCTTCTTTATATTTCTTCTCTTAATTTCAGACCTAAAAAATGTTCAAAATGCCTTCTCCAGCTTGAGGTTGGTTGGGGGTACGTTAAAGATCAAATCCTCTTTAGTAGAATTATCTTCTCTTTTTCAAAGAGAAATAGCAGAAGGTTAAAAGAACTATGTCCTGTTTATACATCACAAGAGTAACACAAAAATTTGCAGAATAGCTCGTACGAATCTTCAAAAAGCTGTAAAATGGCCAATTTATAACTAATTTTGAGGAATGATTTGCTTTCACGTTTTTTAGTGGATTTTAGATCAATTTAGCTAATGTTGCCTCTACCTGTCCATATACCTTTAAAGGATTAGTTCAGCGGTCAAGCAAGTCCACCTTATATGAAAGAGAACTTAAAAGTAAACAGAATGGTGAAGAAAGCATTCAAAAATCTTAAAGAGATATTTAGGTTTAAAGCTCAGACTAGTTGTGATGTCATAGCCTCGGATTCCTCAAAGTCTTTATGTACTTTATCATATTTTGTCTTGTGATTTTGTGGCTTGAAAACCAATGGATTTGTCAGGAAAACAGAATCTTGTAAGGGTAATTATAATTTACCACCTGAAGAAAGTTTAAGGAAAAATAATTCAAATAGAAAAAAAGCTAAATAAACTTTCTTTGAAATACATTAACAATTGTTAAGAACGTAAGGATGAGAGTGCCAACTTTCCATAGTAGACTTATTACACCAGTCAGAAGTCGGAGCTTTAAACTTAATTATCTCTTTAACGGAATAAGATTTTGGAATGCTTTCTTCACCATTTTGCTTCTTTTAAAGTCCTCTTTCATATAAGATGGACTTGCTTGACCACTGAACTAATCCTCTAAAAACTTATCTAGAATGTGGGATTGTAAGCTAGTTGTAAGTAGTGAAATACTCATTTCATAATTGATGTCGAAGATCGCATCCCAATGTAAATATATTCATAGTGAAAGATCTTCATAGTAAACTATTTCATTTTGTTCAAATCCACGTGCAACTAGAAAATGAATACTAACTATTTTGGTAGAGTTTATAATTTTAAGTAAAGAGACCCATTTTCTTAAATGTAGGCTGCATTCCGTATACCCCATTCTTTATCAGGAGCAACAAAGACAAAAGTAATTAGCCAACTTCCTTTGTAGTGGAAAAAACAAGCCCGATCAAATTCTTCAATCTTGCCAACATTTTCACACATTCGGTATTTCGTCATTTATTTGGTGGTAAAAGAAAAATATATATATTTTTGCTTTTTCATATCCCTGCAGCAGATGTTAAACTCGATACACCTTATGGGCATTCTATGAAAAGGTTCTAAGTGTCTACTAATGCATTTCATAATTGAGGGAGTGAAAAAAATGCTTAGACGACGTCATTTGTTATTACTGATTTTTTACTTTGCCAAGTACTGTGAAAAGCACTTATTGAAACTTTAAAAACATTTTGTTTTTAAGCTCAGAATTTTGTTTCCTATTGTTTTATTGGATGATTATAAAAAAAAGTTAAATGGAGAAAATTTCTTTCCTACTGCATTTGATTTAGCGTAGATGCCTCCTATTATGTTAATTATAATCCCGTCCCAAGTGATAATGATACATTTGATTGGTGTATTTACCACATGTATATGCACAAGCATAAGATCATTTCCATTTTATTTCTTAATTTCTTTGTTTGTTTGTTTGTTTGTTGTTTGTTTGTGTAGTTGTTTGTTTGTTTGTGTAGTTGTGTAATTATGTAGTTGTTGTTTTAATTAGTTGATTGATTGATTGATTATTATTATTATTAGTAGTAGTTGTAGTAGTAGTAGTAGTAGTAGTAGTAGTAGTAGTAGTAGTAGTAGTAGTAGTAGTAGTAGTAGTAGTAGTAGTAGTAGTAGTAGTAGTAGTAGTAGTAGTAGTAGTAGTAGTGGTAGTAGTAGTAGTAGTAGTAGTGGTAGTAGTAGTAGTAGTATTTTATTATTTTTTATTATTATTTAATAATTATTATTTTATTATTATTTTATAATTATTATTTTATTATTATTTTATAATTATTATTTTATCATTATTTTATAATTATTATTGTATTATTATTGTATTATTATTTTATTATCATTGTATTATTATTTCAATTAATATATATATTTTTTTTTTTTTTTGGGGGGGGGGGGTGTAGGGGATAGAAAAGTACAATATCTCCATAATCCAAATGACACAAATCTGACAAAGGACAGCTTTTCATCTCCATTGTTGCAGCATGTGAGTGAATTGTACTTCAAAGTTCTGCAAAGGGTTTGCAGATCTCATATAAGATAGGAATAAGTTTGATATGATTAATGCACTAGACACATCATAAATATATTTTCATTGGATTGATCTTTTAACAAACTTGAAGATTTAAATTCATGCAAAATCCTGAAACCACATTTGACCTTTTTGACCCCTGAAATGACCTTTAGAATGCAAATTCAGCGATGGCATCCACCCTCACAGCTTGCCCCATTCTATGACGGAGCATGGATGCCTTCCATTAACAAACTATGCCATAATGAAGTAAAAACAAAAATCATGTTGGCTGGTCTATCAACATGTCTTAAAAGACAAAATGTGTAAAAATTACAGAAATTTGTGAAATATGAACATTATTTTCAGACTTTGTATTAGGAAGAAAAGTTTTACGAATACAGAATGTTGCTTTATAAAGATGTTAAGTGTACATTTATCCAGATTCAACAAGTGCATTCTCTATTCTTCTATAATTTTCTTTCCACGTTCTTTAAAAATGTTAATTTTGTTCTCAAAATATCTCTCCAAAATGCTGTATGTATATACAACATTCATCAAAACAAACAATCTGCACATTATCATTAGATTTATTTTCATATTGCAGAAATTGTCTCTTTAAAGTCTCCAGTTTCCTGGAAGTAAGCTGGAAAAAAGGTGTAAAATCAGATATTTTACAAGTTTGGCCTCTAGTTTGTCGTCAGTCAGTCGCAATTTGTCTTGCTGTATTAGAAAATGTATTTTATCTAAAAATTAAAAAAGTCTGCTGACTTTGTAATGAGCTACTTCCCATATTGTGCTTCAACCCTGCAATCTCATAATCATCGCTCATTTTATGCCATATTTTCCTTTTAAATCTTACATCCTACTCCCCTCACTGGTTTTGTAAATGAGTTTGGAGTGTCATCTACTAAAATCTCATTTTCTTTATATTCACCAAAGTCTTCAAATCCTCAGGGGCAATCAGAGCTAAGCTAATTTGTTTGGAGAATAGACTGCGTACTTGTAAGCAATTAAGTGAACAATTGATAGTAAAAACAAAGAAACAAATGGTTCCCACAGTGCTTCAGAAGCCTTTATTTTAAATGAAGCCCCAATGGGGCTGTGGCTCTTTCTCAGCCCTTAAAATATTCTCAGAAGTTTTGAAATAAGTAGATCTTTCTAGTTGTATTTTTGATTTAAATTTCAGGAATGAGGGTTATTCGGAGAGTTCGAGAGAATTGATTTGAAAATAAGAAGAATTTATTCGATAGATGGCACCCTTTCACATTTACTTTAGATTTTGATTTTCTTTGAATGAAATTCAAAGATGAAGGACGTGTGAGCTTGTCCTTTGATAGTTGTATTTCTTATTAGTAGATAAATGTTATCATCAAATTGGATTATTTCAAAAAATATTTTTTCAGGAAAATCATTCCTGCAAGAAATTTTTTGTTGAAGAATCCAAGATTGATGATTGATTATACAATGGAACAGAAAATAAAAAGAAAAAAGAAAAATGGAATAAGTTGGAGTATCACCTCTGTGGGATACTGATTCCTAATGGAAACAACAAGAGGTGAAAAACATATCGAGAAGTGCTTAGTGGTTAAGGAGTCATGCTCATATGCCAAAGGCACCAGGTTCAATTCCCATCGCGAGTGATGCGTGACCTTGAGCAAGACACTTGCGTCTGCTTGTTCCAGTCTACTCAGCTGTAAAGTGAGTACAAGCACTGCATGCTGGGTAGCTAACCTGCGATAAACTAGCATCCCATCCAGGGGGAGTCATGGGCTCTCATCCGCTTGCACCATGGAAACCGGGGAAGCACCAGCCCTATGGGCCTAATGGCTCGATGGATTTAAATTCTAACTTTTAAACAATCCAATAGAAATTTTAAAAAAAAAAAAAAAAAAAAAGAAGTGAAATAAGTTGTTGATAAATTGATGTTACTTGATATTAGAATCTGTTTAATGTTAGAATCAGAAAAATGGTGCAGACTGTTTCAATAGTTTCATTCATACATTATGTATGAACAGGGTATCAAGGAAGGTACACAATTGTAGTACATTATGTATGGAACAGGGTATCAAGGAAGGTACACAATTGTTTGCCCAATAATTCCGATTTGGTAATTAAATTGTTTCTTCCTCTTTACAAAATGTTAGGATTTTTTTTTTTATTGTCAAATTATAAAGCATTGCGTCCAAATACACAAATCCCCCCTCCCCCCCCTAACAAAACCATTAACCAATCCTAGCACCAAAGCTTGGTTTTTGAAAAAGAATCTGTATGACCTATTAGATGATCATTATCGAACATAGGATCCAGAGTTACCTTTAGCACTTTTTCAAAGAAAATCTGCATTTACGCTATTCTTGTAATGGTTGGACCCCATCAGCCCCCTCCTCTCCCCCTTTTCTCTCTCTAAAAGTCTGGATCTGTGACTGTCAAATACAGCAAAAATTTACCCTTTGGCAAGGATGGAATCGCTCATGGTATTCAAGATAAATGATTGTCCCTTCACTCTAAGAAATTTAGGTCATCTTTAAAGAGAAGTCACAATCGACTTTTAGGATGGATTTATATAATTTCTATTGAGTATCTGCATTGTCATAACCCATGCATTAAATTCCCGTAATGCACAACCTTCAGTATTTGGTTTAGTCTATTTTTACAACAGGTGAATTTCTTAACAAAGCAACAACAAAAATGTATGTAAACTTTTTTCTTTCTTAAATTATTATTATTATTTTTTTGAAATGCATTTTAAAGAATCTAGCACGGAAATTTGATAAAGTGTTTAATGTTTTGGCACTGTGTTTATATGCATATTTATTACACGGTTTAAAGGACTTTGCACTCACGAATGTCCTCCTAAAGTTGGGTTATTCTACTTGTGTCAAAGTCCTTTAACCCGTGCATATAAACACTCTGCCTTAACATGTATCTTTAAATCACAACTGTATCCTTATTTACGTTGACACCATAGTGACACTTTCATCACTGGTAATGGGATTCATCACTATTCACGGCACTGAGAATTCTTTCGGTGTCTTCCGCTCTTCTTCGCATATAAAGTGAATGTTATTCGTTTTGCTGAATGAACTAAATTTACCCAATTCTGTGAAAGTAGTACATTATGTGTGAAAAATATTTGATGGCTTGTGGGTACAAACGGAAAGCTGGGAAAACGTGATGCTAATTACAATGTCTTAGAATTAGCATGATAAGGAGAAATTAGCACGGATGCGACTGCCCTATTTTTTGTCTTCTTTATTTTAATATTAAAGTACTTTTCCCTCCATGATGTTCTTGTGCTGAAGAATCTCACATTTTCATATAGAATCTGAGTACTTATTGTAGAGGGTAGTGTTGATATATTACTGTAGTGTCTTACTGTTGTTTTGTCTTTTATCATTAAGGGATGTTATTATGTTTCTCATTTTGTAGAATGTCATTATCAATTCTTTCCTCCAAATCGTGTATTGGATTTTGTTTAAGCCTTATTCTACCACACGGCGATGTTATCGCCATTTTTGGTGCCCCATCTTTGACTCCCCCTCCCAGGCGTGTTTTCAAAATAGTGCTGGTCAAGTAGGGGTTAAGCTACCTGTGGAGAGTGTGCCAACTTAAAAATGTATGCAGCATCATCCTGGTGGTTGGCCCGCCGGGTCACTGAAGCGGAATGAGTCCAACTATGTTGCTCGGAAGACAGGGGAGCCTTCGATGGTCAGCCTCTGCTTAAGCCTTACTCTACCACGTAGTGATATTATTGCCGTTTTGGGTGCACCATCTTTGACTCCTCCTCCCAAGGGTGTTTTCAAAATAGTACTGATAGAGATTGAACTGTGCACTCTATATTTAGTTCGTATAGGAATAATAATGCCTTGATATGTTTGAGAAACATTATGGTGTTGTGTTTCAGTCATCAAGAGGCCGTGATGTCATCACGTGTACGAATCCTATAAAATGATGTTTGGTCTACCCGATCTGCTACTTTTGTTGTTGTTATTTCCAAGACTTTCTTTACAACCATATTACATGTATATCGATGCATTTAAGAGGTGCAGTGGCTCAGTGGTTAAGGAGTCATGCTTAAAATGCGAAAGGTACTGGGTTCGATTCCAGCTGTCAGCCCTGCATTGTGAGCAAGATACTTTACTGGATCGACTTGCGCACAGCTGTAAAATGAATACCAGCAATAAGTGTTAATGTAGCTGCGATGGACCGCCGGGCTCCCGGTAAACCTTTAAAAACCTTTAAAACCTTTAAAAACCTGTTATTGACAAATTGAACCTTTATTCCTTTCAAAATAACCTTTAAAACCTTTAAAAACCTTTATTTTCAAAGTTAAGTAAGCTAGGTAAATGATCCGAGTGCCAAGGTTTTAGCTTCATTGGTAAGTATACACATCCATTTAATAGCATATCTGTTCTCAACACACATTTAAAAAGTAGCAGGACCAAAATAAAATTTTCAACTTCACGTAAGTAATGGACTTTTGGCGCCACCAACTGCCTTTTGCCCCAGAACATGCTCTTTGTATGAATTTTTTTTCCATGAGTTAACCTTTATAAACCTTTTTATTTAAATCCAAAACCTTTAAAAACCTTTATTTCAACTTTTCCAACCTTTAGAAGAACCTTTATTTAAAAAAAGAGTCACTGGGAGGCCTGGGACCGGCGTCCTACCCTGGAGAAGCCATGTGCTCCCATCTGCTTATGCCAAGGTAACAGGATAAGCTCCGGGCCTTGCTGACTCCAATATGGATTTTAACACTGATGCATGAGAACATTGAATGAAATTACAAAAATAGCACAAAAATTGAAATTAACAGAGATATACATTATGGGTATTGCATTGGGAGCAAGGCTACCGACATAGGTTTGAGATTGAGGGGTGGGGGAGGGTGGGGCAGGACCATTGTTGGCAATTGCCATCAGACGAAGTGATAAAGGTCTATTTGGAAAACTGTTGGGGATCCTTTCTCCTCGGCCCCCTTTTGTCAGGAAATTGTTCATTTAAAATTTTCTCATAAGGAACATTTATAACTTATTATTGATAGACCTTTGGAATCAGGCCGTATTCATATCTGGGGCTAGATTTTTCCCAACCAGAATTTGGGTAGTTTGCAACGTTTTCCAACCTTAATCCCATGTAATCGACTGATGATGCTATAAACATCATTAATAAAGGAATTTGTTTAAATAAAACACTTCTATAACCTCTTCTTTTTTTGATGTTTTTCTTTACATAGAACGTTGATCTTGATTTCTATGTGGACATCCACGCTCATTCCACCTTGATGAACGGATTCATGTTCGGTAATGTTTATGAGGATTCAGCTCGTTACGAGAGGCAGGGCATCCTCCCAAAGCTCATGTGTACCAATGCTGAGGATTTTTCTATGGTGAGTTGCTCCAGTTCATATCCTTTATAAGAATTTGCACTCACTTTTAATCTCATCGTTAGAATATTAAAAGTATACGGACAGGTAGAGGCAACATTAGCTGAATTGGTTTAAAATCCACTAAAAAAAAAGAAAGAAAGCAAAAATAAAAGTCATCAAAATCGATGAAACATTTGCCATTTTACAGCTTTTTTGAAAGATTTTTATGCAAATATGGGCAAATATGCAAATGTTTGTGTTACTCTTGTGATGTATGAAGGGGATGTAGAATAGTCTCTATTTTCTTATGTAAAAGTGTTTTAACTTGGTCTCTGCCATTTCTATAAAAAAAAAAAAAAAGAAAATAATTCTAATAAAGATAATTTGATCTTTACCGTACCCCCAACCAACCTCAAGCTGGAGAAGGCATTTGGAACATTTTTCAAGGTCTTAATTTAAAGGAAGAATTATAGAGAAAAACAAAAGCATTTTAAGCTGTTTTCCTGTTTATGCAGCACCTTATTTCAATTATTTATTTTTTTTTAAACTTTGATTTTGTATTTCATGAACTTTCAATGTAAAACAAAAAGAGCAACTACCCCCTCTTTCTTCATGCCGTGATTTAAGTAAACACTGAAGCATAAGCATTCTAGTCCAGCGGTTAATGAGTGAGATCACAACATGGAGATGTTATGGGTTTAATACTGGCCCCGATGCACAGCTTTGTTTTTCCGCCAGTAATTATAGTGGTGATTATTAATTGTTTATTTTCATTGTTTTTTAATGTTTTGGTTTTAGAAAAGAAAAATTTTTAGACTGCTATCATTTGAAAGGAAATTTCACAAACAATCTAAATATGAAAATCCTCCATTTTCATTATTCACAAGAAAAAATACAAGCTCAAATAAAGGCCTAATTTTGCCAAAAATTTGCAAATTTGCATATTTATGTTGATATTTTCTTTATTTTGACTTTTTTATTGAAAAGTTTATTGTCTTTGCATTCATATAAACTAAACTTGTATTATAGAGAATGAAAGGAAAATTGTTAAAATCAATTTTTAAAAAAAAAAAAAAATTCCAAAAAAGTTTTGTCACTTTTTGAACCCCTGGGTTTTGAAGGGTTAAATTATGGTCACTGCGCGTGTCTCAATCTCCCAATCGGAGATCTCCCGATCAGTCCCTGCCCGATCGAGAGCAGGGACCGGACTGCATATGGAATCATAGCAGGCTTGTATTGAAGGTCTGTGCCGCTTTTTACATGAAATCAACCAAAAAATATAGCAAGGATTTATGGATTATCTACCCAAGTGCCCTCTCTTGGAGTGCTTTTGTGCACCTCTTAAGAAAAACTCTTGCTACTTAGTTGAGCCACATTTTAGTATCCAGACCAAGGACCTGAAAAATTAAGATTTTCCTTTGAAATGTTTGAAAATGAATACTCCATTAGTTATTTTCAAGCTGTTAGCATTCTAAATGATTGCTAGCTTTTTTTAGAAAATTCATTAAAAGCCAAACGGGAAAGAAAATTGAAAATGAAATAAAAAAAGGAATAAGTGTTCCCAATATAAGGGGGTATAGTGGTGTCTAACAGTGTTCACATTAAAGTGTGTGACTCCTGTACATATTATGAAATTCTTGCTTAAAAATTATTAGGAAGGGGGAAGGGGGGAAATTCCCACAAAAAAAATCAATTAGAATAAAATGCCCAAAAATCAAAGGCAAAATCCCCCTTCCCCATCTCTTTCCTCATTCCACACACACACACACAAAAGAAAAAGAAGTCAAATTTGGCATTTCTTAGCCATTTTTGGTAGTATTGCTTAGGTCTCTTTTGGTATTTCTGGTATTTCTCCTAAAAGAATCCCCCTCCCATTTTTTCAAAATTATACAAAGGGGAAGGGGGAGGAAATCCACTCAAATTTTGAACCTTCGTGTGAAGACTGGTGTCTAGGCCTCTTCTATGAAGACAAAAATCTGAATTTGTTGAAAGCTATCAAATTTTATATTCAATTAATAAGTTTAAGTTAAATCTCTTCCCCAGCCTTTGTTTCATATGACATAGCTGACAACACATGTGTAAAATGTTTTGATTTTTGTTTGTTGTTTTATAGTTCAAAGGGCCTCAAAGGCGTAGTTCATAATTGCTTTCATGTGCAAAGTGAATTGTCGTAGCCGTGAGTGGTTATAATAATATCATGTGCCCCAGGATGTTCATAGATAAACATGTTGTAATTGAATAGTCTCCTTTGCAGAAAATGAAAATTCAGAGTTTCATTAAAATCAACAAAATCAAAATGAATTTTTCACTTACTCTCCTGAAGGGGAGACGTCAGGAGAAAATATTCCAAGAAGAGTAAATGTTATTCTCCTGAAATGTTTTCTTTTTAGTTTTTGGTTTCAATGCGATAGTATCAGGAACCTATGCGGTCATGATGGCGTGTGGGTTTATTTGTGTATGGGTGTGTGTATGTGGCCAGCTCGTGAAATGATATCTCAGAAACGGTACAATGGATTCATGTCATATGTGGTATACATACAGCCCGTGGTCCATAGATGTGCCCTAGTGTTTTTGGTGGTGATGTCATGCATATTAATGAGTTGGCAGGACTTAATGTAAAAATCTTACTAAGTCTGAAGGGATGGACCTCAAATTATGTTTAGTTGATGTTTGTGTGTACAGTATAACAGTGCGATCAGATTTGCGAGTTGAAGTCTCACTAAAAATGTTCTTGCCGTGATAATAATAAATAGAGATTTATGTCAGTCTGTTGAACCTTTCACAGCCTTCACCTGGGTGTAGAGGCAACATTATTTAAAATGCTTTAAATAATGTTAATCAAGATCGATTAAAAATTGACCATTTGACGGCATTTTGAATTTTCAGACATCAATATGCAAATTTGTGATGTATTACTGGGTGACCTTTAGTTTCTTATGTAAATTCTTTCTTTATGAATTGTCTGTCATAATTCTTTTAATTGTGAAGCAATTTCACAACAAAATAGTTTTTAAGATTTTGTCACAGGAGTAGCCTTTACCATCATTTCTAATAATTGAGATTTTGGCCAAAAATATAAAGACTGTCTACCTATTCCAGGGGTCGAATTTCTCATTGTTCCGCTATTTCGAGAACAGTTCTTTTTATGCAGGAACAGTGAATTTTCAAACATCACTGTTCTTGACCGGAACAGTGTTCTTTTCACAAAAATGTGGCATCATTGATCAATAACTTGATTTATGCTCAAAAACAAATGCATGTTGTCAAACAAGATTATCTTGCAAGTAATTCTGTTTACAAAGTTTCAGTGAGAAAAAGCTTTCCCCACCTTGTCTGCAATTTTCAGCTCAAGTAATCATGAATACACATATGCAAGCCTGAGGCTGAGTGCATGTGTACGACTATGCAACTGGATGCTACATCATGTAAATACTAATAACTGACATAACGTTACATATTTCCAAATATCAGATCCATCATTAACCAATAAAGTTACTTTATTGAAAGTAGTTGCAAGTTAAACCCATGCATTTTGACGATAGAAATTTCAAGCTCCCCATTTATATCGACAATAAGTTGGAACATTGAAATCCGATCCGGGACAGTATTATTTGAGAACGAACTATTCTGTGGAACAGTAGCAAAAAATTTCAATTTTGACCCTGTAGTCCTAAACCACAAATTTAACATAAATTGAAAGTCGATCAAACATTGATCTGCCAAAACTCAAAAACTATTCAGTGCTATTTTCAAAATTCCGAATTTTTAACCAATATGGAACTTGTTATGTGTCCATAGACCTTTAAATCGGCCATGCCGAGCTCTTCCGAAAAAATTCCTCGGATAAAATTATCTCCTTTCTTCATCATACCTCCCTCTACGTGTATATTTAGTCTTCCTTCCCCCTCCCCATCCCTTTTCCCCTTCTTTCTCCTTATTTTTATAGATATTTTTACTCAATTGCCTTTCCTCTTATGATTCAAGCTTCATGTCTATTGACTCCTCAAGCTTTTCTCAGATAATTCCCCTTACCCTTTTTTCTACCTCTGATATAATGTAACCTCTCGGGTACAAGTTAACCTTTGCTGTCGCGATGCCGTTAAGCCTCATCAAACAAAGAAAAAACATTTAATCAGCTACTGTCAAAAGTCACAGTATGTAGTTACTGCAATATGTGCATGTATTTTACTGATCATCTCTTAAGAGAAATGATACTGTTTATTGTTGTACCTGTCATCTCTTTGTCTCAACATGAGTGACGTATTTGTCAAGATTTGTATAATGTTGGAATACACGCTTGTGAGGGACTGCCCCTGGGAATAAACTCTAACTGCTTTTAAATCATATTTGTGAAAACATTTGATTGCTTCAAATGATGGTTCGGGGGCCATATGGGAGGAGATTCTTTTTGTCACTTTCCTCAAAGTAGGAAAAAGCTTTTTGAGGTTTTTTTTGACCTTAAATGGTTGAATTTTGTAAATGAGTAAATTAAGAGCAAAACTAAAACCCATCGGCGAAAATTGTGATCATCATCGACACCCATGTGTCAAACATGTCATGTAGATTTCTAAAAGTATGTAAAAATAGAAATTTCCGAGAGCTTTGGAGCTAAGTGGATGAAACATCACACTTTTAAACTAAAATATTGGCACTCTGTGGAGTTCATATCTACACCTGCTTTGCAATTCCAACAATCCGCAACAGCAATTGATTCCACCTGATCTAAACCTCCCTTTTCTTCCCTTCTCTGCTTTACCTTCCTCATCTTCCTTTTATTACCTTAACTTCTTTCCCTTTAATTCACCTTCTCTCACTCCCCTCTATCCCATCTCTCTTTCTTCTCTGTCCTAACTTAAGCACCTTAGTTTTTAACACCCTCTTGGCACTTTTAACTCTGATTAAACCAAACCAAACCTAATGTTTTGTCAAGTTTACCTCCCCCACCCCCAATCTACCTCAGAAATCTTAGACCCATGAGTTTTATCCCCACATAATCTCTTCCTCACTTTTAATCAGTATTGCCTATTTGCATTCTAAACGTTTTAGGGGTTATCTACCTTCGGACTGATTTCTTCCAAGTTCATACCATTGTTTTCAGTTTTATTCAGGCTAATCATTCATTGTTTGAGTTCCTTTCAGACAAGATTTACATCAATTGTTTTAATTTTTTGATACCGACTACTTGATTTAAGTTTCTTTAGAGTCCAGATAATGGATTGTTAGAATTTTCATTTAGAGCACTAATTCATTGTTCAACACATCCTATGTTTGAATATCCAGACCCCGCCTCCATTTCTGCCTGTCCCCTGTTCCAATCCCAAATTGTAATCACTTATTCCTGAAACAGTAACAGAATCACACACCAAATTTGATCAAATTCCAATTACCAGTTTTTGAGATATCTTGCTGACAAACAAACAGAGGCAAAAACATAACCTCCTTCCAAGTTTGTTGGCAGAGGTAGTGAGACTTTTCAGTCACTTTCATTCACACTGGTAGAATTTTGATATTTGATATCCTCTACTCATATGGAATCATATATGTTTGACCACAGAAATATCTTTATGTCACACCCCAATCTATGAAACTATGTACATAGGTGTAGGAACGGGGAACATGTACGGGAGGAATGTGTCCCCATTGGAAAAGTGCCCCTTTCAAAAAATAAAGTGCCCCTTTTACTTTACTTTGTTGTATTGGGCTCACTTATTCTATCTACAGTGGGATGGGGGACATATGACTTGACAAGTGCCCCCTAAGAGGCCGTGCCCCCACTTTTCAAAAGCTTCCTTTACCCCCGACTGAGTAGTCTCCATTTGCAGCCACCAGCTCCCTTTATGACAGAAAGGGTATCCCGTAAATTAAAACTGCAACTATAGCCTATTAAAAGAACGCAGAAGAGTCTCAGATAAAATTTCAACTTGTTTCTTGGAATTTGGTGTGAACCTTTTTAAGCTTGGGCAGTATATCGATATTTCGATATATATATTTGATATTGACCCATATCGATATGGTCAATATTGAGTTCCAGGATCATATTGATATATCAATGATATGTTTTTCAATGATAATACACATTACATGGATTACGAAGAAGGTACAGTGACTTACGGGTAGACTGATAAACTGGCATGGATACAACAAATTTGTTTTAAGATCTTATGTTAAGGCCTAAACTTTTTCAATGTTTTCTGTGCTTGATTTTTTGAGAAAGAAATCATGTAAAGAACATTTTTTTTAGCATAATGGGTGTTTATTTAAAGTTGTATGTATATACAGTATTTTGTAGTGATTTTTGTTTATCTGTACTAACAAGTTTTACATGACTTGTTTTTTGTGCTGAGGTGAGATTACCTTGCACAGAACAATGATGTCATAAAATTTGCATATCGATATTTTAATATGTTTTAGGCGATATATCGATATTGCATAATGATCAATCGCCCAAGCTTATACCTTTTGTGGGCTTCCTTTGCCTGTAAGAATATACTGCCAATAACGAAGTTTACGCAACTATAGACTAAGTAGAGAAGTAGTGTTCAATACAATATTGAAATACTTCAAAGCATTCTTTGTAACTTCTTTGTAATACAGTTGATGATTTCATAGCAGTGTGTAATCTCTTTTTTCTTCACCAGATTAACACGTCGTTTAACCGCGACGCCATGAAGGCCGGGACAGGTCGTCGGTTCTTGGGTGGAATCTTAGATGAGCTGACATTGTGTTATACCCTGGAGGTATCTTTCTACTGTTATATTCCTAATTCAACGAGCACCATTATCCCGTATGACGAGGAGAGCTGTATCCTTTTTTAAGTCGGAATTCTCTTCCCAAAAAAATTGCTCGACACGTCACCACTAAATCATGTCCCTTTATGGCGGTTAGCGATTGGCTTCTTTCTATTTATGCAAAAACTCCAACCAATCAGATATGTTGGATTGTGCTGTACAGTACGGTACATTAATTTCTATTTTAAAAATTAGTTGAGTGGTCAAGCAAGTCCATCTTATATGAAAGATCACTTCAAAGAAACAAAATGGTGAAGAGAGCATTCAAAATCTTTTTTCCGTTAAGGAGATATTTAAGTTTTAAGTTTGGTAACATTTGCGCAGAAACGACTGAAATCAGACTAGTTGTGACATTACATCCTCAGATTCCTCATGGTCTTTATGTATTCTATTATATTTTGTCCTGCAACTTTGTGGCTTAAAAACCATTGGATATGTAAGGAAAGTAGTAAAACAGAATCTAGTAAGTCTGATTATAATTTACAGCCTGAAGAAAGTCTGAGGAAAATTAATTCAAATAGTTAAAAAGTGAAATAAATTTTCTTTAAAATACATCAACAATTGTTAAGAATGTGAGGGTGAGGGCCCCATCCTGTTCGGGACACATGGGTGGAACAGGCGCCATTCCTATTCGGGGCACTTGGGACAGTGTGGGATAGCATGTGTGATGGGATGGAATGGCCTGTAGGACAGGGTGGAATGGCCTGTAGGACAGGGTGGAATGGCATGTGGGACAGGGTGGAATGGCATGTGGTACATGAAATGATGGCATGTGGGATAGGGTAGGATGGCACATGGTACAGGGTGGGATAGCATGTGTGATGGGATGGAATGGCCTGTAGGACAGTGTGGAATGGCATGTGGTACATGGAAGGATGGCATGTGGGATAGGGTAGGATGGCACATGGTACAGGGAGGGATTGGATGTAAGACAGGGTGGCATGGTATATGTGACAGGGAGGAATAGCATGTGGGACAGGGTGGCATGGTATATGGGACAGGGTGGCAAAGCATATGGTGGGATGTCATCTTGATTGCAGGTGTGATGGCATATGGGTCATGTCGTGGAATGGTATATGGATTTCATGTATGATTTCCTGTAGGGAGGGATATAGGATGGGACATCATGCAGAACAGAGGGTGGAATGGCAGTTGTGACATAGGGTGGAAAGCATGTCATTAGCAGCGAGGGGATTTGTATCGTTTGCGATGTCTGGTTTCTTTTGACGTCCCCTGCCATATAAAAAACATACTTTGAGAACTTGCCGGACCAAATCCTTTAATCAAGGCAAAGTTGCACATAATACTGCAGTTGATTCCTCCTCCCTCCCTCCCTTTTTAACTATTCAATCATGGATTTGGATGGAGAAATTCAGAACAGTACAAAAAAGAAAGGCATGTGTGATAAGGCTCATTTGACTCCCGCATGGGATTATAACCCAAAAGATGCCTTTTACTTTGAATTTTTGAAGTTTGAAGGCATGACTAGGAAGGTTGAAGGCATGACTAGGAAGGTTGAAGGCATGACTAGGAAGGTTGAAGGCATGACTAAGAAGGTTGAACGCATGACTAGGAAGGTTGAAGGCATGACTAGGAAGGTTGAAGGCATGACTAGAAAGGTTGAAGGCACGACCTTGAAGGTTGAAGGCATGACTTTAAAGGTTGAAGGCATGACTTTGAAGGTTGAAGGCATGACTTTGAAGGTTAAAGGCATGACTAGGAAGGTTGAAGGCATGATTAGGAAGGTTGAAGGCATGACTAGGAAGGTTGAGGGCATGATTAGGAAGGTTGAAGGCATGACTAAAAATGTTGAAGGCATGACTAGGAAGGTTAAATGCATGACTAGGAAGGTTGAAGGCATGACTAGGAAGGTTGAAGGCATGACTTTGAAGGTTGAAGGCATGACTTTGAAGGTTAAAGGCATGACCAGGAAGGTTGAAGGCATGACCAGGAAGGTTGAAGGCATGACCAGGAACGTTGAAGGCATGACTACGAAGGTTGAAGGCATGACTAGAAAGGTTGAAGGCATGACTAGAAAGGTTGAAGGCATGACTAGAAAGATTGAAGGCATGACTAGGAAGGTTGAAGGCATGACTAGGAAGATTGAAGGCATGACTAGGAAGATTGAAGGCATGATTTTTGAAGGTTGAAGGCATAATTTTTGAAGGTTGAAGGCATGACTTTGAAGGTTGAAGGCATGACTTTAAAGGTTGAAGGCATGACTTTAAAGGTTGAAGGCACGACCTTGAAGGTTGAAGGCATGACTTTTAAAGGTTGAAGGCATGACTAGGAAGGTTGAAGGCATGACTTTGAAGGTTGAAGGCATGACTTTGAAGGTTGAAGGCATGACTTTGAAGGTTAAAGGCATGACTAGGAAGGTTGAAGGCATGACTAGGAAGGTTGAAGGCATGACTAGGAAGGTTGAGGGCATGATTAGGAAGGTTGAAGGCATGACTAAAAAGGTTGAAGGCATGACTAGGAAGGTTGAATGCATGACTAGGAAGGTTGAAGGCATGACTAGGAAGGTTGAAGGCATGACTTTGAAGGTTGAAGGCATGACTTTGAAGGTTAAAGGCATGACCAGGAAGGTTGAAGGCATGACCAGGAAGGTTGAAGGCATGACCAGGAAGGTTGAAGGCATGACTAGGAAGGTTGAAGGCATGACTAGAAAGGTTGAAGGCATGATTAGGAAGGTTGAAGGCATGACTAGGAAGATTGAAGGCATGACTAGGAAGGTTGAAGGCATGACTAGGAAGACTGAAGGCATGACTAGGAAGGTTGAAGGCATGATTTTTGAAGGTTGAAGGCATGACTTTGAAGGTTGAAGGCATGACTAGGAAGGTTGAAGGCATGACTAGGAAGGTTGAAGGCATGACCAAAGGCATGACTAGGAAGGTTGAAGGCATGACTAGTAAGGTTGAATTCATGACTTTTGAAGGTTGAAGGCATGACTAGTAAGGTTGAATTCATGACTTTTGAAGGTTGAAGGCATGACTAGGAAGATTGAAGGCATGACTAGGAAGGTTGAGGCATGACTAGGAAGGTTGAAGGCATGACTAGGAAGGTTGAAGGCATGACTAGGAAGGTTGAAGGCATGACTAGGAAGGTTAAAGACATGACTCTGAAGGTTGAAGGCATGACTCTGAAGGTTAAAGGCATGACTAGGAAGGTTGAGGGCATGATTAGGAAGGTTGAAGGCATGACTAAAAAGGTTGAAGGCATGACTTTGAAGGTTGAAGGCATGACTTTAAAGGTTGAAGGCATGACTTTAAAGGTTGAAGGCACGACCTTGAAGGTTGAAGGCATGACTTTTAAAGGTTGAAGGCATGACTAGGAAGGTTGAAGGCATGACTTTGAAGGTTGAAGGCATGACTTTGAAGGTTGAAGGCATGACTTTGAAGGTTAAAGGCATGACTAGGAAGGTTGAAGGCATGACTAGGAAGGTTGAAGGCATGACTAGGAAGGTTGAGGGCATGATTAGGAAGGTTGAAGGCATGACTAAAAGGTTGAAGGCATGACTAGGAAGGTTGAATGCATGACTAGGAAGGTTGAAGGCATGACTAGGAAGGTTGAAGGCATGACTTTGAAGGTTGAAGGCATGACTTTGAAGGTTAAAGGCATGACCAGGAAGGTTGAAGGCATGACCAGGAAGGTTGAAGGCATGACCAGGAAGGTTGAAGGCATGACTAGGAAGGTTGAAGGCATGACTAGAAAGGTTGAAGGCATGATTAGGAAGGTTGAAGGCATGACTAGGAAGATTGAAGGCATGACTAGGAAGGTTGAAGGCATGACTAGGAAGATTGAAGGCATGACTAGGAAGGTTGAAGGCATGATTTTTGAAGGTTGAAGGCATGACTTTGAAGGTTGAAGGCATGACTAGGAAGGTTGAAGGCATGACTAGGAAGGTTGAAGGCATGACTAGGAAGGTTGAAGGCATGACTAGTAAGGTTGAATTCATGACTTTTGAAGGTTGAAGGCATGACTAGGAAGATTGAAGGCATGACTAGGAAGGTTGAGGGCATGACTAGGAAGGTTGAAGGCATGACTAGGAAGGTTGAAGGCATGACTAGGAAGGTTGAAGGCATGACTAGGAAGGTTAAAGACATGACTCTGAAGGTTGAAGGCATGACTCTGAAGGTTAAAGGCATGACTAGGAAGGTTGAAGGCATGATTAGGAAGTTGAAGGCATGATTTTTGAAGGTTGAAGGCATGACTAGGAAGGGTGAAGGCATGACTAGGAAGTCCCCCCCCCCCATGAGACAAAGCTGCCCCTCTCTTTTCCCCAGGCATAAAAATCCTGTCGCCACCACTGATTTGTAGATATAGAAAAGAGAGTGATTATTACATATTTGATTACAATTGATCTGAACTTTGACCTTTGTGCAGTGAAATAATTATGAAAACGAAGCAATGACGCTTGCCCTCTGGATACATGTGAAACTCTTTCTCTGCATCAGCACCAGGTGCAGTGAAAGAAATTGATTTGTATCGAGTGAAGAGGCCCATCTGTCAAGATGTTACATGCATGCAGCTGCGCAATTTGATGGTGGCCATTTTACCTATTTTGGATATAACAAGGCCATAAGAGGATAGTTATTCACTACTCACATTACAGTCATGAAAGTGACAAAAGTTTAATGAGGAAATTAATGATGATCCTAATTAGGTGAAGTAAGTGACCTTCAGGTCCCAAAAATAGATTATGTGTAATAATTGTTTTTGTAAACGTGTAAAAATGAAGTGCAAGGTGAAAGAACTTTAAACAAGAAAGTTGAAGAAGTGTCAGGAGTATATTCAGTTGAATATATTTGTTTATAGCCTGTATGTGATGATAGATAATCAGTGGAGTTCTTGGAGAAGAGATGGGTGGGGTACTGGATGTAACAACCACCAATAATTTGCCAAGTTAGCTACATTGGTAAAAGCAATAATTCAGCTGTAAATCAAATAGCTAAAAGTTCATGCTTCTTCAGGAGAATACAATCAAATTGATAAATAAATGGTCATTTCCATGCCATGCCATATTTCAACATTTCTCTCCCCTAATGTCTTTTTAAGCCACAAGTTACTGCTAGACCAGCCAAACTTTTAAACCTCTCTACGGGGCCACTGAGGTGCAGTGGCTCAGTGGTTAAGGAGTCTTGCTCGTATGCGGAAGGTACTGGGTTAGAGTCCCACCGCGAGCGCTGCATTGTGTCAGGATAAACTCAGGTGTCAGGTGCAGGTAGGCTTAAAGAGAAACTTTTCAGCATAGAAAAAACATGGTACTATTCCTTTAACTATGGGCCACTACCTGGCCTTTATGCTACTCCTTTACCTTTCTCCAGTACCATCATTAATATAACCTCATTGCACTACCACAAAACTAACAAGTCTTTTTACACTCAGACCAAGCACCAACAATTAACTATTCATAATTAACCTCTTTTAGCACATATGACTTTAACTGTTAAAATGCCATTAAACCCAAACAAACAAACATTTATATTTACTGTTAGTAGAAAATGAAACCTTCCCATGCACCTTTGACCTTGACGTTTTGACGATCAGACATGAAACTGGGCCGCAACCTTGCTAAGTCGTTCCTGGATTACTACAAGATGACGTCACTCATTATGCCCAAGCCCACCGCTGGTCCATCGTTTCACCAGGTAAGGGAAGTTTTTTCGTTTCTGGGAATAATGGGGATATGCGTGTTGGATAGGTGCAGCCGCCGATATGGGGGTGAAAGGGGACAATGCTCCCAGTCCCGGGGTCCTAGGGGGCCCAGGTCATAAAGAACCATACAAATGATATGAAGGCCCGGATTTTAGTTTTCCCCAGGCCCTGCAGTTCTTCTCGGCGGCCCCGTATAGGTATAACATTCTGCTGCAAGGTGTACTTTTTTGCATGCATAAAATTTTGTAACTACATTACGTTATTAGGTTACTTTAGAACATGACCATCAGCTAATATCCAATCTCAAGTGGAGCAAGCCTGGCATTACATCCATGGTCAGTTGTCACGGTTGCAGCTTCAAATTAAAGTCACAGATGCATCGAACCAATTAATTAACAATTTCACGGCTGATCCTGCCATACACCATAGCACATTGTTAGTATAGGAATTGTGTAACACAGTTCTTAGTGTCATATTATATTTATATCAACACAAGAGAGAGAGAGAGAGAGTTGAACACACAATTACAATGACGGGGTCGTCGCCTGCGTATTCGGTTATGATAGTACAAATGCTATCACGAAGCGCTATCACGACCCGGACGAGAACACAGGTACGACGTACGGACAGACATAACATCGACAACCAAGTCAATGTCCACGGCCTTTGATAACCAGTTGTGGTGCTCTGGCATGTCTACCCAACCCAGGATTGAACCCGGGGCCTCGTGGTCTGTAGACAGGTATGATAACCGCTACACCACAGTAGGTAGATGAACACAAAGGCACTTGTATTGAATTTAAATGGATTAAAGAATAGGTTTACATTGCAGATTGCACAAGCATTGTTTCATTTCAAGTTCATTCACATTGGAAACTGTTATTAAGATAAAAGGAAAAAAATAACATTTAATCACAAGTTATGAAAGGCGAATGATTTTGAAAGCATTGCATCATAAAAATAAGCATTTAAAAGAAAATAGCGATACAAATTCCCAAATTTTGAAGTTTGTTTCACTCTTTTACGCATTGTCCTTGACCTTTCCTGTCACAGTTGTCAGACACTGACAGGAAGATGAAGGTTTAAAATCCCAGATCTAATGAGTGATTCAGGGAAGGCTTCAGTATAACCACGGCAATCAACAAGCCATGCAACCTCAATGAACCCATCACCTTTGTTGCATTTTATTTCAAAACGTATCAATTTTTGTCAGAATACAAATTGTAAAATCTAGCATAATTTGCTCAATTTGATGAAATCATTGATGACTTTGCTAATGTCACTCAGCTGTGAAATCAGATAATCTGTTTTATACAGTTCACAATGTCCTCATTGTGAGATGGATTTAATAGTTGTGGGTGTGGAAAAATCTGCCTTGTCACACTAGAGTGTATGTATTAAATATTTCCCAAAGAAACTTTAACAATCATACATTGTCATTGCAATTAGTAAATTAGAATTATAACTCTGTAAATCCAATTAAGCGAACTTGGTGTACTCTCATTGTGGACAAATATAACACAAGGTACTAAACTAGTTACTTAAGACAGAATCTTCTGCCCTCACCAAAGCGGCTTCCAGAAACGTCGCAATACCCTGGACAAGTGAATCATGCTCGACACCGCTACCCGGGAATCCTTTGCAAAAAAGGAGCACCTCATTGTCGTCTTTTTCGACCTCGAGAAAGCTTTCGACACTACTTGGAAATACGGCATCACCCACAAGCTTCACACCATTGGCCTCAGAGGCCACCTGCCCATCTTTACTCAAAACTTCTTCTCACCCAGACAGTTCCAACTTCATATTGGCCACACTCTCTCCAACCCCTACCCCCAAGAAGAGGGCGTCCCTCAAGGCATCATTCTCTCCCATACTCTCTTCAACCTCAACATTAACATCATCACGGACAACTGTGGCCCCAACATCAAATGTGCCCTCTACGTGGAAGACTTCACCATCTTCTACTCCTCCCTTAGCTTTTCTCTCATGAAAAATAGGTTCCAACTTAGCCTCAACTGGCTGCAAGACTGGTGCAACAATAACGGTTTGAAATTCTTCAAAGACAAAAGAGTCTGCATGCGCTATCTGTAATTCCAACAACCTCCACACCAACCCAAACCTCGTGCTCAATGGCAATCACATCCCTAAAGTTGACACACTAAGTTCCTGGAATTAACCCTAGACCCCAAGCTCTCCTACAAGCAACACATCACCAACCTGAAACAGAAATGCAACAGCTCCCTCAACATTCTCCACCTCCTTTATAACACCACTTGGGTCGCGGACCCTCACGCTCTCCTCAAAATCTTCAGGCTCACCATTCGTGCCAAGCTTGACTACTGTATTATTGTTTACTGTGTCGCTCACAACTCTTACCTCAACCACATCAACACCATCAAAATGAAGCCCTCAGGCTTTGCCTGGGTGCCTACAGAACCTCCCCCATCATCAGCCTTCACATTGAAGCCAATGAACCTCCTTTCGGCTGAGGTATAGAAAGCTTAGCCTTTCCTACGCTTTTAGAGCCCCCACCAACACCCAAAACCCTGTGTACAACCTCATTAGGTACCCCAATTTCTCCACCCTCTTTGATAGGGACTAAAACCCTATCCCCTTCCTGCAGCTTAGGTATCAAACCAGACCTCCACCATCTCAGCATCAACCTTGCCACTCTTGGCACTTTCTCCTGGCCCACTTTTCTTCCCTGGGCCACCCCCCTCCCTTCCATCCACCTGGGCCTCTCCACTCATCACCAAACCCAAACCCACCCTCTTTCCCAAAACCCTTTCCGACATTAAACTGCTTATTGCTTCCCTTGTTCGTGACCGCTGGCAAACCTCATGGGACTCCCAAATTGATAACGAACTCTATGACATCCAGCCCACCATTCCAACCAAACCCACCATCCACAATCTCTCGCGTATTAACAACGTCCACATTACCTGCCTTAGAATAGGCCATACCCACCTCCCTCTGCAACAATTGCCATTGCCCCCTCACAGTCCATCATGCCCTCCTTGCCTGCCACCTGCACAACCTCCCCAGAGTTTCCCTCACCCCTCACATCTCAAGCTGAGCTCTTTCAGAAAAACCCTCCAGATAAAATTATTTCCTTCCTTCATCGTGCCTCCCTCTACAACCATATTTAGTCCTCTCCCACTCCCCTCTACCTACATTCACTCCTTTTTTTGCACCCTGCACTTCCTCTCTCGATCCCAGCTTCCTGGCTATATTAGCCCCTATACTTCTCCCAGACTCCCCTTATTTTATTTTCTTCCTACCTCTGGAATGATCTAACCTCTCCGGCACAATTTGACCCTCGTTGTTGCGGTGCCGTTAAGCCCTCATCAAACAAACAAGGTACTTAAAGGAAATGAATTCAGAAGTGGATGCCACCATGCTGCAAACGTCACTTCCCGTTTTCAAATTTCCTTATTGATTCAATAAATCTGTAATGTTATCAACAACACATGCGCCCTCTATTTTTGATCCGGTGGGTGTGTAATCTATAACATCGCAAATTTCTCGTGATCAATTGGGAAAATTGCTGAGTTCTTCCAAAAAAAACCTCCGGATAAAATTATCTACTTCCTTCATCATGACTCCCTCTACGACCATATTTAATTCTCCTCTTCCACCCCCTCTCTACTTTGTTTTTGTTTCAACCTTGCACCTCCCCTCACAATCACAGCTTTCTGACCTTTTGTCCTTCAATTTCTCTCATTCTCCCCCTGTTTCCTTTACTTCCTACCTCTAGAATGATCTGACCTCTCAGGCACAATTTGACCTTAGTTGTTGTGGTGCCGTTAAGCCATCATCCAACAAACAAACAAACAAACATTAGTGACGTTACCAGCACGGCAGCGTTCACTTCTGCATGTATTTATGAGATGATACTTCTTCTTTATAGGAATGTTCCTGTGATTTTTTCTGTGGATTTATATGAAAGATGAAACTTCAAGAAACAAAAAGTATTCTTACATTTTTTTCCTCTGGAAATTGGTAGTTGTAATTATTATTATTTACTTCTCTAGGTCTTTGAAAACTTCCAGATATGGAAAATGGTATTCATTCATACTTCCCTTGTTAAATGTCTTCCCATCCTAGCAAATTCCATGGGTCAACACTGAAAACAAGTCAACGGTGACTTGTGTGTGCTTTCCCTGGCATGTGCCTAAAAGGGCAAACTTCACAAACTTGTGAAGTTTAAATGAAATTTACCCCAAAAATCATAATTTTTGCCAAACATTTTTCTGATCTCACCTTAAATTTCAGCTAGTTTTACTTGTGCGAGACATTTACTAAGAACTGGTGAATATCTTGGTCATGGACAAGCTTGGCAAAGTTGAACCAATAGTCAAATTGTTTCTTCTTCTTTCCCTACAGCGTGGAGAAAGATTAGCTCGAGGGAAGCGCAGCGATCAGCATCAGTTCAGATCACAATCTGAGCAGCACCACTACCCACGGTCAGATTTTTCCTATGAACATCACAGTATGAGTGCGCAAAGCATGAACGGGGCACCGAACGGGGCACCCGTACACATGAGAGGGCGCTATAATGGCAGCAAAAGGTGATGGCAGATGGATGAAATTCTGGAGCATGAGAACGGTTTGCTTTGAACGTATGTCAAGGAGTTGGTCATTCATGGTTTTACAAAACATTGAAATCAGGTCTTGCTTTAAGCTGTTCATCAGAATTTGCTGCATGAGGCTTTTTGTGTTTGCTGCCTGTTTTATCTTTGCTGCAGTGTTTGATTGGATGAAGTTTTGTTGCATGGCTCAAGCTGTATTACATGGGCATGGATGAAACGTTACATGGGTCACACTCACTGTACAAGTAAATCCTTGTGACAAAAGTCTTCAATCATTGGAATCATTTTTTCTAATCTTGCTGCATTGGTCAAGCATTGTACATAAGTCTAGCCTGCTCAATTGGACAAGCCTTGTTTGATGGGTCAAGCCTTCCCTGATGGGTCAAGATTTGCTTGATGGGTCTATACTTGCTTGATGGATCTATCCTTGCTTGATGGGTCAAGCCTTGCTTGATGGGTCAAGCCTTGCTCAATGAGTCAAGCTTGCTTGATGGGTCAAACCTACACAATTGGTCGAGCCTTTCCTGTGGGTCAAGCCCTGCTAAATGGGGTCAAGCCTTGCTTAATGGGTCAAGCCTTGTTCGATGGGTCAAACTTACACAATTGGTCGAGCCTTTGCTGTGGGTCAAGCCTTGCTAGGTGGGTCAAGCCTTGCTCGTTGAGTCAAGCCTTGTTCGATGGGTCAAGCCTTCCTTGATGGGTCAAGGTTTGCTTGATGGGTCTATGCTTGCTTAATAGATCTATCCTTGCTTGATGGGTCAAGCCTTGCTCAATGAGTCAAGCTTGCTTGATGGTCAAACCTTGTTTGTTGGGTCAAACCTACACAATTGGTCAAGCCTTTCCTGTGGGTCAAGCCTTGCATGATGGGTAAAACCTTGCCTAATGGATCAAAACTTGCTCGATGGGTTAGCCGTACTCAATGGGTCAATCCTTGCTCGGTAGGTCAAATTATACATCATGGATTGCATCAGTATAGTTTAGCGCTGCCTTATGTATTCATTTGAAACCAAATGCTGAAATTTCAAAGTAGATTAAGGTAGAATGTATATAATTCTAAACAGAAATATTTTTAAACAGATTGAGGCTTTTGTTTCCTTTATTTTTATTTAGTTAAGTTTAAGCTGACAGAGTTGATGTGCATTATTATTATTATTGAAGGCTGCATGGTGACATAGCTTTCATTGTATTATGTAGATTTAATAAGAACTATAGTGCTGAAATAGGCAAATATTATCCTTAAGATTGGGGCATGGTGCAGATTTTAGAAACTTAACTTCTTTTATTAGTACATAGATGCTTACAAGTGAAGAGGCAAGGAGGGGAAAAACTCAAGGAGACAATTTCAAGTCACTTGAGTTATTACATGGTGACAAACAATTGGGTACAATGCATGTGCAAATCACTGAACAAAAATTAAGCACATGACGAAAAAATTGCATCACAAAAGAAGAATTTTGAGTACAAAAACCTATGTTGATAACCATGTCTTTTGCCCCTTGTGTTTAACCCCATAATTTGAAGGCCAGGGGAGATTACCCCCATCCCCTTCCACCATGGTGCAGGCATCTTTTCCCCATCCCCTTCTCCCATGGTGCAGGCATTTTCCCCATCCTCTTCTCCCATGGTGCAGGCATCTTTCCCCATCCCCTTTTTCATGGTGCAGGCATTTTCCCGACCCCCTTCCCCTGGTGCAGGCATCTTTCCCCCATGGTGCAGACATCTTTCCCCCACTGTGCAGGCATCTTTTCCCCATCCCCTTCCCCATGGTGCAGGCATCTTTCCCCCATCCCCTTCCCCATGGTGCAGGCATCTTTCCCCATCCCCTTTTTTCATGGTGCAGGCATTTCCCCCTCCTGGTGCAGGCATCTTTCCCCCATGGTGCAGGCATCTTTCCCCACTGTGCAGGCATCTTTCCCCCATCCCCTTCCCCATGGTGCAGGCATCTTTCCCCCATCCCCTTCCCCATGGTGCAGGCATCTTTCCCCCATCCCCTACAGTGCAGGCATCTTTCCCCCCTACATCCATCTTTCCCCTCCACTGGTGCATACATCTTTCTCTCATCCCCTTCTCCATGGTGCAGGCATCTTTTCCCATCCCCATCATGCAGGCATCTTTCCCCATCATGCCCTTTCCCCCCCCTTCCCCCATGGTGCAGGCATCTTTCCCCCATCCCCTTCCCCATGGTGGAGGCATCTTTCCCCATCCCATTCCCTCATGGTGCAAGCATCTTTCCCCCATCCCCACCCCAATGGGTGCAGGCATCCTTCATTAGATTTGATGTGTTTACTTTGAAGTACTGGTGCCAGTTTGAAGTTTAGCAACAATTCAAGACAAATTTGGCAGATCAACTGTAATTCTTTCTGTGAAACTTAATTTGGAATCAAACACAGCACAATGACCATCAAATTATGTTACAAATCAACTTGTTTACAACTGTTATTTGTGAGGTCATCGGGATTATTTGACCTCCATTTTCTACTAGGGGACCCATTTGTCTTGGAAGAAATATAGCTGCATTTCTATAAAGCCAACCTTTGTCTCCATACCACAGTATGGTGTGCCAAGTTAGGAGAAAATAACATAATAAGATTATGGGCTAAGAAAGGTTAGTCACCCCATAAAAAGCCCAAACTAACACCACCACCACCACAAAATATATATAAAAAAATCAATCAATAAAAGACGCCCAGAGTTAATAAAGAACCTATCAATGTTGACTTTGAAATTGTCAACAGAATTGGAGCTAACTACCCACTCAGGCAAACCATTCCACTCATTAGCAACTCTTTGCGAAAAGCTAAAACGCCAAACATCCGTCTGTGAGAACTCTTTAGTCAACATCAAACTGTTACCACATGTCACATGAGGATTAGCTGAAATAACAGGAAGTCAATAGGAGATTGTAGAGTTGATTCACTCTGTAATATGATATTTTGCTACCTGGAATTCAAACTCATTGTTTATTTATTAAAAGCTTCCTGAAACTTTTGCAAGTTTTTTTGAGTCATGCATAGAAACTGAATTGCAGTTTTTAACCCAGGGATGAGCCTTTTCAGTGAACTCACTGATTTGTTTTTCTGTCTTCTGTGATTTCTTATTGCCATTTCCATGGTTTTCCCTCTTTAAAACTCTTGAAATGTTTTTAAGAGGGAAACCAGTATTACAAAGAGTGTGTGACCACATATGTAAGGTTTAGCATTGTAGCCTATGCATAACCATGAGCAAAGTCAGTATTTCCAAGCCCAAGTTTCGTGTTCAGTAATTTTTTTTGTTAGCTAGGCTATTCTCATATCGCACAGCACATCTCTTAAGAAATTGTCAGTTGTGTATACACTTTTACTACACTTCACCATTGAGATCGGGGGCGAAAAACACATCTTAATGTTACTTAAGAATAATATTTATTTGCATTAAAGTCCTCATGTGTAAAATGTTTAAAAGAATTTTGCGCTTGAGCGTGCACAATGTTCAATAAGCCCTTGAAAGTTATAAGAGTTAAATAATGAAATATAAACCTCTAAAGGTTTTTAATTTGAATATTATTGATTGGCGATAAAGGCGGTTACATCATAGCAATGGAACCGTACTGTAAATTAGATCATCTGTTTTGTAGAGTATGTTATTTTTGTTGATGAGTTTCCTCGGCTGATGGGGAACATTTTGTCTCTGCTTGATTGGCCCTATGGTGAAGATTTAATAGATTATTGCAGCGTGTAACAACAGATTTTTGTAAGTTAGATGTAGATTCTAATATTTAGGAAAAGTAGCAGCAGATGGAAATAGCATGGTAATTGTGTGTGATCTATACATAGCCTTAGAGGTTCAGTGGTTTAAGGAGTCATGCTCGTATTCAAAAAGGAACGGGTTCATTGCCTGTCATGAGTGCTGCATTGTGTCCTTGCAGGCAAGACACTTGTTTCAGTCCACTCAGCTGTAAAATGAGGACCAGCACTGCTGGGGAGTTAATCTGCGATGGACTGGGATCCTCTCCAGGGGGGAGTCATGTGCTCTCATCTGCTTGCTCAATTGAAATCAGGAAAAAGCACCGGCTCTATGAACATAAGGCTCGGATGGATTTAGCTTAGCTATACATAGCTTAGCTATACATAGCTTAGCTATACATAGCTTAGCTATACATAGCTATACATAGCTTAGCTATACATAGCTTAGCTATACATAACAGCTATACATAGCTTAGCTATACATAGCTTAGCTATACATAGCTTAGCTATACATAGCTTAGCTATACATAGCTTAGCTATACATAGCTTAGCTATACATAGCTTAGCTATACATAGCTTAGCTATACATAGCTTAGCTATACATAGCTTAGCTATACATAACTTAGCTATACATAGCTTAGCTATACATAGCTTAGCTATACATAGCTTAGCTATACATAGCTTAGCTATACATAGCTTAGCTATACATAGCTTAACTATGGACATACCACTGACTACAAAATGCATTAATTAAAGAGTTTAGTAGTCCTTTAAATTTTGAAAATAGCATTGTGTAGTTTTCAAGTTATGAGTAATCAAGTTTGATTTTTTTTTAGTATGAACAGGAAAACACCTCAAAATTCTTCTATGAAAAAAAAGGAAGGAATTCTAATTTGTTTTTGAACCCTTTTTATTTCTCTTTAAAAAAGAGAAGATAATTCTACTGAAGAGGATTTGATCTTTACCGTACCCCCAACCAATCTCAAGCTAGAGAAGGCATTTGGAACATTTTTCAAGGTTTAAAATTAGGGAAGAAATATATAAAAAAAGAAAAGCATTATGAGGTATGTTCCTATTCATACATAACATTTTTGCAAGAAGTTAAAACATTTTCAAAACTTGATTACTCAAAAATTTGAAAACTACACAATGCTATTTTCAATATTCAAAGACCATTAAACTCAGAATGTAATGCTCTTTTTGGTATGAGGTTAAACCACAAACCTTTGTACCTGTCCTAGGTAGATGAAATTAACCCAGGCTTGACTTCATGATCAGTGGACAAAGTTTCTAACTTCTTGTTGAAATACTCACACCCACCTGACCCACCTCCACCTGTCTGTAAAAATCAATTTCTATTTAATTTAATAAAACATCTTGAATTTCATAAGTGTCCTTCAGTATTGAGCATTTTGCAGTGCAATGTAAACAGTAGATTTTTCAGCTGATTTTAATAAGCTATATATGACAAGTGAGGGAATTTATTCACATACTAAACTAAGTATATGCCATGTTAATCAAAATATTTTCTTTTTATTTCACATTTATAGAATTAAGCTTAAACAATTTTGTTTTATCATACTCAGAATTGAAGGCTTACATGTACCTTGTGTGCAATATAAAGAAATGATTCTGAAGGCTGAACAGAGGTATAAAGAAGGAAACTGACTATGAGAAACAGGGAGGCTGATATGAGGGAGGGCGTAGCTAGCATGGTACACACCTAAATCTAGCTGCCAGTAGGTAGCTGGTATGGTGCGCCCCTAAATCTAGTTGCCAGTGGGTAGCTGGCATGGTCTACCCCTAAATCTAGCTGCCAGTGGGGAGAGTAGTAGCTAGCATGGTACATCCCTCAATCAAGCTGTCAGTGGGGAGTGGTAGCTGGCATGGTACATCCCTATATCTAGCTGCCAATGGGGAGAGTGGGTAGCTAGCATGGTACACCCCTAAATCAAGCTGCCAGTGGGGAGAATGGTTAGCTAGCATGGTATACCCCTCAATCTAGCTGCCAGTGGGGAGAGTGGGTAGCTGCCATGGTTCATCCCTAAATCAATCTGCCAGTGGGGAGAGTGGGTAGCTGCCATGGTACATCCCTAATTCAAGCTGCCAGTGCAGGGAGAGTGGTAGCTGCCATGGTACACCCCTAAATCAAGTTGCCAGTGGTGAGAGTAAATAGCTGCCATGGTACATCCCTAAATTAAGCTGCCAGTGGGGAAAGTGGGTAGCTGCCATGGTACACCCCTAAATCAAGCTGCCAGTGGGGAGAGTGGTAGCTGGCATGGTACATCCCTAAATCAAGCTGCCAGTGGGGAGAGAGGGTAGCTGCCATGGTCCACTCCTAAATCAAGCTGCCAGTGGGGAGAGAGGGTAGCTGCCATGGTGCACTTCTAAGTCAAGCTGGCAGTGCGGAGAGTGGGTATAGGTACCATGGCTCATCCCTAAATCAAGCTGCCAGTGGGGAGAGAGGGTAGCTGCCATGGTGCACTCCTAAATCAAGCTGCCAGTGCAGAGAGTGGGTAGCTGACATGGTGCTTTCCTAAAACAAGCTGCCAGTGGAGAGAGTGGGTAGGTGCCATGGTTCATCCCTAAATCAATCTGCCAGTGGGGAGAGTGGGTAGCTGCCATAGTACATCTTTAAATCAAACTGCCAGTGCGGAGAGTGGGTAGCTGCCATGGTAGATCCCTCAATCAAACTGCCAGTGGATAGCTGCCATGGTACATCCCTCAATCAAGCTGCCAATGGGTAGCTGACATGGTGCTCCCCTAAATCAAGCTGCCGGTGGGGAGAGTGGTAGCTGCCATGGTACATCCCTAAATCTAGCTGTCAGTGGGGAGAGTGGTAGCTGCCATGGTACATCCTAAATCAAGCTGCCAGTGTGGAGAGTGGTAGCTGCCATGGTACACCCCTAAATCAAGCTGCTAGTGGGGAGAGTGAATAGTTGCCATGGTACATCCCTCAATCAAGCTGCCAGTGAGTGAGGAGAGTGGGTAGCTGCCATGGTACACCCCTAAGTCAAACTGCCAGTAAGGAGACTGGTAGCTGTCATGGTACATCCCTAAATCAAGCTGCCAGTGGGGAGAGTGGGTAGCTGCCATGGTACATCTCTCAATCACGCTGCCAGTGGTGAGAGTGGGTAGCTGCCATGGTACACCCCTAAATCAAGATGCCAGTGGGGAGAGTGGTAGCTGCCATGGTACACCCCTAAATCAAGCTGCTAGTGGGGAGAGTGGGTAGCTGCTATGGTACACCCCTAAATCAAGCTGTCAGTGGGGAGGGTGGGTAGCTGTCATGGTACATCCCTAAATCAAGCTGCCAGTGGGGAGAGTGGGTAGCTGCCATGGTACATCCCTCAATCACGCTGCCAGTGGTGAGAGTGAGTAGCTGCCATGGTACATCCCTAAATCAAGCTGCCAGTGGTGAAAGTGGGTAGCTGCCATGGTACATCCCTAAATCAAGATGCCAGTGGGGAGAGTGGTAGCTGCCATGGTACACCCCTAAATCAAGCTGTCAGTGGGGAGAGTGAATAGCTGCCATGGTACATCCCTAAATCAAGCTGCCAGTGGGGAGAGTGGTAGCTGCTATGGTACACCCCTAAATCAAGCTGCCAGTGGGGAGAGTGGGTAGTTGCCATGGTACATCCCTAAATCAAGCAGCCAGTTGGGAGAGTGAATAGCTGCCATGGTACATCCCTCAATCAAGCTACCAGTGGGGAGAGTGGGTAGCTGACATGGTGCTCCCCTAAGTCAAGCTGCCAGTTAAGAGAGTGGGTAGCTGCCATGATACATCCCTAAATCTAGCTGTCAGTGGGGAGAGTGGTAGCTGCCATGGTACATCCTAAATCAAGCTGCCAGTGCGGAGAGTGGTAGCTGCCATGGTACACCCCTAAATCAAGATGCCAGTGAGGAGAATGAATAGTTGCCATACATCTCTCAATTTAGCTGCCAGTGAGTGAGGAGAGTGGTAGCTGCCATGGTGCACCCCTAAGTCAAACTGCCAGTAGGAGACTGGTAGCTGTCATGGTACATCCCTAAATCAAGCTGCCAGTGTGGAAAGTGGGTCGCTGCCTTGGTACACCCCTAAATCAAGTTGCCAGTGGGGAGATTGGGTAGCTGCCATGGTACATCCCTAAATCAAGCTGGCAGTGCAGAGAGTGGGTAGCTGTCATGGTTCATCCCTAAATCAATTTGCCAGTGGGGAGAGTGGGTAGCTGCCATGGTACATATCTCAATCAGGCTGCCAGTGGGTAGCTGCCATGGTACATCCCTAAATCTAGCTGTCAGTGGGGAGAGTGGGTAGCTGCCATGGTTCATCCCTAAATCAATCTGCCAGTGGAGAGAGAGTGTGTAGCTGCCATGGTACATTCCTAATACAAGCTGCCAGTGTGGAGAGTGGGTACCTGCCATGGTACATCCCTAAATCAAGCTGTCAGTGGGAAGAGTGGTAGCTGCCATGGTACATCCCTAAATCAATCTGCCAGTGGAGAGAGAGTGTGTAGCTGCCATGGTACATCCCTAATTCAAGCTGCCAGTGTGGAGAGTGGGTACCTGCCATGGTACATCCCCAAATCAAGCTGTCAGTGGGGAGAGTGGGTAGCTGCCATGGTACATCCCTAAATCAAGCTGTCAGTAGGGAGAGTGGGTAGCTGCCATGGTACACCCCTAAATCAAGCTGCCAGTGGGGAGATTGGGTAGCTGCCATGGTACACCCCTAAATCAAGCTGTCAGTGGGGAGAGTGTGTAGCTGCCATGGTACATCCCTAAATCAATCTGTCAGTGGGGAGAGTGGGTAGCTGCCATGGTACACCCCTAAATCAAGCTGTCAGTGGGGAGAGTGGTTAGCTGCCAAGGTACACCCCTAAACCAAGCTGCCAGTGGGGAGAGTGGGTAACTGCCATGGTACATCCCTCAATCAAGCTGCCAGTGGGTAGCTGCCATGGTACATCTCTATATCTAGTGGGGAGAGTGGGTAGCTGCCATGGTTCATCCCTAAATCAATCTGCCAGTGGAGAGAGTGTGTAGCTGCCATGGTACATCCCTAAATCAAGCTGTCAGTGGGGAGAGTGGTAGCTACCATGGTACACCCCTAATTCAAGCTGCCAGTGTGGAGAGTGGGTGCCTGCCATGGTACACCCCTAAATCAAGCTGCCAGTGGGGAGAGTGGGTAGCTGCCATGGTACATCCTCAAATCAAGCTGTCAGTGAGGAGAGTGGGTAGCTGCCATGGTACACCCCTAAATCAAGGTGCCAGTGTGGAGAGTGGGTAGCTGCCATGGTACACCCTTAAATCAAGCTGTCAGTGGGGAGAGTGGGTAGCTGCCATGGTATATCCTTAAATCAAGCTGCCAGTGTGGAGAGTGGGTAGCTGCCATGGTACACCCCTAAATCAAGCTGTCAGTGGGGAGAGTGGTACTGTAACTGCCATGGTACATCCCTAAATCAAGCTGTCAGTGGGGAGAGTGGGTAGCTGCCATGGTACACCCCTAAATCAAGCTGCCAGTGTGGAGAGTGGGTAGCTGCGATAGTACACCCTAAATCTAGCTGCCAGTGGGGAGAGTGGGTAGCTAGCATGGTACACCCCTAAATCTAGCTGCCAGTGCGGAGAGTGGGTAGCTGCCACGGTACATCCTCAAATCAAGCTGTCAGTGAGGAGAGTGGGTAGCTGCCATGGTACACCCCTAAATCAAGGTGCCAGTGTGGAGAGTGGGTAGCTGCCATGGTACATCCCTAAATCTAGCTGTCAGTAGGGAGAGTGGGTAGCTGCCATCATACATCCAAGAGTCTAGCTGTCAGTGGGGAGAGTGGGTAGCTGCCATGGTATATCCTTAAATCAAGCTGCCAGTGTGGAGAGTGGGTAGCTGCCATGGTACACCCCTAAATCAAGCTGCCAGTGTGGAGAGTGGGTAGCTGCCATGGTACACCCCTAAATCAAGCTGTCAGTGGGGAGAGTGGTACTGTAGCTGCCATGGTACATCCCTAAATCAAGCTGTCAGTGGGGAGAGTGGGTAGCTGCCATGGTACACCCCTAAATCAAGCTGCCAGTGGGGAGAGTGGGTAGCTGCCATCATACATCCAAGAGTCTAGCTGCCAGTGGGGAGAGTGGGTAGCTAGCATGGTACACCCCTAAATCTAGCTGCCAGTGCGGAGAGTGGGTAGCTGCCACGGTACATCCTCAAATCAAGCTGTCAGTGAGGAGAGTGGGTAGCTGCCATGGTACACCCCTAAATCAAGGTGCCAGTGTGGAGAGTGGGTAGCTGCCATGGTACATCCCTAAATCTAGCTGTCAGTAGGGAGAGTGGGTAGCTGCCATCATACATCCAAGAGTCTAGCTGTCAGTGGGGAGAGTGGGTAGCTGCCATGGTATATCCTTAAATCAAGCTGTCAGTAGGGAGAGTGGGTAGCTGCCATGGTACATCCCTAAATCTAGCTGTCAGTAGGGAGAGTGGGTAGCTGCCATCATACATCCAAGAGTCTAGCTGTCAGTGTGGAGAGTGGGTAGCTGCCATGGTGCTCCCCTAAATCTAGCTGTCAGTAGGGAGAGTGGGTAGCTGCCATCATACATCCAAGAGTCTAGCTGTCAGTGGGGAGAGTGGGTAGCTGCCATGGTATATCCTTAAATCAAGCTGCCAGTGTGGAGAGCGGGTAGCTGCCATGGTACATCCCTAAATCAAGCTGCCAGTGAGGAGAGTGGGTAGCTGCCATGGTACACCCTTAAATCAAGCTGTCAGTGAAGAGAGTGGGTAGCTGCCATGGTACACCCCTAAATCAAGCTGCCAGTGTGGAGAGTGGGTAGCTGCCATGGTACACCCCTAAATCAAGCTGTCAGTGGGGAGAGTGGTACTGTAGCTGCCATGGTACATCCCTAAATCAAGCTGTCAGTGGGGAGAGTGGGTAGCTGCCATGGTACACCCCTAAATCAAGCTGCCAGTGTGGAGAGTGGGTAGCTGCCATAGTACACCCCTAAATCTAGCTGCCAGTGGGGAGAGTGGGTAGCTAGCATGGTACACCCCTAAATCTAGCTGCCAGTGGGGAGAGTGGGTAGCTGCCATGGTGCTCCCCTAAATCTAGCTGTCAGTGGGGAGAGTGGGTAGCTGCCATCATACATCCAAGAGTCTAGCTGCCAGTGGGGAGAGTGGGTAGGTGCCATGGTACATTCTTAAATCAAACTGCCAGTGGGGAGAGTGGATAGGTGCCATGGTAAATCCCTAAATCACGCTGCCAGTGGGGAGAGTGGGTAGGTGCCATGGTAAATCCCTAAATCAAGATGCCAGTGGGGAGAGTGGTAGCTAGCATGGTACACCACTAAATCTAGCTGCCAGTGGGGAGAGTGGGTAGCTAGCATGGTACACCCCTAAATCTAGCTGCCAATTGGGAGAGTGGGTAGCAAGCATGGTACACCCCTAAATCAAGATGCCAGTGGGGAGAGTGGGTAGCTGGCATAGTGAAATCTAGCTGCCAGGAGAGGACCAGGTTAGCTAGCCCTTAATCTAGCTGCCAATATTCATTTAAAAGGATATAAAATAAATCACATTTAATCAGTTGTAGTTTATTATGATTCTGAAGTGTCTTAACATGTGAATAAAGATATATTTTGAAAATACTTAAATAATACAAATCTTGATTTTTTTTGTGTATTTTTTTCATTTTTGTCATTTCATGAAATATAATCGTGATGAAATTAACCCAGGCTTTACTTCATGATCAGTAGACAAAGTTTCTAACTTCTTGTTGAAATACTCACACCCACCTGACCCACCTCCACCTGTCTGTAAAAATCAATTTTAATTTTCACACTATAGGCTTTATATTGAAAATCTGGCATAAAACAAACATACTAATTTGCTTTCATCGTCTGTTTACACAAGAAAAACCAGTGTTCTGGCTTAAAATACCTACCAACAAATATTAAATTTGGATTTGATCACCAAAAAGGCACAAAAGCTGCATATTATTTTTATAAGTTGTATAATTCAAAGAAGTGCTTAGCAGCTGATAAAACTTGCAAGTATAAACTTAAAAGGTATCATTTTGTTTTGTCAATCCTAAAAATTTACGTCCTTTCCCCTCATCAAAATTATGAAGTTATACCACTGCTGTCAAGTCACACCACCACTGCTGTCAAGTCACACCACCACTGCTGTCAAGTCACACCACCACTGCTGTCAAGTCACATCACTGCTGTCAAGTCACACCACTGCTGTCAAGTCACACCACTGCCAACAAGTCACACCACTGCTGTCATGTCACGCCACTGCTGTCAATTCACACACTACTGCTGCCAAATCACACCACTGCTGTCAAGTCACACACCACTGCTGTCAAGTCACACCACTGCTGCCAAGTCACACCACTGCTGCCAAGTCACACCACTGCTGTCAAGTCACACCACTGCTGTCAAGTCACACCACTGCTGGCATGTCACACCACTGCTGCCAAGTTACACCACAGCTGTCAAGTCACACCACTGATGTCAAGTCACACCATGGCTGTAAAGTCACAATACTGCTGTCAAGTCACACCAATGCTGTCAAGTCACACCACTGCTGTCAAGTCAACCAATGACTTAATCGCTTGCATTATGACATAAAGGTAACTGATATCTCTTAATGTTTCCCACCCCCATCCTTCCCCCAGTCAAATATTCTCCAATATGTAATAAATTTGTTATTGTCCATTAAACAAAATCATTTTTTGTGTCATCCGAATTTGTTCCATATTTTTATATATCCTGCAAAAGGCATACAAAAATAATAAATAAAAAGAAAAGAAAAAAACAGACAATGGTTTATACTTATTTGTTAAAGAGAATAATCTATTAATTAAAACCAAGGTCAACGGTGTAGTTCAACCTAATTCAAAATTGTATACCAAGGCAAAAGTTGCGTAAAGGATTTTGACTGTAAGAACAATCTTTCACGAAGAATTTTGATGAAAACAATCGGCATTCGGTATTCTACATCTGGTCCTAGGAAGCTTAAAAAAAAGGCATCATCATGAATAAATTTGAAAGTGAAGTGATGTGAATGCTGGTAATGTCACTTCCGATTTTCAATTTTCCTTATTAATTGCGAGAAATCTGTCATGTTTTCCATAACAAATGTAGGCCTCTATGTTCGGTCCTGCAGATGTGTGATTGATAACATCACAGATTTCTCCTGATTAATAGGAATATTGAAAATCGGAAGTGACATTGCAAGCACGGCAGCATTCACTCTTGAATGTATTTATGGGACGATACCTTTCCTTTAATGTCCCTCAAACTTCCTATTGGAATATCAATGTCAAGACATCCACAGCTGCTTTATAAATTTGTTGTGAGACCCACTGGTTAGAGACCCACTGGTTTGTTCAAACTATTATCCTTAAATTGGTGGAATAAAACCATGTGACCAGCTGATCTTCAGGACAATAACCTTAGGGAGTGGGGCGAGGGGCGTTATGACATCACCAATGGTTGTAAGACATCAAAACAGCCTGTTCCCCCTGCCACCACTCTCCCTACCATGAGGCGGGCTGATGGTGACTGAAGTAAGTCTTGGGTACCTAAAATGAAAAAGAGAAGATAAAAACATAATAAAATGATATATAGTTGGCTGCTTAAAACATCACATGCATAGCCCCTAAGAAGATGCTGCCAACCGCCCACCCCCACAAGTATTAAAAAGGGACTCCAGGTGTAGTACATATGATTTGATAAATATGATGTCATGGAGGCACTTGCATGCAGGGCTCAACAAATCAACCAAACATCAACTTGCCCACCAATAGGAGTATCTGAATTTGTTTGTGGTTGTCCTGAAAGTAATTAAGGTTGCTCCTGGAATTTTTTGCTGAAAGCAAAGTTGTCCATTCTGGCATTTTTGGTCATTCTAAGATAAGATTTTTGGTTGTTCCTGCATAAGATTTTTGGTCGTTCCTGCATAAGATTTTTGGTCGTTCTGGATTTTTGGATTTTTTTTGTTTGTTCGGATAAGATTTTTGTTCCTGCATAAGATTTTTGGTCGTTCTGGATAGATTTTTGTTTGTTCCGGATAAGATTTTTGGTCGTTCTGGATAGATTTTTGTTTGTTCCGGATAAGATTTTTGGTCGTTCTGGATAGATTTTTGGTCGTTCTGGATAAGATTTTTGGTCGTTCCGGCATAAGATTTTTGGTTGTTCCGGCATAAGATTTTTGGTCGTTCCTGCATAAGATTTTTGGTCGTTTCTGCATAAGATTTTTGATTTTTTGGATAGATTTTTGTTTGTTCCGATAAGATTTTTGGTCGTTCCGGCATAAGATTTTTGGTCGTTCCTGCATAAGATTTTTGGTCGTTCTGGATAGATTTTTGTTTGTTCCGGATAAGATTTTTGGTCGTTCCGGCATAAGATTTTTGGTCGTTCCTGCATAAGATTTTTGGTCGTTCTGGATAGATTTTTGTTTGTTCGGATAAGATTTTTGATTTAAGATTTTTGGTCGTTCCTGCATAAGATTTTTGGATAGATTTTTGTTTGTTCCGGATAAGATTTTTGGTCGTTCCGGCATAAGATTTTTGGTCGTTCCAGCATAAGAATTTTGGTTGTTCCGGATAAGATTTTTGGTTGTTCCTGCATAAGATTTTTGGTCGTTCTGGATAGATTTTTGTTTGTTCCGGATAAGATTTTTGGTCGTTCCGGCAGATTTTTGGTTTCCTGCATAAGATTTTTGGTCGTTCTGGATAAGATTTTCATTCTGGTTTTTTGTTTGTTCGGATAAGATTTTTGGTAAGATTCTGGTCATTCTGGATAGATTTTTGTTTGTTCGGATAAGATTTTTGGTCGTTTTTGGATAAGATTTTTAGTTTTCGGCATAAGATTTTTGGTCTTTCTGGATAGATTTTTGGTCGTTCTGGATAGATTTTTGTTTGTTCCGGATAAGATTTTTGGTCGTTCCGGCATAAGATTTTTGGTTGTTCCGGCATAAGATTTTTGGTCTTTCTGGATAAGATTTTTGGTCGTTCTGGATAGATTTTTGTTTGTTCCGGATAAGATTTTTGGTCGTTCTGATTTTTGATTTTTGGTTGTTCCGGCATAAGATTTTTGTTTGTTAAGATAAGATTTTTGGTCGTTCTGGATAGATTTTTGGTCGTTCTGGATAGATTTTTGTTTGTTCTGGCATAAGATTTTTGGTCGTTCCGGCATAAGATTTTTGGTCGTTCCGGCATAAGATTTTTGGTCGTTCAGGCATAAGATTTTTGGTAGTTCCTGCATAAGATTTTTGGTCGTTCTAGATAGATTTTTGTTTGTTCCGGCATAAGATTTTTGGTCGTTCCTGCATAAGATTTTTGGTTGTTCTGGATAGATTTTTGGTCGTTCTGGATAGATTTTTGTTTGTTCTGGCATAAGATTTTTGGTTGTTCCGGCATAAGATTTTTGGTTGTTCTGGATAGATTTTTGGTCGTTCTGGATAGATTTTTGTTTGTTCCGGATAAGATTTTTGGTCGTTCTGGATAGATTTTTGGTTGTTCCGGCATAAGATTTTTGGTTGTTCCGGCATAAGATTTTTGGTTGTTCCGGCATAAGATTTTTGGTAGTTTCTGCATAAGCTTTTTGGTTGTTCCGGCATAAGATTTTTAGTAGTTCCTGCATAAAATTTTTGGTCATTCCTGCATAAGATTTTTGGTCGTTCTGGATAGATTTTTGGTTGTTCTGGCATAAGATTTTTAGTAGTTCCTGCCTAAAATTTTTGGTCATTCCTGCATAAGATTTTTGGTCGTTCTGGATAGATTTTTGGTCGTTCCGGATAAGATTTTTGGTCTTCGGATAAATTTTTGGTCGTTCCGGATAAGATTTTTGGTTGTTCCGGGCAGCCGCAAGTATGATTGGTTTAACACTGCTTGCATGACAATTAATGTCGCTGTGTTACGAAATAAGCCACACCTACCATAGCAACGCGGTAACTAGATGGGGGCAAACAAACCTCAAATCTGCAATCATGCATTACCAATGCATTGGCATTTGGATGTTCACGAGGCCTGCCGCAAGCTTTGATCCATTTATGGCACTTCTCCGGATCTTTTGAGTTTTTAGCAAATAGGATTAACAAAATTTAGTTTGCTTACTGTTCTGGGTAACAGCAATCAGATTAACAAAGTCCGCAGCGGGCCTGTAAGTGCAATTTTTGTTCACCATTTTGCCGTCATTCAAGACTGTGTGCAGAAATTTGTTTTCTACAGTAAATTGCATTGACTACATGAGCGTGTGCCGCTAGCTAGTTGTACTGTGCCAGTACCGCGTAGGATGTTTGCCCCACTTAGTTATGCAGATTTGTTGCTAGGCAATTCATGCTGTGATTGGTTGAAAAAGCTGTCAATTATCTAACTCAGATAGGTTAATTGTTTGTATTTTTCTGAAAAATGAGTACCATTACTAATTGATTGGAAACACTCTTTTTAAAATCATTGACCTAACAAATATGAATACATTTTATGAACACGTTTTCCTAACTTGAAAAACCTGTCCATAAAATAAAAATACATTTTATGAACACGATTTCCCAACTTTCATGAACCCTTCTGAACAAAAATAAGAATATAATTCAAGAGAAATAGAAAGTGATGGTGTGAGGTCAAATTTATTCTCTCAAAGCTGTAAAATTAAATAAACTCATGGTTTTTTCACCATTTCCATTCTTCAATTGTACTCTTATCAATGAAAGAAATGCTTCAAGCTTCACCAAAAGAACATTCTCTTAAAATGAATTAGCTGATAATGTTTAGATCACTGAGTTGATAAGCTCAATCATTAGTGGCTACTTTAGAAGGTGATTTTCCAAGAGTTTTCCTTCACTTTCAAATTAATCTCAAGAGGCCAATCTGTCATAAAGATGCCTTTTTTCTTAATTAAGAAAAGGGTTTATTCTATCTGTGGTCCAGCATGTTTATTTTATATAAAAGAGGGTAATATAGGAATTGCAAAATGTTCAAATATCTTACTCCAATAAGAGGATATTTAAAGTTTTATCAGACTTTTTTAACAATGACTGAAATCAGATTAGTAGCGACATCAGGGGAACAGTATAAGGTACAATAGGGAGTCTTGTTTATTCTTATTACTTGTAGGTTTGTAAACATAAACAACAGCATAATTGCAAGATCGGGAGAATTAATTCTTTAAAAAAACTTTTTCTCGAGTTCACCGCATCTCTTCATCGATCCTTGCAGATATTTATCAGTTTCATACTTAACATTTTTCATTTCGACTATGCCCATTTCTTTTAAATATCTGTTCCTTAAAAGGAAATATCACCCTAAAGTCCTATGAGCCAATAAATGTTAGGGGACCATGCAACATAAATATCAAATCTTAAATTTCACACTTTTCCAAAATATATTATAGTTTTGGGGCTCCTTTTTTCCCCCAAGAAAAAAGAGTGACCTATAATCTTTCACTGACTAGATGAGAAATGATATTCTTTCAAACGGCTTGTAAGCTTAAGAGGGTGTTCCCACTTGAGTAAAAGCACATGGTCAGACCCACTGAAAGCAACCAGACCCGCTGCAAGCAACCAGGCCCACTGCAAGCAACCAGGCCCACTGCAAGCAGCCAGACCAACTGCAGGCGACCAAATCCACTGATTTTTTACCGTGAGAACACTCACCAGAACTGGTCATTTGATCCAGAGCAGGCGATCAGATCCACCACTGAGATTTTCAAAAATGTGTGTGAATGCAGATCGCAAGCTCACCCACAAGTGAAAACACACCTGGATCAATATGTCGTAGAGGCCACCATGTTGATCACGATGGAACGACTGTCCAAACGGGGACAGGAAGTGAATGTACACCGCGTTTGCACGCTTCTCTTCTCAAATAGTGTTCAGAGAACCAGGCAGGGGTGACTCTATCCTGCCATCTGGATCGCCATTTAACATCCTCATCCACGCCATCCAACCACTGTTCACTTCTCCAAAGACTGGATGAGGAGTAGGAGCTGCAGAGGACGTACTTCCACTTTGATGTTCAACATATCTGTTTGTATAACTGTGAAAAATTGTCTTAGGCTAGTCTGCGCCTCGAACCTGAAACCTCCAGCATCTCAGTCATGCGCTCTACCAACTGAGCTACCTGACATGACATTGTTTTCTTTTTTTACAATCATTGAGTTGGTTTATTGTCAGGGGTATCATGATCTGGATTTAAGTGAGAATGCAGCCTCAAATAGTTGACCTCAAGTAACCTCTTTTCAAAACAAAATGTTAAATACCTCCTACCCTACAAATAGATCAGTACTGACCATCCAATCAATTTTAAGGGAAATTGGGAAAACAAAACCGTCAAACAACAGGTGATGTGTGACATAGAAGCTCAAAGTTAAAGTAACAATTAAAAAACGTAATTTAGAAAGGCTACTTTCTCTTGGTCAGAATGCTTCCAGGTTATTTAATTATCTCTCTACAAAATGTTTTAAAAGGTAATTTGTTAATAGAACATTTTGAAGAAGGCTAACTACTTCAATTTGGATTTGCACATGCCCTAGGCTTTGAACCATTTGCATAGTAGTCTTTAAGGTTCATATGCATGTGATATCTTCTCTATGCAGTTGAATATTCTAAAGGTGTGATATTAACTAAACAGTTAAGATGTGCATAGGGATGAAGGAGGGGAGGGGCAGAAGTGATGGAGAGGGAGGCACAGAGTGGTGGGAAGGGAGGACAGAGTAGTGGGGAGGGGAGGACAGTGTGGTGGGGAGGGGAGGACAGAGTGGTTGGGAGGGAGGGGCAGAGTGGTGAGGGGGAGGCAGAGTGGTAGGGGAGGGGCAGGTGGTAGGGGAGAGGGGCAGATTGGTAGGGGAGGCAGAGTGGTAGGGGAGAAGCAGAGTGGTAGGGGAGAAGCAGAGTGGTAGGGGAGAGGCAGAGTGGTAGGGGAGAGGCAGAGTGGTAGGGGAGAGGCAGAGTGGTAGGGGAGAGGCAGAGTGGTAGGGAAGGAAGCAGGTGGTAGGGGAGGCAGAGTGGTAGGGAGGCAGAGTGGTAGGGGAGGGCAGAGTGGTAGAAGAGGAGGCAGAGTGGTAGGGGAGGCAGAGTGGTAGGGGAGAGGCAGGGAGGCAGAGTGGTAGGGGAGGCAGAGTGGTGGGGAGGCAGAGTGGTGGGGAGGGCAGAGTGGTAGGGGAGAAGCAGAGTGGTGGGGAGAGGCAGGTGGTAGGGAGGGCAGGTGGTAGGGGAGAGGCAGAGTGGTAGGGGAGAGGCAGAGTGGTAGGGGAGAGGCAGGTGGTAGGGGAGGCAGAGTGGTAGGGGAGGGCAGAGTGGTGGGGAGGCAGAGTGGTGGGGAGGGCAGAGTGGTGGGGAGGCAGAGTGGTGGGGAGGCAGAGTGGTGGGGGAGGCAGGTGGTAGGGGAGGGCAGAGTGGTGGGGAGGCAGAGTGGTAGGGGAGGCAGAGTGGTAGGGGAGGGCAGAGTGGTAGGGAAGAAGCAGGTGGTGGGGGAGAGGCAGGTGGTAGGGGAGGCAGGTGGTGGGGAGGCAGAGTGGTGGGGAGGGCAGAGTGGTAGAGAGAGGCAGAGTGGTGGGGAGGCAGGTGGTAGGGGAGGCAGAGTGGTGGGGAGGCAGAGTGGTGGGGGAGGCAGAGTGGTGGGGAGGGCAGGTGGTAGAGGGGCAGAGTGGTAGGGGAGGCAGAGTGGTAGGGGAGGAGGCAGAGTGGTAGGGGAGAGGCAGGTGGTAGGGAAGAAGCAGGTGGTGGGGAGGCCAGAGTGGTGGGGAGGCAGAGTGGTGGGGGAGGCAGGTGGTGGGGAGAGGCAGAGTGGTAGAAGAGAGGCAGAGTGGTGGGGAGGCAGGTGGTGGGGAGGCAGAGTGGTGGGGGAGGCAGATTGGTAGGGGAGAGGCAGAGTGGTAGGGGAGAGGCAGAGTGGTAGGGGAGAGGCAGAGTGGTAGGGGAGTGGCAGAGTGGTAGGGGAGAGGCAGAGTGGTAGGGAGAGGCAGAGTGGTAGGGGAGAGGATATAAAGGCTCAAACTGATACAGAATTATTTCTGAATCGTCAACATAAATGTGATCTATGATGTCTTCTGCATCATTTCTATCAGATTCTTTGGTGCTGGAACTGTCTGCTAAAGAAATTGTAGCTGTTTTCGGCATAGACATTTTTGATAAGTTACAGCATATCTCATGTAACTTTTATTGTGCAGTACAGATGCGCAGTAGAGCCCTTCATAGATTCCCACGTCACGTCATCAAATATCGCCTATGTTACATTTCTTACGCAAATGTATCATAGGGTAAGAAAACTATCATCGATTTTGACAGTTTTGAAATAATTTTTTTTGGGAAAGTGAGGTGTTTTGTAATCAGTATACTTATCTCATACATGGAGACTTGTTGCTAGTAGAACTTTCAAAACTATAAGTGCTATTGCGTCCATTTACAGACTGTTCTGTTCATAATGTAATGCTCTTTCATCTACCTTTCAATATATCTCAAAAGGAATAACCTCGCAGTCACATATCTGCATGCCACATGAAAGAAACATTTATGGTGAAAAACTACTTTGATGCTCAAGTTTCCAAAAATGTGCTTAAAGATGATTGGTGTATAAAGTGCATTCAAAAGTGTGTTCAAAGATGATTGAAAGATTCATTCAAAAGATGATTGGTGTATAAAGTATGAAAAACTACTGATTGGTGTATAAAGTATGATTCAAAGTCAAGATTGGTGTATTCCAAAAATGTGATTTGTTGAAAATGATTGGTGTATAAAGATGATTGGTGCATAAAGTATGATTCAAAGTGTGTTTAAAGATGATTGTGTGTTTAAAGATGATGATAAATTATGATTCAAAAGTGTGTTTAAAGATGATTGCATGGTGTAAAAGTATGATTCAAAAGGATGATTGGTGTATAAAGTTTGAATTAAAATTGGTGTATAAAGTATGATTCAAAAGTGTGTTTAAAGATGATTGGTGTATAAAGTATGATTCAAAAAGATGATTGGTGTATAAAGTATGATTCAAAGTGTGCTTAAAGATGATTGATGTATAAAGTATGATTCAAAAATGTAAAGATGATTGGTGTATAATGTTTGAATCAAAAGTGTGCTTAAAGATGATTGGTGTATAAAGTATGATTCAAAAAGATGATTAGTGTATAAAGTATAAAGATGATTGGAGTATAAAGTGTAATTCAAAAGTAAAGATGATTGGCGTATAAAGTATGATTCAAAAAGATGATTGGTGTATAAAGTATGATTCAAAAGTGTGTTTAAAGATGATTGGTGTATAAAGTATGATTCAAAAGTGTGTTTAAAGATGATTAGTGTATAAAGTATGATTCAAAAGTGTGCTTAAAGATGATTGGTGTATAAAGTATGAATCAAAAGTGTGCAAAGATAGTTGTGTATAAAGTATGATTCAAAAGTGTGAAAAAGATGATTTGTGTATAAAGTATGATTCAAAAGTGTGTTTAAAGATGATTGGTGTATAAAGTATGATTCAAAAGTGTGAATAAAGATGATTTGTGTATAAAGTATGATTCAAAAGTGTGCTTAAAGATGATTGGTGTATAAAGTATAATTCACAAGTGTGTTTAAAGATGATTGGTGTTTAAAGTATAATTCAAAAGTGTGTTTAAAGATGATTGGTGTATAAAGTATGATTCAAAAGTGACCATATGACTTTGTAGAAATAGAAGGAGGTACGAGCGATAACTTAGAACTAGGGCGTAGACAGCTAGTCGGAGTGTACATGTAGATAAGATCCTGTAAGTAAGTGGGAACAAGGTTGTGGACACATTTGAATGTTAACAGAAGAACTTTGAAGTTGATGCGCGATTTAACAGGGAGCCAGTGTAAGTTGTGAAGGATTAGAGTTGCATGAGTGCATGGTTTACAACGTGTAACCAGTCTTGCAGCAGAGTTCTGCATGCGTTGCAGTTTGGTGAGTTGAGAATCCGGGAGACCATATAATAAGCTATTACAGCTATCTCAGCTTGAGGACACAAATGCATGTACAAGCATTTCAACAAAACCAGTCTAATATGACTGTAGGCAAAGTTCTGCATATTAAACAAACAGGTGATTGTTTTTTATACAATTTTTACCAAATCACCACACCATCTCACATTGAACATCTATATATGGAAATATATATCCACGACTGTTTCTGTTACATCCCTTTATTTTGTACGAAATATGGAAAGTGATGAAGAATTAATTACTCCAGACATTCAGAGAAGATGCCTTTAGAGGCAGCAACAGGATGAAGATGATAAACAAGACAGAATCTAGGTCAGAGCTTAGCGATTGCACCTGTCAAAACAGACCACTTCCTGTGCCGCACTTCCACAATGGGGCTGCATGTCCACTTATAAATCACAAAATTACGTTCAGCAGAAAAACAACCAATTTCACAGAAATTTCTGAACATTTTCACAAAGCTGAAACGGCATAGCGGACTCAAAATTTCACGTGCGATCAAATCCAGAGAGATTTCTCAATGGTTTCACAAAATTAGGCAAGTCTGATTTACTCAAATTTTAACGTGAAAATAATTTCTAAACTAAAATAACAAAATAATAATAATTTCTAAAATAATTTCTAGATTGATCTGCAAATGTACATATCAATAACTTTAAAAAAAAAAATCAATCTTATCAAGAACTCTAATTCAATTAATAAATTATCACGTTGATTAATTAGTACATTAATTATTCTACGTTCTACGATTTTACTCTGGGATACCCTTGAGCACATTAATACAACGACAAAATAGGACTATCATGATATTTTTTCGTAAACTACGTTATAAATAATAAATTCATAATTTGATTTCAAGCATTCAAAGCGTAAAGCACACCCTAGGCTGGTGTGAATGTAACATTAGATGAATTCTTAGAAAAGGCTGTTTTGATCTGTGTAACTGAAATAAATGCTAGTATCATGTTACCACCGTTGAGGCTTATCACTCCAGACACACTGTTGGTACTGAAATCAAAGCTCTCTTTACTTATGGATGCTATGAAATATGTATATGTTATTCTGAATTAATTAGAATGGTAGAAAAACCATTTTTGATCATCAATTAATTGAATTTCCCACTTGAGAGCAGAAATCACAATTCTGACAGTTTGCAGAGAAATGTTGTGTGTGATTCATCATAATAGTACCATGGGTCTGAAGGGACATTTTGAGATTTCAACTATTTCGTTCGAAACGTAAAATCGAATTCAAAATGAAATAAGTCAAAATCTCAAAAAAACAGAAAAGAAAAGTCAAAATTTTGTTAAAAGCGAAAAAGTCAGAATCTCAAAACAAACAAAATCGAAATCTCGAAACGAAAAGTCAGAATCTCAAAACGAAAAAAAGTCCAAATCTCGAAAACTGAAAACAATATATAATATATATATATATATATATATATATATATATATATATATATATATATATATATATATATATATATATATATATATATATATATATATACATATATATATATACATATATACAGTCATTTTTCAAATTTGATACCAAAGTGAAATTAAAGACATTGAACAAGTTTATAATACTTAAAAATAACAAGCCCAACTGACCAACTGACCAATTTAATACACAAACAATTGGAATCAAACTTATGACCTAAAATTCTATCACATCTCACTGCATGTGACCATGGAGCTATTGACACACTAATTATGACCCAACTGGTGCAGAACACAAGATTGGATAAGGGTCATTATTTCAGCTATGGACATAACATGCAAATGACCACTTGGGTGGACATAAGTAAGTAATAACAAAGTGACCAACAAGGTTCATGACTCAACACAACATCGACTTTGTTCAAAATCGTAACATTTGGTGAAATTTTCATGTGCAAATTATCCCAATCTGTCCAGTGTTATTGTAAATAAATCATTAAGCACTACATTGTGACAGATGCCAGCGATCAAATGTCAGACCAATGAACCGGAACCCTTGGCATGACCCCGATGGATTGAATGCTTTAATGCCCCGGAAGGTTAGTATACTATCAGTGATCTGTGACTTATTACTACAACCCTCATTAACCAGCTCCACTCACTGGGTGCTTTACGAAGATAAGTTTCAACTTATTTGATTGTAGAATGTAATTATGAATAAATTGATCATTTGTGACTTTTCAAAGATTTTCTCGTCTCGTACAAGGGAGGAAAATAGAATGAAAATGAGAGACGGAGACTATCAATGATACGGTTGTATTAGGAAACGGTAATACAACAGTTATGACCTGATTGACTGATTTTATATCATGTGGGTAGCAACAGGCGATGGAACGGATGAAAGGGGTGCTATTGCAATATGAGTTAGGTTTGTTTGTTTGTTTGATGAGGGCTTAACGGCACCACGACAATGAGGGTCAAATTGTGCCTCAGAGGTCAGATCATTCTAGAGGTACAGTAGGAAGGCAAGGAAACAGGGGGAGAATGAGAGAAATTTTAGAACAAAAGCCAGAAAGCTGTGATCGAGAGAGGAGATGCATGGGTAAAACAAAAACAAAGTAGAGAGGGGGTGGAAGAGGAGAATTAAATATGGTTGTAGAGGGATGCATGATGAAGGAAGGAGATTATTTTATCCCCCGGAGGATTTTTCTGGAAGAACTCAGCAATTGAGTTGTGGGGAGCGAGGGAAGCTCTGGGAAGGTTGCACAGGGGGCAAGCAAGGAGAACGTGTTGGATTGTGAGGATGCAGTGGCAATTGTTACAGAGGGGTTGGGGGGAACCAATAAGGAGGTGGGAGTGAGTGCTTACAGATTCAAGTGAGGTTTCTGTTGTCATTAGTAAAAAATAAAGTATAATTTGAACAACACGGAGTAGATTAATGGGGGAGGGAGGGGGGGCAGGGTTGCTGAGGTCAAATATTTCTGATGGTCAAAATATTACTTACAGTGTAAAACAATTCTTGGTTAGGGAGGACCATGACCAACATTTAAAATACATGACACATGAATAATTCAGTATTTTTTCTATTATATATATATATTATATTATATTATCATATATTACTGTATCGCTGGCAAAATGTAAGGATCATGCCCCTTCCCTCCCTCCCTACTTCCTCCATACCCTGACAAAGAGCTTCAGACATAAAAGCTTCAGTCAAAACATATACATAACTTCTTAGAGTAAAGTCAGAATTTTATTTAAAATATTTAAGGCATATTCAATAGCATAAAGAGGGCTCTACAATCAGGGACAAAAGACTTGACACTTTTTCCCTTCCACTCCAATTCAATGTTGGTTTGTGTTTTGCAACAAAAGGTTTTCATAATATATCTGCATCATTGAGGAGATGTTTAAGACAAAGTAACAAAGTGGCAGGTACTTTTGTCTGGGATTGCAGGCTGAAAACTCTTGACACATTCAACTATGGGGATGAGACTACACAGATCCACCCTTGTATGGTGTGACCTCGCATGAACAGAACCATCTAGTTGTATCATAACAGCAAAATTTGCTTGAAATGAAAAATGGGCTGACAATGAACATGGAAGGAATTTGGAAAGCTTAAATAATAGCAAAAGCAAAATTGACGTTTTTATCAATTTGAAGCACAACAGACTTTCTGCGATGACAACATAAAACACATTAATCATTTGGTGGAGTACATTTTGTATATCTGGTGATTATTTTCACAGGAGGTAGCACAGTACTAATTAGGTATTACTGCGCCAGTCCAAAATGAGAACCCTCCGAGAAAAGGCTCATACAAAGCTGAGAAGTTGCAAATTTCAGGAATGGTAGATAATAGATAGTTCTTGACTATGCATGTTCAAACTTGACGAAATCTGCTTCAAAATAAAAAGTTTCATAGGAAACTATTTTACCATGGACCCATACCAAAATTTGAGTCATTCGGTCTTGGCTTCGGCCTAAAAAAAATGACCAAAACCTCTGGTGACTCCCTATTAAGACTATCCTCATTCAAGAAATATAAGATTTTTGGCAAACACCATGAAAAATCCCAACTCGTTCGCATTGTGGTACAAAAAAAGCCCTGACTTGACTTTTTCATTATAGGTTTCAATGGAGCAAAAATTAGTTCCGGGCTACCAGGAGTGCAGATAAGTAAAGAAATTTCTGTTTTGAGATGCTTGTTCGTGAATTATTAAAACTGATGAAATCCCAATACTGTAACAAGGCTTGATACTCTATGCACAGGCTTGATCTCTTGTGCCCAGGCTTGACATAAACAGGATTGATACTCTGTGCACAGGCTTCATGATCTATGACCAGGCTTGATACTCTGTGCACAGGCTTCATACTCTATGACCAGGCTTGATCTCTTGTGCCCAGCCTTGACATGAACAGGATTGATACTCTGTGCACAGGCTTCATAATCTATGACCAGGCTTGATACTCTGTGCACAGGCTTCATAATCTATGACCAGGCTTGATCTCTTGTGCCCAGGCTTGACATAAACAGGCTTGATACTCTGTGCACAGGCTTCATAATCTATGACCAGGCTTGATACTCTGTGCACAGGCTTCATAATCTATGACCAGGCTTGATCTCTTGTGCCCAGCCTTGACATGAACAGGATTGATACTCTGTGCACAGGCTTCATAATCTATGACCAGGCTTGATACTCTGTGCACAGGCTTCATACTCTATGACCAGGCTTGATCTCTTGTGCCCAGCCTTGACATGAACAGGATTGATACTCTGTGCACAGGCTTCATAATCTATGACCAGGCTTGATACTCTGTGCACAGGCTTCATAATCTATGACCAGGCTTGATCTCTTGTGCCCAGCCTTGACATGAACAGGATTGATACTCTGTGCACAGGCTTCATAATCTATGACCAGGCTTGATACTCTGTGCACAGGCTTCATAATCTATGACCAGGCTTGATCTCTTGTGCCCAGCCTTGACATGAACAGGATTGATACTCTGTGCACAGGCTTCATAATCTATGACCAGGCTTGATACTCTGTGCACAGGCTTCATACTCTATGACCAGGCTTGATCTCTTGTGCCCAGCCTTGACATGAACAGGCTTGATACTCTGTGCACTGGCTTCATAATCTATGACCAGGCTTGATACTCTGTGCACAGGCTTCATACTCTATGACCAGGCTTGATCTCTTGTGCCCAGCCTTGACATGAACAGGCTTGATACTCTGTGCACAGGCTTCATAATCTATGACCAGGCTTGATACTCTGTGCACAGGCTTCATACTCTATGACCAGGCTTGATACTCTGTGCACAGGCTTCATACTCTATGACCAGGCTTGATCTCTTGTGCCCAGCCTTGACATGAACAGGCTTGATACTCTGTGCACTGGCTTCATAATCTATGACCAGGCTTGATACTCTGTGCACAGGCTTCATAATCTATGACCAGGCTTGATCTCTTGTGCCCAGCCTTGACATGAACAGGATTGATACTCTGTGCACAGGCTTCATAATCTATGACCAGGCTTGATACTCTGTGCACAGGCTTCATACTCTATGACCAGGCTTGATCTCTTGTGCCCAGCCTTGACATGAACAGGATTGATACTCTGTGCACAGGCTTCATAATCTATGACCAGGCTTGATACTCTGTGCACAGGCTTCATAATCTATGACCAGGCTTGATCTCTTGTGCCCAGCCTTGACATGAACAGGCTTGATACTCTGTGCACAGGCTTCATAATCTATGACCAGGCTTGATACTCTGTGCACAGGCTTCATACTCTATGACCAGGCTTGATCTCTTGTGCCCAGCCTTGACATGAACAGGCTTGATACTCTGTGCACAGGCTTCATACTCTATGACCAGGCTTGATACTCTGTGCACAGGGTTCATACTCTATGACCAGGCTTGATACTCTGTGCACAGGGTTCATACTCTATGACCTTGCACACAGGCTTGATACTCTGTCAACAGGCTTGATACTCTGTCAACAGGCTTGATACTCTGTCAACAGGCTTGATACTCTGTGCACAGGCTTGATACTCTGTGCACAGGGTTCATACTCTATGACCAGGCTTGATATCCTTTACACACTTGATACTTTGCACACAGGCTTAATACTCTGTGCATAGGCTTGATATTCTGTGTACAGGCTTGATACTCTATGCACAGGCTTGATACTCTATGAGGCTTGATACTCTGTGTACAGGCTTGATACTCTATGCACAGGCTTGATACTCTGTGTACAGGCTTGATACTCTGTGCACATGATTGATTTCAGTATTCATGAAGTCCCCCTCCCACACATCTTTCCCACATCCCTACATAACTAACTCATTTAACAAGCATCTCACACTAACATAAATGTCCTTGAAATGAATGTCATTTTACTACAGAATTCTCTTATCTTTACAAATCTCTCCAGCCCTTCCTTTGGAAACTCATTTCTACAAATTGAGATGATATCATATCAAATATGAGACACTGATATATAATCTTGGATTCATGCCTCCAGAGAGCATTCTGATGGACTCTTATCCTTGAGTAATGGAATTGATCTTCTCGGATGTGCTCAACCATTCACGACCAAACCATCCACAAAAGATTCATGATCAAATGCAGCACAGGCTGTCATTTCCTGGGGGTTTACAAATGTTGCGTCCCTGATAAAAACATGGCTGCATAGTTTCACCTGAGATTTCCAGATAAACTGTTGAAAGTTCTAATTCTTGCCGTTTCATCCCAGAAATCTATGATTGCAAGCTGTGCATAATAGCTACATTCACACCCAACTGATGCCCTATGACAATAAGTCATAGCCAGACTTTCCCTCAGGACTGAGCTGGAAAAATTCTAGTTCCAGTGCTTGTAAAAAAAAATATTCAAAAAAAATTATTATATATTTGTTTTGATAAATTTCTTGAGTAAACTAACAGTATATGTGATAAATATGTGCTCTAAAAACATCCCAGAAGTAATTGTACAATGAAATATACATTGCAAAAGAGGGAAGTATATAAAAATGTATTCACTGCATGAATGTTATTTCTGTCGCGATACTTCGTGGGAAGATTTTCGACACCTTTATTCAGAACCGTGGGAAATTTTATAATTAATTCCAACTCCGCCCCAGGAGAACAGACGTAATACTTCTTGACAGACCGATAATCAACCGACTTTTCTGAATGATAATCTATACTTTACGAATCATGGTGATATATTTTCCGATTTTTTTGACCACATATTTTGATAAGGAAACATTTTGCAAATGTCATGAAACAAGCTTTCGGGTAATTTGTCTGGTTTTGCCATTCGGGTAATTTGTCTGGTTTTGCCATTCGGGTAATTTGTCTGGTTTTGCCATGAAAGGAACAATGCTTGTCAAAAAGGCACAAATGTTTCTTACAAGTTTCTTACAAAGTCCAGTCATAGGGAGAAAAATAATATTCCAAAATTGCATTAGAAATTTGAGGTTTGGGGGTATCGGTTTCAAGTTTTATCCAATAATCTCAAACCCTACTTATAAACCTTGAACTTAATCCATAGGAGAAAAAAGACAGTGTTTGACAATACTTTAAAGGTATATGCACAGGCAAAGACAACATGAGCTAAATCCACTAAAAACAACATGGAAAAAGCAAAATATTTTATTAAAATTGGTTCATAATTGGCCATTTGACAGCTTTTTAAAGATTTTTAGAAAAATATGCAAAAATATGCAAATTTTTGTCTAACTCTTGCATTACTCTTAGAAAAGGAAAGATAATTCTAATGAAGAGGATTTGATCTTTACCATATCCACAATCAACATGGAGAATTCATTTGGAATATTTGCAAAGTCTGATATCAAAGGAAGAATTATAAAGAAAAACATGCATTTTGGGTAGGTTTCCTGTTCATACAGTACATCACATTTTTTCAATACAATAAAAAAAATTCAAACTTTGATTACTCATAACTTGAAAACTACACATGCTTTTTTTTTCTTCAAAATTTTAAGACTATTATCAATTTTAAGACTAAGAAGTTGATGCTCTTTTCGATACGTGGTTGAAAAGAAAACTTTTCTACCTGTCCAAAGACCTTTAACTAGGAAAGTTAAATTATTCTTACTTATTTCACTAACCCAACTACATGTCTGTAAGGTGTGGCTTTTCCACAATGAATCATTACTTTCCGTTTGATTTTCTTGGCTACAACAATTATAAAAAATCTAAATCCATCTGAGCTATTAGGTTCATTGAGCTAATGCTTATCCCCGGTTTCCAAGGCACAAGTGGATGAGAGTACATTACTCCCCCCTGGATGGGGCGCCAGTCCATCACAGATTAACTCCCCAGCAGTGCTGGTACTCATTTTACAGCAGAGTGGACTGAAGCAAGCAAAGTGTCTTGCTCAAGGACACAATGCAGTGCTCATGACGGGAATCGAACTCAGTACCTCTCAAATACGAGCTACAGGATTTGCATTATTTCATTTCTAAACCACTAAACCAAATTTCCAGTTGTTCACCAAATTCATGATTAAGTAAACAACCACCAAGAAATCTTGGTCACAATATTTGTAACCACACTGTCCATAGTTTTACTGATGTTGCGTCCTGCGGTCACGGACATAGAACATATGCACTATAGTTATCACGGACATAGAACATTTGCACTATAGTTATCACAGACATAGAACATTTGCACTATAGTTATCACAGACATAGAACATATGCACTATAGTTATCACGGACATAGAACATATGCACTATAGTTATCACGGACATAGAACATATGCACTATAGTTATCACGGACATAGAACATATGCACTATAGTTATCACGGACATAGAACATATGCACTATAGTTATCACGGACATAGAACATTTGCACTATAGTTATCACAGACATAGAACATTTGCACTATAGTTATCACAGACATAGAACATTTGCACTATAGTTATCACAGACATAGAACATTTGCACTATAGTTATCACGGACATAGAACATATGCACTATAGTTATCACGGACATAGAACATTTGCACTATAGTTATCACAGACATAGAACATTTGCACTATAGTTATCACGGACATAGAACATATGCACTATAGTTATCACGGACATAGAACATATGCACTATAGTTATCACGGACATAGAACATATGCACTATAGTTATCACAGACATAGAACATTTGCACTATAGTTATCACGGACATAGAACATTTGCACTATAGTTATCACAGACATAGAACATTTGCACTATAGTTATCACAGACATAGAACATTTGCACTATAGTTATCACGGACATAGAACATTTGCACTATAGTTATCACAGACATAGAACATTTGCACTATAGTTAGCACGGACATAGAACATATGCACTATAGTTATCACGGACATAGAACATATGCACTATAGTTATCACGGACATAGAACATTTGCACTATAGTTATCACAGACATAGAACATTTGCACTATAGTTATCACAGACATAGAACATTTGCACTATAGTTATCACAGACATAGAACATTTGCACTATAGTTATCACGGACATAGAACATTTGCACTATAGTTATCACGGACATAGAACATATGCACTATAGTTATCACAGACATAGAACATATGCACTATAGTTATCACGGACATAGAACATTTGCACTATAGTTATCACAGACATAGAACATTTGCACTATAGTTATCACGGACATAGAACATTTGCACTATAGTTATCACAGACATAGAACATATGCACTATAGTTATCACGGACATAGAACATATGCACTATAGTTATCACGGACATAGAACATTTGCACTATAGTTATCACAGACATAGAACATTTGCACTATAGTTATCACGGACATAGAACATATGCACTATAGTTATCACGGACATAGAACATATGCACTATAGTTATCACGGACATAGAACATATGCACTATAGTTATCACGGACATAGAACATTTGCACTATAGTTATCACGGACATAGAACATATGCACTATAGTTATCACGGACATAGAACATATGCACTATAGTTATCACGGACATAGAACATATGCACTATAGTTATCACGGACATAGAACATTTGCACTATAGTTATCACAGACATAGAACATATGCACTATAGTTATCACGGACATAGAACATTTGCACTATAGTTATCACGGACATAGAACATTTGCACTATAGTTATCACAGACATAGAACATTTGCACTATAGTTATCACAGACATAGAACATTTGCACTATAGTTATCACGGACATAGAACATATGCACTATAGTTATCACGGACATAGAACATATGCACTATAGTTATCACGGACATAGAACATATGCACTATAGTTATCACGGACATAGCACATTTGCACTATAGTTATCACAGACATAGAACATTTGCACTATAGTTATCACGGACATAGAACATTTGCACTATAGTTATCACGGACATAGAACATTTGCACTATAGTTATCACGGACATAGAACATTTGCACTATAGTTATCACAGACATAGAACATTTGCACTATAGTTATCACAGACATAGAACATTTGCACTATAGTTATCACAGACATAGAACATTTGCACTATAGTTATCACGGACATAGAACATTTGCACTATAGTTATCACGGACATAGAACATTTGCACTATAGTTATCACAGGACATAGAACATTTGCAGACATAGAACATTTAGTTATCACGGACATAGAACATATGCACTATAGTTATCACGGACATAGAACATATGCACTATATTTTATCACAGACATAGAACATTTGCACTATAGTTATCACGGACATAGAACATATGCACTATAGTTATCACAGACATAGAACATTTGCACTATAGTTATCACAGACATAGAACATATGCACTATAGTTATCACAGACATAGAACATATGCACTATAGTTATCACGGACATATATGCACTATAGTTATCACGGACATAGAACATATGCACTATAGTTATCACGGACATAGAACATATGCACTATAGTTATCACGGACATAGAACATATGCACTATAGTTATCACGGACATAGAACATATGCACTATAGTTATCACGGACATAGAACATATGCACTATAGTTACGTGTACTCCTTAATAATATCTTAAGTAATTTCTGAAGTTGAATCCTGAATTTTAGTGCACACATTGTCTTTGATTAAAACGGTGTTAATCTGTATGGGAGTGTGAAAAGGGGGCAAATGTTACATGCTACCCTCCCCATAAAAAAAAAGGATGATTAAGAAATTACAAAATCAATTGGACACAAGCAACACCACCCCCCCCCCCCTCCCATCCAATAAACCCCTAAAATTACAAATCTGAACAATCTTCCTGAATTGTATTATCAAAATGAATGATTTTCACAATTAAATGATTTATTTTTCAGTTCAATTTTTTTATGATCAGTCTAACAATATATATTTCCTCCATATCGATGAGATGCTGAAATACCTTAAACTCATAATTTTCATAATTTCACAACATTTGTGGCGATGTAATCAATCTCCCTACACACCACACATTTCACAGAAATCATAAGAAATTATAATTTTTTAAATATCAAATTTCCAGTGAATCATCACCTATAATTTACATGCAAATTCTCATCATCAAGTCTGGAGAGAAAAAAAATTGCATGTGTTCAGCATTTCCGAATAAATTAACACTTCAAAATCTTTTAAAGTGCAAAATGTATTCCTTCTTTACATATTTCTGACGTAGACACAATTCTTTAATGCAAAATTACATTGAAAAGCTATAACTTGGGGACTTAATTACCATACAGTAAGTACTGCACATAATTTAAAGGAATATTCCCATGGATTTTCATTTTTAATATATTTGATAGAGTACAACATAAGAAAAGATTGGTAAAAATCCCCCACGCTAATATCTTATTCCTACAAAAAGTCATTGAATTTTAAAGAGTTTTCTTGTCCATGTAAAAAAATTCTTGGTATGAGTCATCATTGCCATCACAGCACTTACTGTACTATTCTGTATGAATTTCTTTGAAAATTAATTCTGTATTTTTAAACTATTGGAACAATTGTTTTCTTCAAAAATGATTAAAATCACGAAGAACGAAATTTGCAATAATGTTTTCCAATCTGCTCTTGTAACTTATATTTGAATTATGAAAAATTGCCCAGTGATTTTCAAAGAAATACATAAAGATTAGTACAGGAACTGCTGTGATGACATCATAATTATGACTTACACTCGGTACAAAAGTCATTTTTATGCAGGTAAGAAAAATCTTTGAAGTTTAATAACTTTTCTAGGAATGAGATATCAAGATGGTTTCTTACCAATCTTGTTTCTTAAAGTTTTCTCAATAAGATACATCAAAATGAAATTCCATGGGAATATTCCTTTAACCAGTAACACGCACCAAAACATTATTACAAAGGGAATAAAAAAACAGTCAAGTGTTTGACGTAGACAGTTATATAATAAACATATAAACTTAATCCAATATTTTTCCTAAATGGAAGCACCTGTATTGATATTCCTGTCTCATTTGTAAACATCACATTCATTTTCCTTCCATTCCTAGGGTATTGAATTATATAAGAAAATTAAACATATGCCAGAAAAATATATCACAAGTGATTCATAATTACTTCTTTAATAAAATCCTTATCAACGCTTGTTACAAAACTGTCATATTTTTTGTTTTTTTTGTTTTACGGAACAGAAAAATTGTCAGTTTATGCTTGAGAGAAGTCTTAAATGAGGCAAGACCGATGAATGCTTCAACACGATACCCAGCTGTCAACGCACAGTGTCAGTCACTTCGCAGTAACATCCATTATTGCATTTGGATGTCAAGATTGCTGTTTTTTTGTTGCTTTTTGTGAGAAGATTGTTTGAATGTGTTCAATGTCAAATCTATGGGTGGGGAGGGGGTTGGGGAATGGGGTATTGTTCATAACTTGCTGACCAGGTCAAATATGATAGAAAGCTTACAACTATAATGCAACAAAAGAATTAAAGTGAGGGTGAAAAGGTGATGTGTCAGGGTAGCGTTTGAGCCAGTGGTGAAGTGGTGGTGGGGGAGGGGGGCGCATAAATGGCAATCCCCTTCATAATTTGTGTTAATATTACTTGCCCCCATGAATGGGATACCTTGCAACTGTTCCCACAAATATAAAGAAAGAATGGCTTCTGTTCCAATTAGTTGTAACAACGTGGGGTCCAGGGCTGGGTGGAACCCCTTGTGACACTCCAGGGGGCGAAGCCCTTAGGATATTTGAGGTTTTTCAAATTTGTTTGATAAGGGCTTACCGGCACCACAACAACAAAGGTCAAATTGTGCCTGAGAGGTCAGATCATTCTAGAGGTAGGAAGGAAAGAAAACAGGGGGAGAATGAGAGAAATACAAGAACTAAAAGTCAGAAAGCTGGCATCGAGAGAGGTGCATGGGTGAAACAAAACAAAGTAGAGAAAGGGGGGGGTGGGAGAGGGGGACTAAATATGGTTGTAGAGGGAAGCATGATGAAGGAAGGAGATAAATTTATCCTGAGGGTTCTTCTGGAAGAACTCAGCAATTGAGTTGTGGGGAGCGAGGGAAGCTCTGGGAAGGTTGTACAGGGGGCAAGCAAGGAGAATGTGATGGACTGTGGTTTATCAAGCTTCTTAGCTGCAAACGAGGTTCGCGCCATTCCAACCATGCTTGCCCCAATCAAAACTTGTTCCCCCTATCATCTGTTCAATTTCAATATTTCTAGAAGCTCGTAATGCATTTGAAAATGCCAATAGCATTTTATTTTATATCACACTTTGAAAAGATCAAATTCATTCTCATTGTTGTTTCTACACTTGCCATAACTTGTGACTGCTGAATATGTCAAGTTGTCATGTGTACGTTTAGGTTGACGCGCCAAAAAAGAGGATCAACTCATCATTTTGCTTTTATTATTCTGTCATTTTTCTTTCTTTTAATTCAATTTTGTACTTTCATTATTTTCTGGCAAGTGATGGATATTCTTGACAATGGAACCCTTCCCTAGGTCTACCACTAATGGATGTGCTTTGTTTGTTTGTTGATGAGGGCTTAACGGCACCACGACAACGAGGGTCAAATTATGCCTGAGAGGTCAGATCATTCTAGAGGTAGGAAGGAAAGGAAACAGGGGGAGAATGAGGGAAATTTAAGAACAAAAAGTCAGAAAGCTGTGATTGAGAGAGGAGGTGCATGGGTGAAACAAAAACAAAGTAGAGAGGGGGTGAAAGAGGAGAATTAAATATGGTTGTAGAGGGATGCATGATGAAGGAAGGAGATAATTTTATCCGGAGGATTTTTCTGGAAGAACTCAGCAATTGAGTTGTGGGGAGCGAGGAAAGCTCTAGGAAGGTTGTACAGGGGGCAAGCAAGGAGAACGTGATGGATTGTGGGGATGCAGTGGCAATTGTTGCAGAGGGGTTGGGGGAACCAATAAGGAGGTGGGAGTGAGTGAGGTGGGTGTGACCAATTCTAAGAACGGTAATATGAATGTTGTCGATACGAGAGAGGTTGTTGACGGTGGATTTGATCGGAATTGTAGGCTGGTTGACATGGGAGTTTATTATCAATTTGGGAGTTCCATGAGGTTTGCCAGCAGTCACGAACAAGGGAAGCGATAAGCAATTTGATGTCAGAGAGGGTTTTGGGAAAAGGGGTATGGAGGAGGTTGAGGGCAAGCTTAGCGGCTGCATCAGCCCTGTCATTGCCAGGGATGCCAACATGGCTGGGTATCCAGAAGAAAAGAACACTTTTTCTGCAGAGGGTGGGAGAAAGGAGTTTCCGGAGGAGGAGGTGGCATGTGGGTTATCCCATTTAAGAATGAGTAAAGAAGTGAGAACAGCCTTTGAGTCAGAGAAAATGGCAAAGTGGCTGAGTAAAGAGTACTCAATAAAGTTGAGGGCAAGGAGAATGGCCTTAGGCTGGCTGAAAAGATGGATGAGTAGTCGAGAAGTCTGCTACTGAGGGCGATGTCTTGGATGACGGCAGCAGCAGCTGTCTTGTTGCCTTCCTTGCAGCCATCAGTATAGATGGAGGTGTAATTGGAGAGTTGGGTCTTTGATTTGGTTGTGGAGATTGATGAAGAGGTTAAAGTTTGCCTCCAAAATCGATTCAGAACCGAGATGGAGAAGTAGCCCACAAAAGTTATATAATAGTTCATGATGAGAAATAAGATCGCTTGTTTCATAAGGAGATACAATTAGTTCGATCAAATAATCACTCTATTCTGCACAGCTCCATGTGCTTCAAACTTATCGACATGCGGCCGTCCTTTAATCGGATTTCAATCAAAGGAAACAGATGTCAATCATTGGTGTGATAAGTCTTTATAGACCAGAAAAAGTGGCATTCTTGTGTCAAGCAATTGTTATTAACTTCTTCATTTGCTTGTCAATAAAGGCTGTATCCATACAAAGGTCCAAATTGGAAAGAAAAAAAAAATTCTGCCCGCCCCTCCCTTAAGATTTTCATTTGTTTTTTTTAGGCCTAATTTATGAACAAAAATATCACAATATATCATCATATCGCGATACCTCTGTTATCATTATTATTTTTGAAAAACTGCTTGGGTTTTCAGCAAATCTCAGTTTTTCCATAAAATTTGAAATCTAAGGAAGGGAAGCATAAAAGAATCAAATTTACTGCAAATATTTATGTTAAAATCTTATTTATATTAAATAGTTATGAAATTTTATTTCACAAACTTTTCCTGTAATATACAGTTTACATGTGAAAATGACATATCGCGACATGTGGATTCGAGTATTTTTGATATCATGAAAAACACCATATCACAATAATCAATATATCGTGAAAGCCCTAAACAGCACCAGTACCAGAATAGTCATGTGTGCGAAGAATAGATACAGTAGCAATGGTATTATTGAGGAAAGTTTGTTCGTTTGTTTCATGAGAATAATTTAACTTGGGGAGTATGCTTGAATGATGTAAGAGCAACATTGAATAGAGGGATTGTAGAATTCCTCGCAAGTAAGTCACTTTGGGAAAAGAATACATGACCAATTCTAATGTGACTGATAATGACCTGGCATGGGTGTAGCCAGGAAGAAAGGGGAGGGGGGGGGGGTCGACAGGGTCGAACGACTCACAAAAAAAAGTACAGGATGGCTACACCCCTGCCTGGTCATCGAAACACTTCACTACAATTGAGATATTCTTCTGGCATTGAAAAATGTGGACAGGAAAGGATAAATGATATGTGGAAGTGATACAATTGGCAATTCTTCTTGGAATACACTGAAAACAAAAGTCAGAAATAAACACAAGAGTCACATGTACCTACAATCTTGAACAAAATTCCTTGAGGCACTTAGTATTCAATTGTGTTTTCTGTTAAATCTGTTTTCAAATTTGCTTCTTTATTTTTTGTATAAAATATATCTATTAGGTTATTGTAGACCATGGGGAATGTTTATTTATAGACGACGTTAAGAGCATGATTTTTAAGTGATTTTCACCTCTTTGCCCTCCTCCAGACCCCCAAGCATTCTTTCTCCTCCCACACCCCTCTCAACCCCTCCCATTCAATGTTGGCATATATAGTTGACTTTAACTACCATTTATTCCCAAGAAGGTAATGCAGAAATATTCTGGTCCAACATTGAAGGGGGGAGGGGGAGAGGAAGGGGGAGGGGGAGGGGGTAATTTATTGATTTTTTTTGGTGGTTTTTTTAGATAGTAAGCGAGTGTTTCAAGTATTTTGTCCAAGATTGTAAGTTTGATTTCAAATGTTTCTACATACATTTTGAGATATGCATTAAAGTTAAAATTATAAATCATAATAACGGAGTAAGATTTTAAAGAATGTTTGTTTCTTCTAATGCTCTCTTTCTTATAAGATGGTTGTGAATGACCAATGAACAATTATTCAAATAAATAAGAACACAAATCACCTCAAAATTGGGTATTTTGCCTCATCAAAAGATTAGTTCAGGGGTCAAGCAAGTCCATCTTATATGAAAGAGGACTTCAAAAGAAACAAAATGGTGAAGAAAGTATTCAAAAATCTTATTCCGTTAAGGGGGTATGTAAGTTTAAATTTTGGTATCATTTGTACCGAAACGACTAAAATCAGACTAGTTGTGATGTCATAGCCTCAGATTCCCTAGTCTTGATGTATTCTACCTTATTTTGCCCTGCAATTTTGCAGCTTAAAAACCACTGGATTTGTCAGGAAAGTAGAAAAACAGAATCTAGTAAGGGTTATTATAATTTACCACCTGAAGAAAGTTTGAGGAAAAATAATTTAAATATTAAAAAAATAAATTAATTTTCTTCAAAATACATTAACAATTGTTAAGAATGTGAGGATGAGGGCAACAACCTTACATAGTAAACTTACCACACCAGTCATTTCTACATAGATAAGACAGAGTTTTAAACTGTAATATCTCCTTGACAAGCATTTTGAATGATTCCTTCACTATGTTGTATCATTTAAAATCCTTTTTCACACAAGATAGACTTGCTTGACCCCTGAACTACTAATAGGATTTTTGAATGCTTTTTTCACTATTTTGTTTCTTTTGAAGTCCTCTTTCATATAAAATGGAATTGCTTGACCACTAAACTAATCCTCTAATCTTTCACCAAATCTAATGTGAATCCCACTTTAATTTGAATACAATGATAGCATTCTGCCAATTCCGGACAGCATACTCACACCATCCCAACCTAACTCCTCCACCCCAATGATATTCTATTTGACAAAATCCTTCAACTTTAAAAAAGATATCTAATACACTGCAAAAAAGGAAAAAGCTATTAACCTTACTTTTACTGATGCACGTTATATGAATAACCCACACACCGGAAAACATACAATATAGACACATGGCAACCATCATCTAAAAAAAAAACCTATTCCAATATTTTGCTTTTTATTTTCCCTTTCAAATGCCAAAAACCAAGAACAACCCAATAATTGATTACTGAACAAAACCAATTAAGTCTTATGCTTGGATACCAGAAAATTCAAATGATACAATAAACCAACGAATGCCCTGGTGCATGCTGGGGGCTTGGATGCTTCACTGGCCAACCTTCACCTACACCAATCGCACTGTAACGAACCAAAACGCACACAACGGGTGCACCCACCCGGAAATGACTGTAACCAGAAATGTCAATTTGGTGTTTTTTAGATCAAGTTTCTTTAAGGTTGTGTGTTTTTCAGAGTTTCTAACATGATCGGATTACAAATCAATTTATAATTATAAGATTTGTAAAAAAAAAAAAAACTGAGGCAGGAAAGGAAAAATATACAAAACTGCACAAACCTTCCTGCCATATCTAAACTTATAAAACCAAATATTTATGTTGCGGAAGTTCAAGAGTTTATGGTTGGCAAAAGATTAACAGAAGACACACTTCTGTGGCAAGTCACTTAGTTGTTAGTTCCATGGACACATATCAATTTCTATGATGCCCGAAAGATTAGTTCAGTGTTTAAGCAAACTTATTTTAAATGAAAGAGGGCGATAAAAGACACAAGATGGTGAAGAAAAGCATTAACAAAAAAATCTTATTCCGTTAAGGAGATATTGAAGTTAGTTTGGTATCATTTGGATAGAAACGACTGAAATCAGCCTAGTTGTGACATTACAGCCTCTGATTCCTCAAAGTTTTGAAGTATTATATCATATTTATTTCTGCAATTTTGTGGCTTTAAAACCATTGGACATGTCAGAATAGCAGTAAAACAAAATCTAGTTGAGGTAATCATAACATACCACCTGAAGGAAGTGAGGAAAAATAATTACAATAGGTAAAAAGTTAAATTCATTTTCTTCAAAATACATTTATTGGTTAAGAATGTGAGAATGAAGGTGCCAACCTTCCATAGTAGACTTACTACACCAGTCATTTCTACACATGTGAGACAGAGATTTAAACTTATAAATCTTGCTTGACCATTGAACTAATCCTTTAATTGCTTAAGAAAGTGTGAAAGAATTCATGACTTATATTCCATATCAGTAAGAATGATGTAATATTTTCAATTTTTATAAGAACTAGGAACGGTAAATACCATCATGGTTTGCATGCCCATGCAAATTGACACCCATATAATATGACCAGGCCAATTATAAAAATGGCATCTCACACTAAGTCCCACATGGCATCCCGTGTCCCACATGGCATCCCATCCCATCCCTTGTCCCACGTGACATTCCATCATATGTCCCACATGGCATCCCTCCCTATGAGACCCACATAACATTCCACCATATATCCAACATTGATCACATCCCATGTCCCAAATGACATCCCACCTCATGTCCCACATGACATCCAATCCCATGTTTTGTCCTACATGGCATTCCACAATATCTCCCACATGGCATTTCACCATACAGTATGTCTCACATGGCATTCCACCATATGTCCCACATGGCATTCCACCATATGTCTCACATGGCATTCCACTCTATGACGCACATGGCATCCCACCCTATGTCCCACATGGATCCCATCCTACATGTATGTCCCACATTAATCCAACCATATGTACCACATGACATCCCTCCAATGTCCCAATGACATCCTACTCTATGTCCTACATGGAATCACATCCCATGTCTCCATGGCCTCCTACCCTTTGTCTCACATAGCGTCCTACCCTATGTCACACATGGCATCCTACCTATGTCACACATGTCATTCCAACCTGTGTGTCACCCACTCTGTGTTACTGGCATCCCACCCCATGTCCCACTTGGAATCACACTCCATATCCCACATGACAGCCCATGGCATCCACCATGTCCCATGTATGGCATTCCACCCTTGTTCCACATGGCATCCATCACCCCATGTCCCATGGCATTCCACCCTGTTCCACATGGCATCCCACCCCATGTCCCACATGGCATCCCACCCCATGTCCCACATGACATCCTATAGGCTCCATAAGAAGTCTCATCCTAGCCATCACAGTCCCTGATTGAGCATACTATGTAGGAAAGTGTCAGTTCATATAATAACTTATATGCAAATGAGTTGTTGAATAAGAAAAAAAAGATGGAGTCAAATAATTATGTCTAGTATAGCCCTTGGTGTATACCACATGGTATATATTATATCATATGTCCCGCATGGCCCCCATCCATTTCCCACATGGCATCCCTCCCTATGTCCATATGCATTCACATCCTGTCACACTCCCTGACTAAGCATACTAAATAAAAAAGTCTGGTCTAGCAACTTTATGCAAATGAACACAATAATAAAGGCGGAGTTTAATAATCATGCCTGATACAACTGTTGGTGCCCAAATATTTTGAAGAATTTTAAGGATTTAAATCTCAAGTGCTACAAGAGAGACGCTTGAGGATCTCTAAAGAATATTGTAAAATCATATCATTTTACAATTATCATCTAAGAAAATATCAAATGTTTTGTAGACTTTTTAAGGAAACTAGTCTTCAATTCTGTCTTTAAGTGTCTGTATAAAACTTTAACATTTTGTAAGGAAATTCTAACCTTCCATAAAGATAACTAAAGAAACTTTAACTTTTTCTGAAGAACTCTGAAGAAACTTTAACATTTTCTGAGGAATTCTCAAAAAACTTTAACATTTCTGAGGAAATCTCAGGAAAAAACTGTGGACGGCCGGACGGATAAAACCTCCATTACATAGGTTCGCATTATGCTTCACATGCGAACCAAAAATGGCAATACTATTTTTCCAGTTGGCACTGTTATCTGATGGCCAGAAATTTACATATATCATGTTTTGATCTTAAAGGCTACCATACTGACCAATGATGCCTACAATCTTGGACAAAACTATTGGAACAGCAAGGGTCAAAATTTAATTTTTTTGCCACTGTTCCACGGAACAGTATTTTCTCAAATAATACTGTTCCGGATCAGATTTCACTGTTCCAACTTTTCTGCTGATAACAGAACAACTTCCTTTCCTCAAAATGGGCTTAATTTACAACTATTTCATTGGTTAATATGTGCAAATATGTATGTCAGTTATTAGTACTAACATGTAATGATGTAGCATCTAGTTATGTACAGTCATACGCGTGCAAGCAGCCTTGCATATGTGTATTCATGATTAACTGTGCTGACAATTGCAGGCAAGGTGGGAAATGTCTTTTTTACTGGAAGAAATTCTTTTTATGATAATCTTGTTTGACAACATACACTTTTTTTGAGCAGAAATCAAGTTATTGATCATTGATGCCACATGCTGGTGAAAAGAAGACTGTTCCATTGGAGAAGTGATTTGTGAAAATTCACTGTTCCTGCTAAAAAAAACAACACTGTTCTTGGAACAGCCGAACAGTGGGAAATTCAATCCCTGAGCAGTTCAGCGTCAGTCACAAAACTTGTTTTGATTCTTAAATATTTCCTTCCGCGTATTTGTATCTTTCCTCCCAACCCTTTCCAATGTTCGATTTTTGCGTTTGAGCCTTTTTTTGAGGAAAAAACAGACATAAATAGTCACCATTGAATGAGGGGGGGGGGAAGGAGGGAGGGGTAGGGTTAAGATAGTAATGTAGGCTAGGGGATACTGGGATGTGAAGGAAATTATGCAAATGGCCTAAGAATAAAAAATACTATATAAAGATTATAGAATACAGAACGAAGAAATTTAACTGCCTCTTACTAAATTATTGGAGGTGTTTTTTGTAATGCCAAATATTCAATGTGAGCCAAAGCCGACTACTTGTTCCATTGATTTGGTGGTACATGTGTTTATAAAACCAAAGCACAGATTTGATTTTAACTCAATTTTCCACGAATATTTATTTGTGTGCACATTCTTTTTACTACACCTATGCTGAAATCATATAAGGAGTGCATACTGTGTGTTTCCCCTAAGCTCAGAGAATGGAGTGATGATTGAATCTGTCACATAAATGTCTCAAATGTCGCATAATTTTTGACACCTTTTGCATAGAATGTCACATAAGTTTTGCCTTTGTCACATTTGATTGGCAAAGATCACACATCATAACCGATGATACTCATAGAAAGGATCATTTGGTTATGTCTGTTTCATGAAAAATGGAATCCACCACTGAAATGCAACATCAAATTACCAATGAGTGTGAGTGAAGGGGTAAAATAGGTCACAAAATGTCAAACAAATTCTAATACATGTATCTGTTTCTATTCATTTTGTCACAAAAATTTCAAAATGTCAGATTTTTGGACAATGAAATTTTGTCACAAATGTCACTATGTCACAGGCCTCCATTCTCTGCCCTTAGCTACATCCACATGGCATTAAGCCAACCTCAAGAACACAAGTAGCATCAATATCAGGAAGACAGCATGTGCGAATGATTGAGTGTCTTGTGAGTCGTCTATGCTACCAAATGCGGGCATACATCACTATGCAGCCAACAATATAGTTTGTTTGTTTGTTTAATGAGGGCTTAGTAGCACCATGACAGCGAGGGTAAAATTGTGCCTGAGAGGTTAGATCATTCCAGAGGTAGGAAGAAAGGAAAATAGGGGAGATTGAAAGAAACATGGGAACTAAAAGCCAGAAAGCTGGGATCCAGTGAGGAAGTGCATGGGTAAAAAAAGGGGCAAAAGTAGAGAAAGGAGGGTTGGGAGAGAAGGACTAAAAATGGTTGAAGAGGTAGCGTGTCAACAACCACATGTGACTCAGATGTGACTTAGATGTGACTCAGTGGGAACAAATCCTATATCAAATATTCCCTGCTACAAATAAATTTAATTGTCACAAAGACGTAAACACTAAGTCATCATAATCTGCAAGATTTCATTGGTCAATTCCAACGTTTTATCAATCAATACTTTGAAGGATAATATCTTGGGTCAACTTACCCTTCAAGGTGGCATCTCTGAGGAAGGTCATGCAGCTCTCAAAACTCATTTTCTGGAGAGGGGACGGGTTGCTTTCCAGCCCTCGTCGATTGAATGCCTTGTAGGTACCATCTTTTGTCATGTAGTCAGCAATCAGCGAAATGTGGCGCGAGTCAACCACAATACCGTACACCTTAAACACATTTCCAACTTCCTGATTAAAAACAAATATAAACACATTAAAGAATTAGGTCAGGGGTCAAGCATGTCCATCTTATATGAAATAGAACTTCAAAAGAAACAAAATGGTGAAGAAAGTATTCAAAAATCTTATTCCGTTAAGGAGATATTTAAGTTTAAAGTTTGGTATCTTTTGTGTAGAAACGACTGAAATCAGACTAGTTGTGATGTCAGCCTCAGATTCTCCAAATGTATTCTATCATATTTTGTCCTACAATTTTGTGGCTTAAAACCATTGGATATGTCAGAAAAATAGTCAAAACAGAATCTAGTAAGGGTAATTATAATTTACCACCTGAAGACAGTTTGAGAAAAACTAATTCAAATAGTAAAAACGTTTAATAAATTTTCTTTAAAATACATTAACAATTGTTAAGAATGTGAGGATAAAGGCGCCAACCCTCTATAGTAGACTTACTACATCAGTCACTTCTACACACAGATATGACAGGAGTTTTAAACTTGAATATCTCCTTAATAGCATACAATTTTTGAATGCTTTCTTCACCATTTTGTTTCTTCTGAAGTCCTCTTTCACATACAGTAAGATGGACTTGCTTGACCACTGAACTAATCCTTTAAGATCTATGGATAGCTGCGAACAATTATGTATTATTTCTAGGGCTGTCACAACATGTGGCTTATCGCGATATCGTTAGTTAATTTTCCATGACATCAAAAATACCCTGTTTAAGATATCATGATGTGCCATTTTTTTTCATATAAAGCAAAAAATTGTAAAACAGAATATCAGAAATATTTCACATGATCTGGTTCTTTTATGCTTCCTTTCCTAAGCTCTTAGGTTTGATGAGATCTGCAAGATGAAAACTAAAACAGTTATCCAAAATTAATAATCACAACATAGACATTGTGATATGGAGGAGAGAGGGGGAGGGATGTGAGATAGGAACGAATAGGGGTGTGGGGAGATTAAATTAAGCGGAAAAGGTTGCTGTTGCGGAGGAAGCTAATAATGTTGGTAGGAGGATTCTTGGGGCCCATATTGCAGTTTATTTCTTAAAGAACTCTTAGAAAATGTATTTAACTCACAGAAGAAGTCTGCCCCTTCTTACATCACAAATTTGCATATTAAGACTGAAATTTTTAAAAAGCTGCTAATTGATTTTGGTGGTCAATTTTTCAAGACTATGATAACTGTTATCGATAATTTCCTGGTTTTCAAAATATTTTAAAGCAATTTAGCTAATGTAGTCATTACGTGTCGATAAACCTTTGAAGAAAAACGATTGAGGGTTTTAGCAGATTCTTCGGGTTTTAGCAGATTCTTCGGCCTTTGTTTTATCCATCTGGCTCTGTGTTGTAATAGTTGCAACCATCACAAAATAACACAACAACACTTTTCTAAAAACAAAATAAGATTTTGTCAATATTTTTTTCAATTGTGTAAGATATCCCTCACTTAATTTTTCTCAGTGAAACTCAGAGAAATACAAAAGCGTTTAAAAATTCAAAAGGAAACAAATTGTAAAGACAATGGTTGACGAGGTTTAAAGGAGCACTAGACCGAAAAGTGAAGACATATTTTTAGGGGTCCCCAAAAAAATCAAATGCTTATTCAGCATGCAACGGTATAGCAATTTTCTGGTTAATATGAATATTTAAGTGACCTTTGCTCTTGCGTCGTCTGTGGGCTGTGGAAGCATGAAGTTTATCGATCTGTTGTGGATAATATATCTGTGAAATAAGCAAAAATGAGCGCCCTCACTTTTCAGTCTAGTGCTCCTTTAACGACATGGTGATAACAGTGCCAGAGAATTTAGATTGGGAAGGTGGTAGGAGGATGCAACCTTACCTTCTTCAGCACCTGGCAGGCAGCCTCGATTCCGTACGTCCTTGCCATAGCGTGGATATCATTGGTGTATAGCTTGTTCAGATCCAAGATGTCGTCAAACTGGTATAGTTGCTGGAAAATACAAACATATAGAGTTTACAATCAACATCTGTGGCCTTTTGTATCATGCTTAAACTGGCCTTTTATATCATGCTTAAACTGGCCGTTTATAGCATGCTTAAACTGGCCTTTTATATCATGCATAAACTGGCCTTTTATATCATGCATAAACTGGCCTTTCATATCATGCTTAAACTGGCCTTTTATATCATGCTTGAAGTGGCCTTTTATATCATGCTTAAACTGGCCTTTTATATCATGCTTAAACTGGCCTTTTATATCATGCTTAAACTGGCCGTTTATTTCATGCTTAAACTGAGATATTATTTTTGTTGCTGAATATCAGCATAAACAGTATTCACTCTTATAATCCATGAGTAAAATAATTGGATAAATACAAAATGGTGCGCAATTATTAGGGCTAAAATTCTAATTCATTCTAAGACTTGTAGAGCAAAACACAAAAACACAATATTAAGTTATCAACAACACAAGAAAATGGAATATAAGCCACAGGAAATGTTTGAGATATTTCTAAAAATATTTTGAAAATTGGAAGAGAATGCATAGATACCAATAACCATCATAGTAGTTTCATTAAAATGTACCTCTGGCCTGCCCAGGATTTGGATCTGGCATGCTATGATCAATGTGTCTTTTCCCCCCTAAAGAACTATATGTATCATTATGCACTATTATTAGCATGAGAGATGCAGTGGCTCAGTAGTCATGTAAGGTTTGACTCCCGCCGTGAGTACTACATTGTGTCCTTGTGGCAGATATTTGACTGTCCTTGCTTCAGTCCACTCAGCTGTAAAATGAATACCAGCACTGCTGGGGAGTTAACCTGCAATGGACTGGTTCCCATCCAGGGGGAGTCATGTGCTCTCATCTGCTTGCACCATGGAAACCAGGGATAATGGCTCGGATAGATTTAACTTTATTATTAGCATGAATATGGTACGCATCATAACAAGCATATTCTTTGTATACCTTTCTTGCAAAGATTTTAGAAACCACATGTCTATGTACTATAGTGACACTTAACACATACATGTTTATGTACTATAGTGACACTTAACACATACATGTTTATGTACTATAGTGACACTTAACACATACATGTTTATGAACTATAGTGACACTTAACACATACATGTTTATGTACTATAGTGACACTTAGCACATACATGTTTATGTACTATAGTGACACTTAACACATACATGTTTATGTACTATAGTGACACTTAACACATACATGTTTATGTACTATAGTGACACTTAACACATACATGTTTATGAACTATAGTGACACTTAACACATACATGTTTATGTACTATAGTGACACTTAGCACATACATGTTTATGTACTATAGTGACACTTAACACATACATGTTTATGTACTATAGTGACACTTAACACATACATGTTTATGTACTATAGTGACACTTAGCACATACATGTTTATGTACTATAGCACATACATATTTATGTACTATAGTGACACTTAGCACATACATGTTTATGTATTATAGTGACACTTAGCACATACATGTTTATGTATTATAGTGACACTTAGCACATACATGTTTATGTATTATAGTGACACTTAGCACATACATGTTTATGTACTATAGTGACACTTAGCACATACATGTTTATGTACTATAGTGACACTTAACACATACATGTTTATGTACTATAGTGACACTTAACACATACATGTTTATGTACTATAGTGACACTTAGCACATACATGTTTATGTACTATAGCACATACATATTTATGTACTATAGTGACACTTAGCACATACATGTTTATGTATTATAGTGACACTTAGCACATACATGTTTATGTATTATAGTGACACTTAGCACATACATATTTATGTACTATAGTGACACTTAGCACATACATGTTTATGTACAATAGTGACACTTAGCACATACATGTTTATGTACAATAGTGACACTTAGCACATGTTGAAAAGAAAAAGCATCAACTTGCAAGTTTATAGAACAGTTTTGTAAAATGTTTTTATAAAAAATTAATTAAAGTTGTGGGTGATCAAAGTTCTAAGAATTCCTAAATATATGCAAAAATGATGATTTCTTATGTAAAGGTATACCCTAGATCACATGTCACAGGTCATTCTAATAAATTTGTTGTTTAATTTTGGACTTTAATAATTGTCATAGCATCAGCCCCATATAAATGTTGATTGGAAGTAAAATCAAACTTAAGAAATCCTTAGCTAAATACAACTGCGCTACCTTGAAACTATCTTGGCAAAATATTAAAAAGGTTAGTAACAGGTTAGTTTCTATCCCGAACCCATTTAACCTTTGACACTTACGTGTAAATTGACACCATCAGTGCGAAGTCGCTTTTCCCCGTCGACATCGGCAATGATGCAGCGGTTGATCCCAGGTGCATGATGGAGAATAAAAGCGTGGGCTAATTCTGAAATGAGCGAACACATGTCCAGTCTAACGTTCGTTAATCTCAGCTGTTGAAAGCGAAAGAGAAAATTGTAAAAACACCAGCAATAAAATATGAGGTCGTCGTTATTAAATGTACTAGTTCACCAGAGTTGGAATTAATTATCAAATTTCCCATGGTTCTGAATAAAGGTGTCGAAAATCTTCCCACAAAAAATTGTGACAGAAGTAATATCAATGCAGTAAATACATCTTTATATGCTGCCTTCTTTCACAATTTAACGTACCAATCATCGCATATATATACATGGGAGACGTTTTTGGATCATGTACATATTTACCACATACACTGTTGCGTACTCAAGAATTTGAAAAAATAAAATAAAAATAAGTAATAAAAAACAACAAATTGATTCTTGCGAATTCCCATTTTTCTTATGGTTATAACCGCTGGAACCTTATATTTTTTTCAGGTATGTTGTTCACAAAATTATTTTTGATCGAAGTGTGCCTTTAATGGCCTTAAATGATTGTGTCGGGGCTCAACAAATTGCATGCCCAATGCCTGAGACAATTTGAATGGGCAGTCAACTCCCATGTACAGAGCACTCACCAGGCAATTCACACATACATCAACAAGTCCTAGATGCACATTAAGGGGTCATCAACACGAACCTCAAATCACTTCAAAAAATCTCTCATTTATACGTCAGTACTCAGATCAGCGCATTTGGATGGGATGTTAGGGGAGGTCATTGCAAAGACACCCATCTTACATAGGCTAGTCCATTTGTATTTCTTGTACTTACATTTTTGCCTGCAACAAGGTAAAGTATTAGTCCAACCAAACAGAAATAAATAAAATAAGTTGAGTTTAAAACAAATTGTTTGTTTGATAAGGGCTTAATGGCACCACGACAGCAAGAGTCAAATTGTGCCTGAGAGGTCAGATCATTCTAGAGGTAGAAAGGAAAGAAAACAGGGGGAGATTGGGAGAAACACAAGAAGTAAATGCTAGAAAGCTGGGATCGAGAGAGAAGGTGCATCGGTGAAAAAAAAGTAGAAGGAGGGTTTAAAAGAGAGCAAGATTTGCATTCAGATGTGCTCTAAACGAATCCATGTTAGCAATGAATAATAATGAATATTCATATAAGAAGAATTCAGAACCGGGTTCATAGAATAATTTTGGTTGTTTCATCTGCACTTCAAATTGAACGATTATATTTTTTACAATAAGCAAATGAATAAAAGACTGATCGAACTGATTTGAATTTCGTTTAATCTCATGAATATTCCTATATTTTCACTAATTTTTTTCAGGAAAGATGGCCGACAATTCTTGCAGTCATCCACTTTGTTTCCGTCATAACTATGTATGTGAGGGAGAGATTTTTTGGAAGAAAAGTATTACATGATTCTTTGAATAACAAAGAAACAAATATTAAACGCTTAAGGTATCTTTTCGTAGTTTTTGAGATTTTCCAAATAATAATCACGGAGTGCCATTAAGAATTTTGGCCCTTAGACCCCTCCAACCTACACCCTCATTTTTCTCAAAATCAGGGGTAATCCACACTATTCAACCCGAGAGACTCTTCACAATTCATTGACTAGCATCCAGCTATTGTTACACTAAACACAAGACAGATGTAATCTATACCTTCTTAACTGACAGCATCTTCATTATCTATTCACAGTTCACTTGTTAGCAACCAGCTATTGTTACACTGTACACAATAGGTCATTTATCTTGGGCTCAAGCCACATAACTACTGTTTAGTGATGTGAATAAGATTAGTCCTTGGCTGAGCCTAAATGTAAATATACATTATATGCTTTGGAGAATTTTGTGCAAAACCCATGAATGATTGATGGACCATTCCTCATAAGGATGGTTACTTCCTCATGGCAAAGGGATTTTCCACTGAGTTACACATAAAGATCGTGAGTCACCCCTCCACGGCGGAAACTATACTGTGGCCTATAAGTCACTAGAATACTTCACCAAACAGATTACAATGCGGACATGTTTCCAGTACCCCAGTCAAGACCAAGACCCCACCCCCCATCACCACCTCAAAATTTCTGAATGTCATGCCACATACCCTTAAAATATTTTATAAATATTTATAACTTTTATAATTTATTTCTTTTTTAAATATCTTTGTACGTTTTGTTACAGCACAACAAATTTCCATATTTTGTTGTGGACGAAAGAAATTGATCTTATCTTATCTGATCTCTCTTATTACACAAAGTTTCACTAATATTCTTTACACTGGTTTTTTTACTTGCAAAGTTGAAACAATTTCAGAGTCTCAATTAAACACTGCCAGATTTGAAACTTGAATAAGTCACCACCATGACAGCAGTGAAACAGCAAAAATAATCACGATAACATCTTACTGGAAAACATTTTTAAAAGAATCAACCCGTTCCTGTTTTTTCCTAGAAAACAACAGAAATTTGGTACCAATTTGGGTACTTCTCGTAGAAGTCACTAATAACCCTTTGTACTTCATGCTGTCACATAACAGCCTGTGGGAAATTGATCCTCGAAACACTCGAACATTAACAATCCTCCTCCTATTACCTCACATAGGATAGCAAGTTGCAATCTCCAGATCCCATCTTCATTTAAATGTGTTCGACAAGACACACTTTACATAACAAAGAACAATTTGTAAGGAGTTTTGAATGAATCAATGTTGTAAAAATTTGACATGAATGAACATTAACTGAGAGGATTGAAACACTGGAGTGCTCTTCACCTTTTGATGAAATCTTTGCATTCACTCTCAGAATTATACTTGACGAGTAAATAAATTGCCAAGGATTTTTACGCTACATGACGTTTGATCAAGGATTGATCAATCAATGAGACTTAATGTTTCATTTCCTCTGTCAAAACGAAATGCTTGAAACCACACTTATGAGTTTGTGAGAGCTCATATCACAAAACAATTTTGACAATTACAAGAGATGAGAGCCTTGAGCATACTTCAGCTAAGAATTCTTAATGAGTTCTTTATTAATTAATCTCTTAGAAACTGTTTGGTAATACAAAAGTGACAACCCATCAAAATGTAATCAGTTAGCTGACAAGCTATGAACTCACAAGGCTAGAATTTTTCATCTTTTACAGGAAGTCAAAAATACCTAATGTTTCACACCTCTTTAACCGATTAGTTCAGGGGTCAAGCATGTCCATCTTATATGAAAGAGGACTTCAAAAGAAACAAAAGGGTAAAGAAAGCATTACAAAATTGTATTCCGTTCAGGAGATATTTTAGTTTAAAGTTATGTCTTATCTGTGTAGAAATGACTGGTGTAGTAAGTCTACGATGGAAAAATGTTCATCCTCACATTCTTAACAATTGTTAATGTATTTTAAAGAAAATTTGTTTAACAATTTTTACTATTTGAATTATTTCTCCCCAAACTTTCTTCAGGTGGTAAATTAAAATTAACCTTACTAGATTCTGTTTGACTATTTTCCTGACATATCCAATGGTTTTAAGCTACAAAATCGCAGGACAAAATATGATAGAATACATTTGAAGAATCTGAGACTGACATCACATCTAGTCTGATTTCAGTGGTCTCTACACAAAAGATACCAAACTTTCAACCGAAATATCTCCTTAACGGAATAAGATTTTTGAATACTTTCTTCCCCATTCTGTTTCTTTTAAAGTCCTTTTTCATATACATTTTGAATTATTTTTCCCCCAAACTTCCTTCAGGTGGTAAATTAAAATTAACCTTACAAGATTCTGTTGGACTACTTTCCTGACAAAGCCAATGGTTTTTAGGCCACAAAATCGCAGAACAAAACATGATAGAATACACACAAAGACTGAGAAATATGAGGCTATGACATCACAACTAGTCTGATTGCAGTCATTTGTACACAAATTATACCAAACTTTAAACTTAAATATCTCCTGAATGGAATAAGATTTTTGAATGTTTTCTTCACCATTTTGTTCCTTTCAAGTCCTCTTTCGGATAAGATGGACTTGCTTGACCACTGAACTAATCCTTTAAATATCTCCTTAATGGATTAAGATTTTTGAATGCTTTCTCCATTATTTTATTTCTTTTAAAGTCTCTTTTAGATAAGATGGACTTGCTTGATCCCTGTACTAATCCCTAAATATCATTTGAAAAAAGTAAAGAATATATTATATGGGCAGCCTCATCAAAGGTTGGCTGGTTGGTGACGTGTAATGTCACCATGACAACAATGTAAAAATGTGCCAGAGAGGTAAAATTAGTTCAGAGGAGGAGAAAGGTGTGAGAGTAGGTAGTGAGAGGGGTAAAATCGTAGGAGTGCATGAGGGGATCAGACGTCATTGTAGTAGCTGATGTGTTGCGGGTAAGATAGGATTTGGGGGTTTCCAGAAGAGATCAGTGATCCAACCAAAGGAGTTGAGAGAAGTTTCGTGGAGGGGGCAGTCTATGAGGATGTGTTTAATTGTCAAGTGTCCGTGACAGTTATCACATAATGGAGGGGGAAGCTATTAAGAAGATGAGAGTGGGAGAGGTAAGTGTGGCAAATTCTGAGGTGGACACATATTAATTAAAGAGATGAACACACTGAAATCACAATCAAATAAATTGCACTGATGACTGAAAAGACTCGGACATTTAAAAATATTTTGAAACTCCTATTTTTATAAAAGTGAAACTTATTACCTTGAACACAAACTCGCACCAAAGATGAGTCTTCTCATCAAAGTCGTAAGAATCCATCTCAGAGAGACTATGACAAACGTCCTGTTAAGAGAACAAAAAAAAATACACTGTATCCTGATCATATTTTGAGTCGTTGCACGACTGTCATCTTCTGTCTGTGTCTTTGCTGTGTTCATCTAAAGCAGGTTTTGAATATTTTCAAATAAATTTTCTTTTCTTTTTGAAAGCCGCAATGTCATATACCATATTCGCCATGATCAGGCGCTTACGAAAAAAGAATTGCACCACATTTTAGCCCCTAAAGTGTATTCCTATTAAGTCCCCATGCTCGCAGGGCCGTGTGCGGTGTACTTTTCAAACTGCATTGTGTGAATTGGTTCTATACTAGCCCCACGATAACCACCACAAAAACCTTGTGCATGTCAGATGCAAAGAATTGTAGCAAAACTTGAGTATTTTAAGTCTTTAAATTAATTTAAAAAAATTATGTTTAACAGTCAAACAATGTTAGGTGGGCGCTTATTAAATAAAGCAGGGATGCTAAATACATCAAAAACAGTATTTTGTTTCATCCAAGCCCCATGAATCACCAAAACAAGATACACACCTTAATGATGCATTTCTTTTGTTCTTTCCCGATGCTGTGCTTCTTCGATGGTGGCTCTGTGATGAGCTGAGATTCCATGACTTCATCCTCCTCAATACTGCCCTCTATCGCGTCCTCGTCAATGTTTCCGTTGGTTGCATCTTCAGGAGATTCCAAAATGATTCTTCTAAAAAAAATATTCATTAATAAAGTGAAAAACAGAATAATGAAACTCATATAGAAAAAACCACAATCTTGGACACAACTGTATGAGGATTTAGTGTTATAAGACCTAAATAATAGTCTTATATTTCTTAATTATTTCTTTCTACAATTTCTAATTCCCCACCCCCTCCCCCAATTGCAATGTTGTATTTGCTTTTGTGTTTAAACCTATACCCCTTGTAATACTTTTTACAATATGTTGCTAAATATAAGAAAGGGATGGTGAGGAAAAATACTTATTCAGTCGGGAGCTGTTGATATAGCAGTGGCTCAAAGTTACAAAGTTTCATTATTTTAACTTACATCTCATGAACTTATGGAATTCCCTACCAATCAATCTTAGAAATTGTTTCACTCTCCTGACTTTTAAAAGTGAACTTAAAGCCCATCTAATCAAATCCAGTAGTAATTCTAGGAACTAACTCGTCATTCACTTTTCGTTTTTGGTATTTTATGTATATAGCGTAACTATTGAATTTTTTCTTTCGTTTTCTTTTGTTTTGTTTTGTTTTTTTCTCAATTCTTGTAACTGTGTAAGGGGGTACCTCACCTACAAAAACATTCGTGTCTTCTGAGTGCTCCCCCAAACCAATTAACTTTGTAAATATGTCACTTTTGTTAGGTTTTGTATTATGGTTTGAAATAAAGTGTGATCAATCAATATAAACATATGCAATTCTTTCATTCTTGCTGGCTGTTTCAACAATATCATAATCAATGTAGTCCTTTCTATAGGTGGGGGTGGGGGTGGGGGGGGGGGGGTGATGGGAGCTACAGTGGCTCAAAGTTACAAAGTTTCATCATTTTAACTTACATCTCATGAACTTACTTTTTATATTTACAGCAAAAAAAATCCTCCTGGGGAAGGGGGCATGTCATTCAGGTAAAGAACATTACACCTAAATTTTGTTTTGTCATTTAAACAGTGGAATCGATTCTCATTTTACGGGCATCTGAGCCTCCTTCTCTTCAAATCCAGAGTAAGCTTGGCACATCTCCTGACAAGAATTTTCATACCCCTAACTTTTATTTTGCAAGGAAGTGACATTTTGTAGATCACGATGACAAATGCACTCCCACAAAGAAGAGTATCACTACATACATGTAGGGCACCAGACCAACAAAGCCATAAAGGTGCATTGGCTCAGTGGTTAAGGAGTCATGCTTGTATGCAAAAGGTACCGGATTCGATTCCCTCCATGAGTGCTGCATTGTATCCTTGAGCAAGACACTTTACTAGACTTGTTCCAGACCACTCAGCTGTGATATTAATTTTAGAAGTTCTTTGCATTGTTATGTACAATTTAAAACAGAAATATATGCAGAGCTATTGTATTGTAAACTAGAACAGTAAACATCGTCATGGTTCGCATGCCCATGCAAATTGACACCCATATTATATGACCCGGCCAATTATAAAAATGGCATCTCACATGGCATCTCACAGTCCCCACATGGCATCCCATGTACCACATGGCATCTCACCCCATGTCCCACATGGCATCTCACCCCATGTCCCACATGGCATCTCACATGGCATCCCATCCCATGTCCCACATGGCATTCCACCATATGTTTCACATGGCATCTCACCCCATGTCCCACATGACATCCCATGTCCCACATGGCATTCCATCATATGTCCCACAGGGCATCCCATCCTATGACCCACATGGCATTCCACTCTATGTCCAACATCCCATGTACCAAATAACATCCCACCTCATGTCCAACATGGCATTCCACCATATCTCCAACATGGCAAACCACCATACAGTGTCTCACATGGCAGTCCACCATATGCCCCACATGGCATTCCACCATATGTCCCACATGGCATCCCACGCTATGACCCACATGGATCCCATCCTACATGTATGTCCCACATTAATCCAACCATATGTACCAAATGACATACCTCCCTATGTCCCACATGGCATCCCTCTCTGTGTCCCGCATAGCACATAGCATCCCACCATATGTTCCACATGGTATCCCTCCTAATGTCCCAATGACATCCTACTTTATGTCCCACATGGCATCACATCCCATGTCCCACATCCCCATGGCCTCCTACCCTATATCCCACATAGCCTCCTACCCTATGTCACACATGGCATCCTACCTGATGTCACACATGGCATCCTACCTTATGTCACACATGGCATCCCAACCTATGTCACAAGTGTTACTCGTGGCATCCCATCATGTCCCACACGGCATTCTACCCTGTTCCACATGGCATCCCACCCCATGTCCCACATGACATCCCATAGGCTCCATAAGAAGTCTCATCCTAGCTACCACAGTCCCTGATTGAGCATACTATGTATAAAAGTGTCAGTTCATGTAATAACTATATGCAAATGACTTGTTGAAATGGGGTGGGATGTCATGTCCCACATGACATCCCATTTCCCACATGACATTCCATCCCATGGCAATCCACCCTATGTCCTGCATGGCATTCTACCACATATCCTACGTGGCATTCCACCCTGTTCCACATGGCATCCCACCCCATGTCCCACATGGCATCCCACCCCATGTCCCACATGGCATCCCACCCTATGTCTGACATAACATCCCATAAGTTCCATAAAAAGTCTCATCCTAGCTATCACAGTCCCTGATTAAGCATACTATGTATTAAAGTGTCAGTTCATATAATAACTTATATGCAAATGAGTTGTTGAATAAGAAAAAAAAAGGGGAGTCAAATAATTATGCCTGATATAGCCCTTGGTGTATACAACATGGTAAATATTAAATCATGTCTTTCATGGCCCCCATCCATGTCCCACATGGCATCCCTCCCTATTTTTATATGCAATCACATCCTATTACACTCCCTGACTAAGCATATTAAATAAAAAAGTCTGGTCAGGTCATAATACTGTACCAACTTTATGCAAATGAGCACAATAATAAAGGTGGAGTTTAAAAAACCATGCCTGATACAACTGTTGGTGCCCAAATATTGTGAAGAATTTTAAATCTCAAGTACTACAAGAGAGACTTGAAGATCTCTGAAGAAAATTGGAAAATTATATCATTTTACAGTTATCTTCTAAGAAAATATCAAATGTATTGTAGACTTTTTAAGGAAAGTAGTCTTCAATCCTATCTTAATTATCTCTGAAAAACTTTAACATCTATTTTATAAGGAAATTTTAATCTTCTATAAGGATATCTGAAAAAACTTTAAATTTTTCTGAGGAACTCTGAAGAAACTTTAACATTTTCTGAGGAATTCTCAAAAAACTCTAACATTTCTAAGGAAATTTCAGGAACGGACGGCCGGACGTAATCGCCATTACATAGGTTCTCATAATGCTACGCATGCGAACCAAAAATTACTTCCAGCATTGCTGGGGATTTAACCTATGATGGACTGGAGTCCCATCCAGGGGCAATCATGTGCTCTCATCTTCTTATACCAAGGAAACCGGGGATAAGCCCCGGCCCTATGGGCCTAATGACTCAGATGGATTTAACTTAACTAAAATTTGACTAACGAAGCCATATTGTGCCAGAGAAGAACTATATGCTGAAAATGACCCTGAAAGTTCAAAAAAATACAACATTAAGCAAAACTTGTTTAATTCAATTATCACTTATTTGTGCTCCTTCTAAACTTTGTTACAAAATATTCCCATTTTTCAGTGCTCAATTTTCTCATTTCAACATATTTCTATATCTTCTATAAATGCAAAGTGTTTGATTTCTTTAAAGTACTGTAATAACTTAATTTTCCCAAACCCCGGAGCTGGAAAAAATCTACAGTTCTGGCAGGAATTCGCGAAAAGAAAAAAAAAATCATAAATTTCTTGAGTAAACAACAGCATATGTGGTAAATATAAGCTCTAAAATCGTCCCCGATGTAATTGTGTGATAAAAAGTACATTCATTGCGAAAGAGGGAAGCATATAAAGATGTATTCACTACATTAATATTATTTCTGATAAAATTTTGACACCTTTATTTAGAACTGTGATCAATTTTAACAATAATTTTAACTCCGCCAAACCCAAACTATTCACATAATAAAACAAAACAAACCAGCAGTGATTTACTCTTGACAGGAACATACATTACATATACCAGGAATGCACATATACTCTGAACCAAAAGGGCTCTCCAAAATCTTCAAGAGCTCACTTAATCCTTGCTGCAATTACTCAATAACATTTTCTTTCATGTTCTACGTCATGCAATAAAAAATATCGAAGAAGCTGACAAGAGCAAATTCATGACCGAACATTTAGGTCTTGTTACTTAAGAAACTTCAGACTAGAATAGAAGTGTGTACAGATATAAAAAATATAAAAATAAGCCATATAATATAAATATATGTATAAAAGATAGGAAAAATATTTCTTCCACTTAGGTGCTAAATATTAAGTTTCACCATCAAGCCCAACTCTAACTACTGCATTGCACCCTTTACCCACTAAGGTGCTTGTTACCTTAAAGATTCCTTTACCCACTAATGTACTTGTTTCCTTAATGATTGTATTAATGCAAATGGGTTAAGTTGCTTCTGTCTAATTACATCCAGATGCTTAACCCTTAAGGACCCAGGGGTTTGAAAAATGTGAGCCAAATTTTCATATTTTTTTTTTAGATATGAATTTTTGACAACTTTCCTTTCATTACAAGTTTGGTTTTAATGGAAGCTAAGATATTGATCTTTTGAGTAATAATGGTTTGTTTTGTTGATGTTTAATGGCACCGCGACATTTAGAGTCAAATGTGCTAGTAATGAAAGCAAAATTAGGAAATATTAGACAAATATATGCAAATTAAGTAATTTGGGCTAAATTCGATCAATAAATGGGCCATTCTTGCACGAGCATAATTTCTTGTGAATATTGAAAACAGTGAGGTTTGTGTTACACATTTAGATTCTTTATAAATTTCCTTTTCAATGATACTAATCTACAATTTTGATCTAGAAGGGACAGAAGAGAAAACACTAAAAAAATAATTTGAGCCAAATGACCCTTCAAAATTGCAACAGAAAAATTAAAGTGCCGTGGTCTCACCGGAGGCTCGAATCTAGTGTGCTCACGTGCTAGTAGGTGTCATTAACCACAACACTTTGTAGTCATTATTCAAATCAAAGGTGAAATTTAATTCTTATAGCTTTGGGTCAAATTAGAGGGGTATGCCTTTATTGACATATCAAACTAGAATACTAGTACTTTCTAGAACGCATACCTCTGCCCGTTGCAATTCCAATGTGCCTAGAATAATTTTTGAGTTCAATTGATCTCCGTACCTAGTATAATATACATGTACCTCAGAAATCCTAGGCCCATCAAAATTCATCCCCAAGTTTTGATCTGTAATGATCATTTGCAATCTGAACACTTGAAGATTATCTTTTGACTGAATTTCTTTCAAGGCCATACCATTGTTTTTAGTTTTATTCAAGTGAAGAATCATTGTTTGAGTTCTATTCAGCCAGGATTCACATTCCATCATCTTTCATTCATGGCAGAAACCAATTGTTTTATTTTCTTTGATTCCAGAAAACACTTGATGTTAGCCTTTTTGAGTCTAGAAAATTGATTGTTTGGATCTTCATTCAGAGCACAAAGTCATTGGTCAGCACATTCCATTGGAAAGTTTAAATTTTGTCTTGACAGATCCCATCCTATAACACCCCCACTCCTAATTTCTGCCCTTCCCTCTTCCAATTAGTCCCAAATTGTAATCACTTCTTCCTGAAACAGTAACAAAACCACAAACCAAATTTATTTTAAATCCAATTATCAGTTCTTAAGATATCTTGATTACAGACAAACAAGGCAAAAACATGCCCCCTTATTTTTACCATTCCCCTGTTCCAATGTCTCAAATTTTGACCGATTCTTCATTAAGCAGTAACAAAACCACACCAAATTTAATCCAAATCCAATTATCAGTTCTTGAGATATCTTGATGACAGACAAACAGGGCAAAAAACATGCCCCCTCCCCATTTTTACCATTCCCTGTTCTATGATTGATAACAAAACCACACACCAAATTCAATAAATCAATTATCAGTTCTTAAGATAACAAACAGTCAAACAAACAGACAAACAAATTTTACCAGAAAACAAAAATTTGAAGCAAAAAAGTGATCTTGAAGTTTAGTAAATTTAAAACAAAAATCATTTTTCATTAATCTTGGTGTATTTTCTAATTTTCTTTATTTCAACCCATTTTTTCTCTAATATTTTCAAAATAACCCTATATCAAATAGTGTACTTTTCTGAAAGAACTATTTGAGTTATTTCAAATCATACCAGTATTACAATTACATCACGTTGTTAAGCTACTCAAATAATTTTGAAAAGTGCATGTCACGAGCGCGTGGGCCTTAAGGGTTCAGCAAACCAATATTTTTAGTTTATATTAGGCCTTACTCTACCACGCGGTGATATTATTGCCGTTTTGGGTGCCCCATCTTTGACTCCGCCTCCCAAGCGTGTTTTCAAAAAAGTGCTGGTAGAGTAAGTGTTATTCGACCTGTGGCAAGTGTGCCATTTCAAGAATAAACGCAGCATGATTCTGGTGGGCAGCCCACTGTGCCACTGAAGAGGAACAATTCTGACTATGCTGCTCGGAAGACAGAGGACCCTTCCATAATCAGCCTGTGCTTAACCCTTACTCTACCACTCAGCATTATTATCTCCGTTTTAAGTGCCCCATCTTTGACTCAGCCTCCCAAGCGCCTTTAAAAAAAAAAAAGCTGGTAGAGTAAGGGTTAAAGAGATAAACACATTCCCATAGTTTGTATTTCAGGATACATATACAGGATATGAAATTTCCTCTGGGAGTTTTCACATTTACATCATAAACCAAATAATCAAGAATTTTAACAGGCTTTTAGTGAAAATGAAAATTTCCTCAAAAAATGCAACAAAGCTTTATCAAAAACAGGTTAATGACAGGTTTCCATCAAGCCATAAAGCTCATAGAGCCGGTGCTTATCCCCGGTTTCGATGGCGCAAGTGGATGAGAGTACATGACTTCTGCAGTCCATCGCAGACTAACTCCCCAGCAGTGCTGGTACTCATTTTACAACTGAGTGGACTGAAGCAAGTAGAGTCAAGTGTCTTGCTCAAGGACACAATGCAGCGCTCATGATGGGAATCAAACCTGGTATCTTTCGAATACAAGCATGACTCCTTAACCACTGCACCTCTATAACAGGTAATGACAAATGTAGGCTGCTTTGATCTAGATTATTAAAATAATTCAAATTCATGAACAAATATCTTTAAATACTGTTTTATGAAGATATCGTTCATGCACATGTACCAATTATTGAAAAACCTTTTCGTAAAGGTTTGTTTGTTTGATAAGGACTTAACGGCACCACGACAAAGAGGGTCAAATTGTGCCTGAGAGGTCAGATCATTCTAGAGGTAGGAAGGAAAGAAAACAGGGGGTGAATGAGAGAAATTTAAAACAAAAAGTCAGAAAGCTGTGATCGAGAGGAGAGGTGCATGGGTGAAACAAAAACAAAGTAGAGAGGGGGTGGAAGAGGAGAATTAAATATGGTTGTAGAGGGAAGCATGATGAAGGAAGGAGATAATTTTATCTGGAGGATTTTTCTGGAAGAACTCAGCTATTGAGTTGTGGGGAGCGAGGGAAGATACCCCAAATTTCATGGGATACAGTATCTTGCTATTTTCATGGTTTCGGAGCTGGAAAAAAAATACAGTTCCAGCGATTATAACCTCAGGGAAATTGGGAATTTGCGGGAAAAAAAAGATTTGTCTCAGATTCCTTGAGTAAACAACAGTATATGAGGTAAATATGTGCTCTAAAAACGACCCACATGTAACTGTGCGATGAATAGTACATTGCTTTGAAAAAGAGGAAAGCATATAAGGATGTATTCACTACATTAATATCATTTATGTCACAATTTTTGGTGGGAATATTTTTAACACCTTTTTTCAGAACCATGGGAAATTTTATATTTAATCAAACAATTTTGTTTATAATTAATGTATGGTTTCTAATATCAAACAAAAACGAAGAACTAATACTGCCTCTACATATTGTTTGAGGGCACAACCAGGCATCAATGCTGCCTCTACATGTCATTTGAGGGCACAACCAGGCATCAATGCTGCCTCTATATGTCCTTTGTGGGCACAACCAGGCATCATAATACTGCCTCTACATGTCACTTGAGGGCACAACCAGGCATCAATGCTGCCTTTATATGTCGTTTGCGGGCACAACCAGGCATCAATGCTGCCTCTACATGTCATTTGAGGGCACAACCAGGCATCAATGCTGCCTCTACATGTCATTTGAGGGCACAACCAGGCATCAATGCTGCCTCTACATGTCATTTAAGGGCACAACCAGGCATCAATGCTGCCTCTACATGTCATTTGAGGGCACAACCAGGCATCAATGCTGTCTCTACATGTCATTTGAGGGCAGAACCAGGCATCAATGCTGCCTCTACATGTCATTTGAGGGCACAACCAGGCATCAATGCTGTCTTTACATGTCATTTGAGGGCACAACCAGGCATCAATGCTGCCTCTACATGTCATTTGAGGGCACAACCAGGCATCAATGCTGCCTCAATATGTCATTTGAGGGCACAACCAGGTATCAATGCTGCCCCTACATGTCGTTTGCGGGCACAACCAGGCATCAATGCTGCCTCTACATATTGTTTGAGGGCACAACCAGGCATCAATGCTGCCTCTACATGTCGTTTGAGGGCACAACCAGGCATCAATGCTGCTCTACATGTCATTTATGGGCACAACCAGGCATCAATGCTGCCTCTACATGTCGTTTGAGGGCACAACCAGGCATCAATGCTGCCTCTACATGTCGTTTGAAGGCACAACCAGGCATCAATGTTGCCTCTACATGTCGTTTGTGGGCACAACCAGGCATCAATGCTGCCTCTACATGTCATTTGAGGGCACAACCAGGCATCAATGCTGCCTCTACATGTCGTTTGAGGGCACAACCAGGCATCAATGCTGCCTCTACATGTCGTTTGAGGGCACAACCAGGCATCAATGCTGTCTTTATATGTCAATTGAGGGCACAACCAGGCATCAATGCTGCCTCTACATGTCGTTTGCGAGCACAACCAGGCATCAATGCTGTATCTACATGTCGTATGTAGGCACAACCAGGCATCAATGCTGCCTCTACATGTCATTTGAGGGCACAACCAGGCATCAATGCTGCCTCTACATGTCATTTGAGGGCACAACCAGGCATCAATGCTGCCTCTACATGTCGTTTGCGAGCACAACCAGGCATCAATGCTGTCTCTACATGTCGTTTGAGGGCACAACCAGGCATCAATGATTCCTCTACATGTCTTTGGCGAGCACAACCAGGCATCAATGCTGTCTCTACATGTCGTTTGAGGGCACAACCAGGCATCAATGCTGCCTCTACATGTTGTTTAAGGGCACAACCAGGCATCAATGCTGTCTCTACATGTCGTTTGAGGGCACAACCAGGCATCAATGCTGCCTCTACATGTCGTTTGAGGGCACAACCAGGCATCAATGCTGCCTCTACATGTCGTTTGCAGGCACAACCAGGCATCAATGCTGCCTCTACATGTCATTTGAGGGCACAACCAGGCATTAATGCTGCCTCTACATGTCTATTGAGGGCACAACCAGCTAGGCATCAATGCTCCAACAGATCTCAGAAAGATTGATGCTAAGAGTCTCATAAGAAATAATTTTGTGAGCATTTTAGCACACAAAATGGTTTATTCAAATCCATGTCAGCATTTATATGTGTATGTCATGTGTATGTGTATGTCAATGGACATTTAGTTTTGTTGGCAATTTTTTACCTACTTTTAGCTATAGTTTATTTATTTATCTAGAGCTGTCTAAAGATTATTTTCATCCGTGGTCATCCTTGGAATTTGGGTAATTCCTTTGAGTTTATGTTCGTAATTTCTAGCTGGTTCCCGGGAGTGCAATTATTACATTTTTCATCTCCTTAAGACAGATTTTCTCCCTGCAGTCTGTACCTTTTTAGCTTAGGATGCATGTGTACCTGGTGCGCACTGCTATTACATCTGCAATTATATTATATAAAGCATGCCCCTCCTCTTGACAGGCATCACTTCACAATCTTTTGTCATGCAAATTTCATGCAAAGGTCAAAATTTGTGTCTTCTCATGTTTTTGTGTTTAGATAATCTACATAGCGCAATACCACAATGCAACAATAACTGCATCTTATGGTTAGCTCAATTGGTAGAGCACCCACTTTCAGCCAGTAGGTCATGGGTTAATTTCCTGGCTAGGTCATACAAAAAACTTTTAAAAAAGGATCTGCTGTCCTCTCACTTGGTGCTCAGCATAAGGGACTGGTGCAGGGTAATAGCACAAGCTTATGCGCCGTGTGTTGGCTGCAATAGGTTCTATTGTGAAGCACTTTGAGTATGCATACTAGCACAGAAAAGCACTGTTTAAAACTGTATCCTCATACCTCAATCCCACAATGCAACAGCATTAAAGGAATCTTATACCTCAAATCCACAATACAAGAACAATAAAGGAATCTCATACCTCAATCCCACAATGCACCAGCAATAAAGAAATCTTGTACCTCAATCCCACAGAAAATAAAGAAATCTTATACCATAATCCACAATGCAACAGCAATAAAGGAATCTTATACCTCAATCCCACAACGCAACAGCAATAAAGGAATTTTATACCTCATTCCCACAATGCAACAGCAATAAAGGAATCTTATACCTCAATCCCACAATGCAACAACAATAAAGGAATCTTATACCTCAATCCCACAATGCACCAGCAATAAAGGCATCTTACCGGGGGAAGCTGCTTCCGCGTTCTCCTCCTGCTCTTCCTCATCATCATACTCCTCAGCGTCCTCTCGTTGCCGCTTCATTTTATCCGCTGCTGCTCCCTCCCCTTCTCCCACTTCCTCGTCCTCTTCCAAGCTCATTTCGACTACAGCACCCTCTGTCTCTGCTTCATCTTCTCTGTCTTTCGACACGCTGCTTTTCATTCTTGACTTCTGACTTTTCACGATACTAATAGAAACCACAAATATAAAAACATTGCAGGTTAATATAGAATAGAAATGATTTTTTCCCCCTTAATCAGCTGAGGGTAACGATTTAGAAAGGAACCAACACCCATAAAATCATCCTAACCAACCTTCACCCCAAAACTTCCCGATAAATTCTTCAAAATTCTGCAATATTTTTTGTTACTGAAGAATACATTTAATAAACTTACCATGTATTTGCATATTAATACTATGCAAATTACCTTGTTATCTGTTCTAAGGTTCTTAAAAAGATGTGGAGAAAAAAAAAAGTCTTGGTATGCATGATGTCTGAAAAGCTAAAAAGATGAAGCAGATGATATTTTCAAAAATACCTACAAATCTAGGAATTGATAATTAAATTGAGGGTATAAATCTTTTGGGTAATGATGAAATTTTTAATTTATCTTAAAAATTTGTTTTCTCTCCTTCCTTTTTCCAGAGAGTGCTTTGCTGGTTAAGCTCTTTTGATTTTTTTACAGGGCTTCCTTTCACAATCTAGCAAGGAAGCAAAAATAAATATTTTTTGTTTTCATGTTGATTTATTCCAGGAAAAATGCCATGTATAATTTTGTTAATTAATTTGTTTTCAGACAAACCTAATGAAGCTTTGCAGCAAAGAAAAATTCCAAGCACATTTATGGTAATTAATGAGATTCTAAAACAATCTCAGGTTTCATCAACATGCAGCAAATAGCTTATTAGTAATTAAAAATTCTTTGTAACCCTATTAATTTTGCACTCAAATTGTACTCTGCATTCCAAGTAGTTTTGCTCAAGGAAAACCTCCAAGCAGCACTTTTGTACATTAATGTGATTTCAAACAACTCCATCAATAAATAGTAAATTGTTCATAAGTAATTTAAAAAAAATTGTTCCCCTATTAATTTGGAATCAAATTGTACTCTGTATTCAAAGTCGTTTTGCTCAAGGAAAACCTCCAAGCAGCACTTTTGTAAATTAATTTGATTTCAAACAATCTTAACTCCATCACAATGCAATAAATAGTTCATTAGCAATTATAAACAAACAATAAAAAACATTTTTGCTTTTTATTCTTTCTTTTTTTCTCCAAGAAAATTTTTAAGCAAAATTATGTTAGTTAATGTGATTTCAGGCGATCTCAAATTACAGTATACAGTAAATAGATCAAATAGATCATTGGTAATGGTAAGAATATATTTTTGTAACCCCATTAATTTTGCACTCATTTTATACTCATGTTGTTTTGCTTCAGGAAATATTCCGAGCACATTTTTGGAAAGAAAATGATTTCAGAAAGTCTTAGGTTTTATCATTATGCAGTAAATAATTAACTTTGAAGGATTCATATTTTAAAAGCTGTTTCCAACGCTAAGAGGACTTATTATATGTTCTATCTATCTTCAGAGGGGAAGAAGGAAGCTTTTTAAATCCTGACCGGATTCCTCTTCAGCTGTTAAACTCACTTAAGGGAAAGTTTAACAGCTGAAGAGAAATCCGGTCCTTTTCCCCCCTCTGAAGATAGAACATATAATAAGTCCTCTTAGCATTGGAAACGGCTTTTGAAATATAAATCCTTCAAATTTATCGATCAAGACGCTGGCCAGAATTAGAGACTTGACTTCGTCAGTCACCTACAGAAGTAACACAGCAGTAAATAATTTGTTAGTTATTAGTGAGGTGAGGATTTTTGTCCTTATTTAACGAAAACTAGGAAGAATAAAGTTTTCATAGGTTTTGCCAAGAGTTCCCCTTCCATACATTCGACGACAGAAAACAAGACAAACTAATTATGCAGAAACTTCTCTGATTTCCACACCTTGTAAAAATTCAACTGATAAGGTTAACAGCTACACCTGCCTATCTTGTACACTACAACGACAACAAACAGGAAAACATATCTGTGAAGAAACTATTTTGAAATCTGGTTTAAGTTTGGAGATCATTTGTTTGTTAATATTTAACGGAACCGCGACAGTCAGAGTCAAATGTGCCAAAAGAGTGTTAAAAATGAATGGTGCAAGAGTTAGGATAGAGAGGTAGGAAAGGTAGAGAGAATGAGAGGGGTAGGAAAGGGGAGAACAAATTAAATAAATCTAAATATTAGAATAAGAATGAAAATAATAAAGAACAAATAAGGGGAGAGTGGGTGAGGATTAGATCAAGTGTAATAAGTTGCTAATATGAAAGTAATGATACATATATTCATATAGGAGGGATTTTTCTTGAATCTGCAACTGACTGGCATCCTATCCAGGAAGGATGGGAGGGTGGGGGTGGGGGGTCATATGCTACCCACTTACGCCAATGAAACTGGGGATAAAAATTGGGGTATTATTTCTAAATCCTCCACCATTTTGTCCTTAAATTATCATCTATCATATAAGAAACGCATGCACAACTACTGAGCTTTCTATTTAAAGGAGCACTAAACCGAAGAGTGAGGGCGCTTATTTTGCGAATTTCACTGATATATCATCCACAAAAAATTGATAAACTTCATGCCTCCATAGCCCACAGACGACGTAGGGGCAGCGGTTACTTAAATATTCATATTAACTAGAAATTTGCTATAGCGTTGTGTGCTAGATAAGCATTTAATTTTTGGGAGATATTCAAGTTTAAAGCTTGGTGTTATTTGTGTAGAAACGACTGAAATCAGACTAGTTGTGATGTCATAGCCTCAGATTCCCTAAAGTCATTATGTATTTTATCATATTTTGTCCTGCGATTTTGTAGCTTAAAAACCATGGGATATGTCAAGAAAGTAGTGAAAAAAGTAACTACTACTGAGTTAATCCTTTAATGATATTTAGGCTTTGGGGCCACTTTAAAGGTCAATTTCACATGATACAAGGGACCCAATTTATCTAACGAATAACAGGTTGGCTTCTAAAATAGCATTCTCTCCCTCTCAAAAGACAGCTTTGATTCTAGTTTGCCCCATCCATTAAGAACCTTGTATCATTATTTTTGAAAATTTTTTAGCCACAGGTAATTTGAAGAATTAATATGGGCCCCTACTCAAGTATTGGGACATTACTTGCTCATCACAATGGTTTTGCTAGAACCAATTCCCTTATATGTACAGTGGTAGTGCAATTCGAATAGTACTCTTCAAGACTCCCAATCATGGGCGTTTTTTTATGAACAAACTTAGGCTGTAAACAATGGCAGCGTTCTAATTTCGATCAAATATGGTAGGTCATAATTAAGACCGCTTATGTGCTACTCAAGTCCAATTTTCTACATTTGTTCTCAGTAAATTTAAGAGATAAGTGCATTAGGGAAGGCTCACAATTCCAACTGCTCAGACATGGCCAGTGATGTCATGCTTCAGTGCATATATACTATGCACTTTGGTGTATGTATGCACTGAAGCATGACATCACTGGCCATGTCTGGGCAGTTGGAATTGTGAGCCTTTCTTTACTTGTACTCATATGCTCTGTACTTGTACTGATGGCTGTGGAATCGCACTCAGTAGAAACATAAGCCATTTACTTGGATTCATTTAAAGATTAATATTGAGGCGAAGTGTTTACATGCATATTTAATGCACGGACTTTAGCCGGAGTAGAAAAGTCTGGTCATTCGTGAGTGCAAAGTCCTTTGAACAATGCAATTAAAATACGTATATAAACATGGTGCCAAAACATTCTTTTTATCAAATTCAGAGTGGAATGACCCGACTTTAGGAAGGTCATTCGTGAGTGCAAAGTCCTTTGAACAATGCAATTAAAATACGTATATAAACATGGTGCCAAAACATTCTTTTTTATAAAATTCAGGGTGGAATGACCTGACTTTAGGAAGGTCATTCGTGAGTGCAAAGTCCTTTATTGTTTGTTTGTTTGTTTGATGAGGTCTTAACGGCTCTGGAGGATTTTTGGAAGAACTCAGCAATTGAGTTGTGGGGAGGCGAGAGAAGCTCTGGGAAGGTTGTACAGGGGCAAGCAAGGAGAACGTGTTGGATTGTAAGGATGCAGTGGCAATTGTTACAGAGGGGTTGGGGAACCAATAAGGAGGTGGGAGTGGTGAGGTGGGTGTGACCAATTCTAAGGCGGGTAATATGAGCGTTGTCGTCGAGAAGGTTGTTGATGGTGGATTTGATCGGGATTGTGGGCTGGATAACATGGAGTTTGTTATCAATTTGGAAGTTCCATAAGGTTTGCCAGCGGTCACGAACAAGAGAAGCGATAAGCGGTTTGATGTCAGAGAGGTTTTGGGAAAAGGGAAGGGAGGAGGTTAAGGGCAAGCTTAGCGGCTGTATCAGCCCTGTCATTGCCAGGGATGCCAACATGGCTGGGTATCCAGAAGAAAAGAACACTTTTCCTGCAGAGGTGGGAGAAAAGAGTTTCCGGAGGAGGAGGTGGCAGGTGAGGTTATCCCATTTAAGATTGAGTAATGAAGTAAGAACAGCCTTTGAGTCAGAGAAAATGGCAAAGTGACTAAGAGGAGAGTACTCAATAAAGTTGAGGCGAGGAGAATGGCCTTAGCCTCGGCTGAAAAAATGGATGAGTGGTCAGGAAGTCTGCTACTGAGGGTGATGTCTTGGATGATGGCAGCAGCAGCTGTCTTGTTGCCTTCCTTGGAGCCATCAGTATAGATGGAGGTGTAATTTGAGAGTTGGTCTTTGATTTGGTTGTGGAGATTGATGAAGAGATTAGGGTGAGTTTGAGATTTGTTATAAGTGGAGAGGTCTAGGTGGACAGAAGGAAGGGGTGGCCCAAGGGCGGAAAAGTGGGCCAGGAATAGGTGCCGAGAGTGGCGGGGTTGATGCCAAGTTGAAAGAGGTCTGATTTAATCACGTAAGCTGAAGGGGGCGATAGGGTTTTAGTCCTATCAAAGAGGAGGAGAAATTGGGGTACCTAATGAGGTTGTAAACAGGGTTCTGGGTGTTGGTGAGGACTCTAAAAGCATAGGAGAGGCTAAGCTTTTTACATCTAAGTAGAAAGGGGTTCGTTGGCTTCAACATGAAGGCTAGTGATTGGGGAGGTCCTGTAGGCTCCTAGACAAAGCCTGAGGGCTTCATTTTGGATGGTGTTAATGTGGTTGAGGTATGAGTTGTGGCGACACAGTAAACAATATTGCCATAGTCAAGCTTGCACGAATGGTGAGCCTGAAAATTTTGAGGAGAGCATAGCGGTTCGCTCCCCAAGTAGTGTTGGAGAGCAGTCGGAGGAGGTTGAGGAGCTATTGCATTTTAGTTTCAGGTTGGTGATGTGTGGCTTGTAGGTGAGCTTGGGGTCTAGAGTTAGACCAAGGAACTTTGTGTTTTCAACTTTAGGGATGCGATTCCCATTGAGCACAAAGTTCGGGTTGGGGTGGAGGTTGTTGGAATGACAAAAGTGCATGCAGACTGTCTTGTCTTTGGAGAATCTAAAACCGTTATTGTTGCTCCACACTTGCAGCTGATTGAGGCTGGTTTGAAGCCTATTTTCAACAATAGAAAAGCTAGGGGAGGAGTAGAAGATGGTGAAGTCATCCACGTAGAGGGTACGTTTGATGCTGGGGCCAAGGTCATTCCCGATGTCATTAATGCTCACCGCGCATAAAATACGCATATAAACAAGATGCCAAAACATTAATCTTTTTTATAAAATTTCTGTGTTAGATTGTTTAAAATGTATGAAAAACAACAAAAATGAATGAAAAACAAGAAAACTGTACACATTTTTTCGCTTTGTTAAGAAATTCACCTGTTGTAAAAATAGACAACACCAAATACTGAAGCTCGTGCATTACGGGAATTTAATGCATGGGTTATGACAATGCAAATACTCCATTTAAATTTAATAAACCTCGTTACAAGTCTGGGAGGTACAGGCATAAATGTAACAAATAACAAATATTCCCATTTCTTACCTTGCCTTTTGTAAGTGTGCAGTTTTTCTTCTTATTGTGTAATACAATGCTTTGTAAAATTTCTTTTCTAATATTCTGAGAATTGAGGCTGGAGATAGTGGTAAGGAATTCTAGTCAGAAAAAAAGAAACAAATATCTAATTTCAATCCAAATGTATTTCAAATTAACGTTTAATTTAAATGAATTTTTGATTTAAATTAATTTGACTTTAAGGAGCACCAGACCAAAAAGTGAGTGCTCATTTTTGCGAAATTCACAGATATATTATCCACAAAAGAACCGTAAACTTCATGCCTCCATAGCCCACAGATGATGCAAGGGCAAGGTTACTTGAATATTCATATTAATCAGAAAATTGCTATACCATTGCGTGATAGATAAGCGTTTGATTTTGGGGGACCCCTAAAAATAGGGTCATACTTTTCGGTCTAGTGCTCCTTTAAATCAACAATTTTGTGAAATAAATATCTAACTTATATCAATGTTAAATTTAGATCAACCTTTTATTCAAATCAACCTTTAATTCAAATCAACACTCAATTTAAATCAACCTTTAATTCAAATCAAACTTTAATTCAAATCAACCTTTAATTCAAATCAACCTTTAATTCAAATCAACCTTTAATTCAAATCAACCTTTAATTCAAATCAAACTTTAATTCAAATCAACCTTTAATTCAAATCAACCTTTAATTCAAATCAACCTTTAATTCAAATCAATCTTTAATTCAAATCAACCTTTAATTCAAATCAACCTTTAATTCAAATCAACCTTTAATTCAAATCAACCTTTAATTTAAATCAATCTTTAATTCAAATCAACCTTTAATTTAAATCAACCTTTAATTCAAATCAACCTATAATTCAAATCAACCTTTAATTTAAATCAACCTTTAATTCAAATCAACCTATAATTCAAATCAACCGTTAATTTAAATCAATCTTTAATTCAAATCAATCTTTAATTCAAATCAACCTTTAATTCAAATCAACCTTTAATTCAAATCAACCTTTAATTCAAATCAACCTATAATTCAAATCAACCGTTAATTTAAATCAATCTTTAATTCAAATCAACCTTTAATTCAAATCAACATTTAATTTAAATCAACCTTTAATTCAAATCAACCTATAATTCAAATCAACCGTTAATTTAAATCAATCTTTAATTCAAATCAATCTTTAATTCAAATCAACCTTTAATTCAAATCAACCTTTAATTCAAATCAACCTTTAATTCAAATCAACCTTTAATTCAAATCAACCTTTAATCTAAATCAACCTTTAATTCAAATCAACCTTTAATTCAAATCAACATTTAATTTAAATGATTAGTTTGATTGATTTATTCAGCTTTAAAAGGATATCACCCACAACACTGACATCAAAAACAAAAAGAATTACTATTCTTCGAGTAGTCGAGCTAAAAAACTGTATTTGTCTAGATTTGCAAAATCAACAAAACTCCATATAGTAGGATTCCTTTAAACATTTATAATGATATTATACAAAATAGTGGTTCCAAGAAATCTTAGTAGCAATTTTGCTCTTTTTTGGTAAAAAAATTAAAAAGAAGCATCATTTTCTAAAACTTGTGTTTACTTTGCTATTACACTTATTCACTCACCTTGTAGTTATCATGAGGTAGAAATGTGAAGCGCACTCTGTATACTCTGTGATGGTCGCTGGACAAAATATGAATAAAATTAATAGATTTTAAAATATCTGATATATTTGAAAAAATTGAAAATGATCTAAATGCCTTAAAAAAATATTCTCGTGAATTTTTATTTTCATATATATAATAGAGGACTTTGAAAGAAACAATTTGGTGTAAAATCCATGTTGATATTTTTTTCCATTTAGAATTTATTGCATTTCAAAGATCGTGGGAGTGTGGGGAAAAGTGACATCTCAGTGTACAGTGTGATGTCATGAAGGCAAATCCAAGACAATTCTTGTGTATTTCTTAGAAAATGTATGCCTTTTCCTAAATTACTGGAAGCATTTTTTGTTTATTTATTGAGATGGGGTATAAAATACAGTTTCGATGAACATGATGAGCCGATCTGCCTATGTTTTAATAAAGGAACAACATTTTTTTTTGTTTTATACAAATAAATATGAATTGTCTTTGATCTGCCTTTTTGACATCACGTTTTACACTGTGAGGTCACTTTTCAACAAACTCGCGCAATCTTTTAATTGTAATAATTCCTATACATAAAAAGAAATCAACATGATTTTTACACCAGTTTATTCCTTCATAGTCCTCTTTTAAATATATTCATATAAAAGTTCACGGGAATAAAAATACAAATCTACTATTGCTTACAAACATTTTGCATGCCATCTGCTTCCACAGTGGCTAAGCAAATGATACATACAGCAGTTGTGCAAGTTGTTGACTTACTTAAAGGAGACACAAGGAATAACAAATTCTTATTTCATATAATAGAATTAAAAATAACAAATCTTCAGACCAAGTTTTACAAGTCAGAAAGCAATTATTGCAGACATTAATTCTACCACTATGGGAGCAGCCATTTTGATTTTAGAACATGCAGACAATAATGTCATCAACCCATGATGTTGGGATGTTATGTATTTCTTCAATCTATCTCAAGTTTTCTGGCTTATGAAAAATTGTTTTACTTGTCTATGGATCAATTTTTGTGTATAAATGCTATTACTAAAACAAGCTATTGAAAGTTCTAGCCGCAACATTTTGAAAAAATTTCGTTGTAGAAAATCAAAAAGAAATGCATTACATTCCATTGCTGTACTAGGGAGTCATGTTTAACAAGATTTTTTATCAAAATGACAGCTTTCATGTGTCAACTTTAAATGTGAATCACTTGAGATAGGAATAAGCCTTTGACTTGCTGTTTTTGGTTGTTGGTTTATTTTTCATGCAGGTTTATGTTCAAAACATATTTAAAAGACATAGCATAGCATAGCAAGGTTTAATGTCCCGAAAGCATCCAGTGCTAGACATTGCATCAAGATGGCCACGGCCTTTGATAACCAGTTGTCAACTCACTGGTTGCAGACCCACCGGGATTCGAACCTGGGACGTGCAGGTGAGAGGACAAAGCACTAATCACTACACCACGGAGGTCTGTGTTATATTAAAGAATATCTCATAATCACTGATATCCCAGAACACACACAAAGAACTTACTTTCTTCCATGCAATAATATTGAATTATATCATATATTAGATTGAATATGCATGTCCGTAGAACTTCTAATGAAATATACATCAGGTATAATGAATTATGCATCAAATATCATGAATTATGCATCAGATATTATGAATTATATGCATCAATATGATTAAACAGGCATCAGATTAAATGAATTATGCATCAGATATTATGAATTATATGCATCAAATATGATTAAACAGGCATCAAATATCATAATTATGCATCAGATATTATGAATTATATGCATCAGATATGATTAAACAAGCATCAGATTAAATGAATTATGCATCAGATATTATGAATTATATGCATCAGATATAATTAAACAGGCATCAGATTAAATGAATTATGCATCAGATATTATGAATTATATGCATCAGATATAATTAAGCAGGCATCAGATTAAATGAATTATGCATCAGATATTATGAATTATATTCAAATATGATTAAACAGGCATCAAATATCATGAATTATGCATCAGATATTATGAATTATATGCATCAGATATAATTAAACAATCAGATTAAATGAATTATGCATCAGATATTATGAATTATATGCATCAGATATAGTTAAACAGGCATCAGATTAAATGAATTATGCATCAGATATTAAGAATTATGCATCAGATATTTATTTATTTATCTATTTATCACTCCACAAAATAACAAACAATATTAATATGAATGAATAAGTTGCAACAATAACAAATATAAGCAAATTACACATTAGGTATAAATGGAGTGAATGGTAAACTTGGGAAAGTGTTAAACTTTTACTAGCCAGGTCACCATCAAAGAAAAGAAACATACAGCTCAAGGCAATAAGCAGTATCTACCCACACATCCTCCTTCCTAGCGACCCACCATTCCCATCCGACACACCTTGCACTATCTACACAACCCCACTCTTCAGGAAGAAGTGAAGATAAGTAAAGTAAAAGAAATTAAAAAAAGATTTGTTTTACAAAATGTAATGAATTATGCATCAGATCAAATGAATTATGCATCAGATCAAATGATTATGCATCAGATCAAATAAATTATGCATCAGATCAAATGAATTATGCATCGGATCAAATTAATTATGTTTGTTTGTTTGATGAGGGCTTAACAGCACCATGACAACAAGGGTCAAATTGTGTCTGAGAGGTTAGATCATTCTAGAGGTAGGAAGGTAAGAAAAAAGGGGGAGATTGAAAGAAAAAAGAACTTAAAGTCAGAAGGCTGGGACCGAGAGAGGAGATGCATGGGTGAAGAAAAAAAAATAGTAGAAAGAGGAGGAGGCAGGAGGGAGGGGGGGGGGGGAGAAAGGGCTAAATATGGTTGTAGAGGGAAGCGTGGTGAAGGAAGGAGATAATTTTACGCGGAGGGTTTTTCTGGAAGAACTCGGCAATTGAGTTGTGGGGAGCTAGGTTTGCCAGCAGTCACGAACAAGGGAAGCGATGAGCTGTTTGATGTCAGAAAGGGTTTTAGGAAATGGGGTAGGGGGAGGTTGAGGGCAAGCTTAGTGGCTGCATCAGCCCTCTCATTGCCAGGGATTCCAACATGGCTGAGTATCCAGAAGAAAATACTTTTCCTGCAGAAGGTGGGCGAAAGGAGTTTCCGGAGGAGGTGGGATGTAGAGTTTCCCCATTTAAGATTGAGTAAAGAAGTAGGGACAGCCTTGGAGTCGGAGAAGATGGCAAAGAGGCTGAACGGAGAGTACTGATTAAAGATGAGGGCGAGGAGGATGGCCTTTGCCTTGGCTGAAAAGATGGACGAGTAGTCAGAAAGTCTGCTACTGAGGGTGATGTCTTGGATGACGGCAGCAGCAGCTGTCTTGTCGCCTTCCTTGGAACCATCAGTATAGATGGAGGTGTAGTTTTAGAGTTGGCCTCTGATTTGGTTGTGGAGATTGATAGAAGAGGTTAGAGTGGGTTTGGGTTTTGTGATGAGTGGAGAGGCCCAGGTGGATAGAAGGGAGAGGGGTGGCTCTGGGAGAAAAGTGGGCCAGAGAAGGTGCCAAGAGTGGCGGGGTTAATGCCGAGATGGAGGTCTGATTTGATGCCTAATCTTAAGGGAGGGATAGGGTTTTAGTCCTATTAAAAGGGGTGGAGAAATTGGGGTACCTAATGAGGTCGTAAACAGGGTTCTAGGTGTTGGTGAGGACTCAAAAAGCATAGGAGAGGCTAAGCTTTCTACACAAAGGGGGGTTCGTTGGTTTCAATATAAAGGCTGGTGATTGGGGAGGGTCTGTAGGCACCCAGACAAAGCCTGAGGGCTTTACTTTGGATAAAGTTGATGTGGTTGAGGTAAGACTTGTGAGTGACACAGTAGACAATATTGCCATAGTCAAGCTTAGCATGAATGGTGAACCTGAAGATTTTGAGGAGAGCATGGCGGTTCGCAACCCAAGTGGTGTTGAAGAGGAGGCGGAGAAGGTTGGGGAGCTGGTGCATTTTTGTTTCAGGTTGGTGATGTGTTGCTTGTAGGAGAGAGCTTGGGGTCTAGAGTTAAACCCAGGATCTTAGTATGTTCAACTTTAGGGATATGATTGCCATTGAGCATAAGGTCGGGTTGGGGTGGAGGTTGCTGAAATGACAGAAGTGCATGCACACTGTCTTGTCTTTGGAAAATTTAAAAACCATTATTGTTGCACCAGTCTTGCAGCCGGTTGAGGCTGAGTTGAGCCTATTTTCAACAATAGAAAAGCTAGGGAGGAGTAAAGATGGTGAAGACATCCACGTAGAGGGTACGTTTGATGTTGGGGCCAAGGTTGTCCGTGATGTTGTTAATGCTCAGGTTGAAGAGAGTGGGGGAGAGGATGCTGCCCTGGGGAAGCCTTCTTCTTGGGGGTAGGGGTTGGAGAGGGTGTGGCCAATACAAACTTGAATTCATCAGATATTATGAATCATGCAAATATAATAAATTCTGCATCAGATAATTAATTCTGCATCAGATATAATGAATTATGCATGAGGTTTATTCAAATTTTAACCAATGAGGCTGCATCTCACCTATTGCTGCCAAGCTCGTATGATTCCCACACATGCATGTCCTCCAAGACGTCTGCTAGGAAGACTTTGTTGAGGATTTTCTTGAGTTTGTCTGCCTTTTTGTAGGCCTTTCTGGTGGGCAGGAAGGGGACGTCCATGCTTGGTGTCTTTATGTTTTGACTTGCAATCATAAGGACCTCTCTAGAAGAACCAGCAAAAACTACCAAAATCAATGCTCTGCTTTTTTCAATATCTCTTAAATCTAACTAAAGGGTACTTAGCAGAATGCATACTAGTGTTGCAGCTTTTTACTTGGAATATGTAATATGCTTAAGGTTTAGAAAAAAAGAACTTATGGAAAAATGGTAAATAAAAATAATAGCAAGACATGCATGCTTCATGCTTTAATTGCTCTGAAACAGAGGTTTCTTTTCCTTTTTGTTGAGATAGGAGGGAAAGTTCATATTGAAGGGTGTTTGCTTCCGACACTTACCTGAGTCTTGGAATACCCAGGGTAACATTCATTTCACCCCTTCCTGCAAAATGGAATGTGTTCAGAGTCATCTGGGTGGAAGGTTCACCAATTGACTGGGGAAGAAATAAAATGCAAAAAGTTATAGAAAGCTAATATTTACTTCACAAATCTGAACAGTATTGTCCAAAATCATTTTTTTAGAAGAAATATGAAACATTCAAACATACTCCATGGAATATACAAACAGTTTGAGACAATCCCAAGTCAAGCTATTCATATAATTCTCTTCGGTAACTCTGCTACCAAACAGTAGCATAGCCCTTGTGATGTAGCGGTCCAGACCCCAACTGTTTCAAAATAATAATTTCAAGGTTCCCCATACTTTTTGGACTTTAACATCAAAACTCAATATTAGATCTCAGCTTTTTGCATGTACACTATGCTGCTGCCTTCAAAGCTAGATCTTAACGTTATATTAATAGTTAACGTCATATGTGCCAACAGTCTCTGGTATTACCCCATCCAGGGTTGAACCTAGGGTTCCCTTCTGAAACAAGGATGCTCTTCCACGGAGCCAAGCAATTGATGAATGAGACACTGGCAAATTAATTAGCTTTTAAAGAAGATCCATACAGGGGGTAAAGTGGGACTAAGTAAAGATAGGAGAGATCATTAGCAGAATTGATATCATCCAATTTGCAAGGAAACGAAAATTGAACTTTCACACAAAACAATTTTCTCAATGTAAACAAATTTTGTCTTTCACAAATTTCAGGACTTCAAAGCCTTACCAAATTTTGTATTTATATTCAGAACATAAAAATCTGACAAATAGAATCACTCGCAGTAATTGACACACCCATGGGGATAAGATTGAAGTTTATAAGATATCATCTGGCAGGTAGAGTATGATGATGAACTATATGATTCTCTATCTCTAGAAAAGAATCTCTCACTCGTGAGCACAATTAAAAACTTTTCAAAAGAAGACCGTCAGAAATAATCAGTTTTCTTTTCAAGTTGTGGATTTATGGAATAGTTTGCCATGTGACAATATTGAATCACTAAGGTCTCTGAGAGAAGGCTAGATTAATTTTACGACAGATTTAGAAGAAGAGCTGGTGTATGGGGAACAGAAGTGCCTTCTACCAGAAGAAGATCTGTAAGAATAAAGTACCAAAGCTTGACCTTTGACCTGTACTGACCTGTGCTGCGAGCAACCCAACAGCCTCTCCTGGTTCACAGAGCGACTTCATGTACTTCTTGTACATCATTTTCTTAAACTTCTCCTTCGACCAACTAGAAGAGGCAGGACTTTCTTCGCTGAAGACATGTGACTGACTCTCAAGGTAACCTTCTATAATATGATGCATCTTCTCCGAGATGGCCCCAAGATGTTGGTCTGGTTGCAGCTGGCAGTGGACTGGGTCCGGACATCTCTGAAATTTTTTTGCATACCTGCGGGAAATAAAAATAAGGAAAATAAAAGTGTATCCAGTCATTTGTGAGGGGGATCATCTACAACAGGGAAAGGAAAATATTGCATACAATTATTATGGGACCAGGATTGAGAAAATATTTGGTAATATATCAGTAGTAGAACATGTAACAGGATAAATGAACTCTAGTTCTAGAAAAATCTTTAAAAAAATCTAACGTTATGGATATATAAACATTTGTATAATTTAACTTTAAGCCCCACCTACCCATTCATCTTTATGAAAGAAGGGCACATATCATCACCAAAGGAGACCACATATCATCACCAAAGGAGACCACATATCATCACCCAATGAGTCCAAATATCATCAACCAAAGAGTCCACATATCATCACCAAGAGACCACATATCATCACCAAAAGAGAACACATATCATCATCAAAAGAGAACACATATCATTACCAAGAGACCACATATCATCACCAAAAGAGACCACATATCATCACCAAAAGAGATCACATATCATCACCAAGAGACCACATATCATCACCAAAAGAGACCACATATCATCACCAAAAGAGACCAAATATCATCACCAAAATAGACCACATACCATCACCAAAAGAGACCAAATATCATCACCAAAAGAGATCACATATTATCACCAAGAGACCACATATCATCACCAAAAGAGACCACATATCATCACCAAAAGAGACCAAATATCATCACCAAAATAGACCACATACCATCACCAAAAGAGACCACATCATCAAAAAGAGGTCACATAATCACCAAGAGACCAATCATCACCAAAAGAGACCACATATCATCACCAGAAGAGACCAAATATCATCACCAAAATAGACCACATATCATCAACAAAAGAGACCAAATATCATCACCAAAAGAGACCACATATCATCACCAAAATAGACTACATATCATCACCAAAATAGACCACATATCATCACCAAAAGAGACCACATATCATCACCAAAAGAAACCACACATTATCTGTATCCCACATATGATGAAACTCCAATCCACAGTCTTGAGATATCCTGTTTACAAGTTGAATCAAGCAAAATCATATTATTTTATTCACTTAATTTATTAATTTATTATCACAAAATACAAAAAAGTACAAAGGGTTGTGAAGGATATAACACCTTAATAAGTAGAGCACTTCCTCTCAACAATGAAATATTACAGCTTAAATTTACAAGTATATACATACACACATATATATGTATTTAAACAAAATCATAGTAAAAATAGGGGGGAAAATACATATCCTGAACCCCACCCACATTAGGCCCCACCCACATTAGGCCCCACCCCTAAATTATTATAGTTCCAATCTTAAGGCTTTGTTCTGCTCTTACTTGCTCTTGTTAGAACAGTTTCTCCACTGTTGAATGATTTCATCTTTGGCTTTCTTAAAGCAATCGGTGAGGTTGTCTTCCGTGGCGGCATATTGCTCCACCAATGGCATCAGCTTCCCTTCCGAGAACTCCAGAAATGGTGACATGCGGCTCCCTTTCTCCGATGACCGTGTTTTTGTTTCCATTTTCGTATCTTTGTTGGAACATTTCCAGGGTAGAAAAAACACACAATTATAACACATGAATTATATGTACAGAAACCTGATGAAGCACAAAGCGAGAAATATCTCGAATTACTGAGTATTTTCTCTCCAATATGAAGCTACTTGATGAAAATAATCTATGGGTAGGCTCACAATTCCAACTGCCCAGACATGGCCAGTAATGTCATGCTTCAGTGTGTACACTATGCACTTTTGTATTGTGTATGCGCTGAAGCATGACATCACTGGCCATGTCTGGGCAGTTGGAATTATGAGCCTTTCCTAAATGATTTTTATTCATTTTTTTATTTTTTTATTTCACTGTGTTTACAACCGAAGATGCAAAGTAAACATAGGTATGAACATAAAGAAGTATTTACAATGGTTGAAGATAAATTTTCCAAAAACTACAGAAAGCTTAAATACGATAAAATCCCCTAATAATTTTGTTAACGATTATACATTATATAGATGAGAACAAAAGAATCAAAACACTTTACCCAACTTAGCACACAAACTATACAAAGAGAGAAAAATAGAAAAAGAAAACTATAAAACAAAAATACTTAGATTAAACTAACAAAGTTCAAGTGGAAAGCTGGAAACAATCTACAGTTCTGGCATTTATAACCACAGGAAAATCAGGAATTCGCGGTATGAGAAAAAAATTATATCAAATTAAAATTTGTTATTTTAGATTTCTTGAGTAAACAACAGTTTATGTGGTAAACATCTCCTATGTAATTGCGCACTAAAAACTACATTAAATTGCAAAAGATGGAAGTATACAAAGATGTATTCACTACAATAAATTTAGTTCTGTTGCGATTTTTTGTGGGAAGATTTGAAACACCTTTATTCAGAACCGTAGAAAATTTTATAATTAATTCCAACCAAACTCCGTGGGAAATTTTATAATTAATTTCAAACAAACCCAAGTATAAATAGGACTAATATAAAGAAGAAGGTAAATTTGGAAAAAATGTTGTTCAAGATTATGTTTCAAAGCATTGATGGAGTTTCACAGTATAATTTTCATGAGGAGCAATTTCCGTAAATTAGTATCAGTGAATTTCATGCCTGATGTACCACTGAAGCATCATCTTATTTACATGAAACACTTAGAATGAATGGCAATATAATGCTTTGTAAGCAATAGAAACTGAAAAGGATAAGTTCAGTGGGCAAGCAAGTTTATCTTATATAAAAGAGGACTTTAAAAGAAACAAAATGGTAAAAAAGCATTCAAAAATCTAATTCCGTTAAGGAATAAGATTTGTTTCTTAGCAAGTTTCTTTCATATAAGATGAACATGTTTGACCCCTGAACTGATCCTTAACAGAATAATATTTTTGAATGCTTTCGTCACCGCTTTGTTTCTTTTGAAGACCTCTTTCATATAAGATGGACATGCTTGACCACTGAGCCAATCCTTTAAATATCTTCTTAACTGAATAAGATTTTTGAACGCTTTCTTCACCATTTTATTTTCTTTACCATTTTATTTCTTTTGAAGTCCGCTTTCATATAAGATAGACTTGCTTGACCACTGAACTAATCCTTTAAATATCTTCTTAACTGAATAAGATTTTTGAACGCTTCCTTCAACATTTTATTTCTTTTAAAGTCCTCTTTCATATAAGATGGACATGCTTGACCACTAAATTAATCCTTTCACGGAATAAGATTTTTGAATGCTTTCTTCACCATTTTGTTTCTTTTGAAGTCCTCTTTGATATAAGATGGACATGCTTGACCACTGAGCCAATCCTTTAAATATCTTCTTAACTGAATAAGATTTTTGAACGCTTTCTTCACCATTTTATTTTCTTTACCATTTTATTTCTTTTTTGAAGTCCGCTTTCATATAAGATAGACTTGCTTGACCACTGAACTAATCCTTTAAATATCTTCTTAACTGAATAAGATTTTTGAACGCTTTCTTCAACATTTTATTTCTTTTAAAGTCCTCTTTCATATAAGATGGACATGCTTGACCACTAAATTAATCCTTTCACGGAATAAGATTTTTGAATGCTTTCTTCACCATTTTGTTTCTTTTGAAGTCCTCTTTGATATAAGATGGACATGCTTGACCACTAAACTAATCCTTTAATGAAATAAGATTTTTAAACGCTTTCTTCACTATTTTGTTTCTTTGGAAGTCCTTTTTTCATATAAGATGGTAGTTTTTTGCTTCTAAAAGGCAAACAAGCATACAATATACAAGAGGTTGGATTACTAAAGATGCACAATGTTTTCTCCTCCATGGAAAGTCTGATATTGACAACTGTAGGTCTATATTTCTAAAAAGAATGGGGATAGGGGTGAGGGAGTGGTCTAACCACATCAAATTTTGAATAAGAAATGCCAGAAAACTCATTACCTTGATTTAGAACTGGGTCACAGCTCTACAACATTTTCAACACCAGCTAATTTTTTTATTTTTAACTTAAAATTGTGATAAAAAATGGAGATGGTTTAAATTAGTTCACCAACCTTTCAACTCACTCTTAACAAAAACGAGACATTAAAGGGTTTTTCCCGCAGAAAAAAAAAAACTTATTCCAATTCTTCTTGAGAACTGTCAATGTTTCAGAAAAAGTATTGAACCTACAAAATATGTAAGAGAAACTTACTTGTTTGAAACATTTCTCTGCTTTTGATGAATCCTGGTAAGGCAGAAGTTTCCCACCAGCTTTTGTGTCCTCTTCTACCTTTGCATTCTTCATGAGAAATGCAAATAAACCTTCCTTCAGGTATTGCGTATGAGGAATATCCACGCCATCATCTCCATAACGAAACTGAACCAGGCTGCTGTCACTGTCTCTCACCTGAAAAAAAAAGCATGTAAAAATCAACGTTTTTAAGACATACGAATACTAAACTTTGCTGAAATTGACACACTTGGCCGAGTTCCCTTCGCTCTGGTCGGAGCATGGGGCCTTCACTGCAATTCTCGCATCTATTGTGGTCTTGGGATACTCTCTTGGCTTCCACCCAGGGCATGCAGATGGTCTTGAGCTCCACATTCTCCGCCAGGTTGTGGTTGGTCGGCCTCTCTTGCGTTTCCCTTGTGGGCTCCAGTCTAAAGCATGGAATGAGATGTTCTTCCGGTCTCTTCTTAGAGTATGACCAACCCATTTCCATTTGCGTCATCGATGATGGGTTCTTGTTTAGTGTTCTACCAAAGATCCTGATTGGATATGCTGTCTGGGGGGGAGGATCTGCCCCAGGCATGTGTTAGTAAAGACTTGTAGCTTGTGGTTCAGGGTCTTTGTGTGCTTCCAAAGTCTCAGCACCATACAGCAAAACAGACTTTACGTTGGAGTTCTTAAAATTGTTGTTGTTGATGTTGTTGTTCCGCTATACAGGCCTAAGGGTGGCAAAGACGTAGCATGCTTCCCTATCCTGGCCCAGATGTCTTCATCTGTTCTTCCTATTCTGCTCACAATACTGCCCGGGTAGGTAAAGTTGTCTACTTCTTTTAGATCTTGTCCAACCAAAGCTGAAATTGCCTTAGCTCATTTCTTTACCCCTCCACCTCATTTCTTTACCCCACCCTTACATGTTTGAAAATAAATGGACATTGCTTTCAAATCCGATTAAAACTATAAAAGTAACAAAATATTGATAAAAAAATTGAATAAAAATTTGACCAGTTGGTTTGAAATCTTGGCCATTAATATGTAAATTTGTATGCAAATTTATGATATATTACAGGGCAACCTTGGTATATTGGTTTGTAAATCCTTTGTTTTTTAAATGTCTATCACAATTCTCTGAAGTGGTGCAGCAATTCTAAGCAAGAGTTTTTGTACTCTTTACCATTCCAGCAGGAATAGACATTTCCGTCATACTTGAGATTTATCAGAGAAATTTCAATAGAATTAAATAAAAAACTTTCGGAGCTATTCGAGTAATCGGTCATCCGGGCATTTTATCGAAAAATATTTTTACGCCTGCTAACTAACCAATAAGGGTTTCTGATTTTGTTACAATTTAGGCAGCTAATTCCTCTTAAACAGGGGAATCAAATATTTTGAAAACGTTGGCATATATTGATCTTGTTATTCTTCGTGACAGGTCAAAATATGATCCATAGGCAGCAGGGAAATACAGAATATTCTTGCCCAAAGTTGGCCGTTTTAACGTTAGTGTCAATGGAGAGAAGGGTTTGTTTTCACCGACAACTCAATTGCGCACGCATTGTGACATCAGACCGAATATTCAAATTCCCAAGTAATAAATTACAAATTGATCAAAATCGATCATCACATTGATCAACCATTACTCAAACTGTAAAAGTGTTTTTTTCCAAATTTCAAAAAATTATCTGCTCAGATTTGTAATACTCTTTTAAGCAATAAAGACCTGTAATATTCTTTGCTCAAATCTTCATTTGTAGATGATTTCTGTAGAAATGACTGAAATCAGTCTACCTAGCGGTGATGCCTGTGATGCGGTTGGTTTCCAAACTATTCAACCATTGCCAGTTTCAAATTTTCTAAAATATTTCTCAACAATTGAGCATCTGTTTTAAAGGTATATGGGCAAATAGCAACAACATCAGTTAAATTGATTTCAAATCCACTAAAAATATCAAGATAGCAAAACCATTTCATCAAAATCAATTAAAAATTGGCCATTTTACAGGGTTTTTTTAAACAAAATTTTGTGCAAATATGCAAATTTTTGTGTTACTCTTGTGATGTATGAATGGACAGTCTCTATTCTCTTATGTAAATCCATTGTTTTTAACCCTCTGCAATTTCTCTTTGATACAGAGAAGATGATTCTAATGAAGAGGATTTGATCTTTACCAACCCCCAACCAATCTCAAGCTGAGAAGGCATTTTGAACATTTCAAGGTCTGAAATTAAGGGAAGAAAAATAAAATAAAAACAAAAACATTATGAGGTATTTCCCTGTTCATTACATCACATTTTTTCACACATATTATACAAAAAAATCTTTTTTTGATTACTCATAACTTGAAAACTACACAATGCTATTTTCAAAATTCAAAGACTACTAAACTCAGAATTTAATGCTCTTGTTGGTACAAAGTTGAACAGGTCCATAGACCTTTAAGTACCAGATTTGCATATTTGCACAAAAATCTCAAAAAGCTGTAAAATGGCCAATTTCTAACGGATTTTGATGATTTCTTTTTTGCATTCTACATGTTTTTAGTTTGTTTGTTTGTTTGTTTGATGAGGGCTTAACGGCACCACAACAGCGAGGGTCAAATTGTGCCTGAGAGGTTAGATCATTCCAGAGGTAGGAAGAAAAGAAAATAGGGGGAGACTGAGAGAAACACAGGGACTAACAGCCAAGAAGCTGGGATCGAGAGAGGAAGCGCATGGGTGCAAAAGTAGAGAGAGGGGGTGGGTGAAGAAGACTAAATATGGTTGTAGAGGGAAGCATGATGAAGGAAGAAGATAATTTTATCCAGAGGGTTTTTCCGCAAGAGCTCGGCTATTGAGTTGTGGGGGGCAAGGGAAGATCTGGGAAGGTTGTACAGAGGCAGGCAGGGAGGATGTAGTGGACTGTGAGGGTGCAATGGCAGTTTTTTAGTGGATTTCATATCAATTTAGCTAATGTTGCCTCTACCTGTCCATATACCTTTAATTGACTTGCTTCTTGTAATTTACAGAGCAATATGTCAAGAGTGCATGCTTACAAAAAAGATGCACTACCATACTTCCCAAACGCTTCACCACACAACATTAACTAGAAAAACCTTTACCCACCGTAAGGTCATAGTTCACCACCAGACCCTCCAGATGTTTAATGATGCACCTCTGAAGATATCCGCTACGACTCGTCTTTACAGCTGTATCCACCAGACCCTTGGAAACAAAATGAGCAATGTCAGTAACCATGGCAATGAAATACAAAATACACGGCTCCAAAAATACACACAAAAGGCAAAAATAAAGATATATATTTTCCACACATACACAATAATTTTGCTGCATTTGTTAAAACACCAACAAAGATTGTCTTTGAAGTTGTCAGAAATGAAGGAGTTAATCATCATCTAACCAATGATTGATTGATTTTATTGATTGATTTTATTGATTGATGTTTTTATATCTTTAAATCAGTATACAATAATATATACATAACTCATAGCAAAAAGTTTGGACAATTGAATATTTGATTTTTTTTATATGAAACAGGAGTTAATAGCTATAAATATACAGTGTAGCAACTAACTGAAAGAAGATAAAGGACCAGAAATAAGTAATCTTTTCTAGTCTGGCCCTTGAAAATGAATAATAATTGTAAATAGAAATGCAACCTAACTCCTCCCCCGTACACCTGCCAGGTACACCTCCACACCCCTAGGTTTATCTACCCAGGTACACCTGGTTTATCTATCCAGGTACACCTCCCTTGGTACATTACCCCCCACCCCCTCCCTCAAAAGGAAAGAAAAAACATACATTAAAGAGGTCAAGCAAGTTTATCTTATATGAAAGATAAGACGGAGCTTCAAACTTGAATATCGCCTTAACATAATAAGTTTTTTAAATGCTTTCTTCACCATTTTGTTTCTTTCGAGTTCCTCTTTTATATAAGATGGACATTCTTAATCACTGAACTATTCCTTTGAATATCTCCTTAAGAGAATAAGATATTTGAATGCTTTCTTCTCCATTTTGTTTCTTTTGAAGTCCTCTTTCATATAAGATGAACATACTGAACTATTCTTTTAATATTTATATACAGAAAAAGAGAGTATATATGGAAAGGATACAAATCATATTGGGCGAATTATTTATCAGGTGGGTTTTAAGTTTCTTTTTAAATGTGTACAATGATAATGAATTTCTAATGGTAATGGGTAGGGAATTCCAGAATTTAACATCTGTACAAGCTTCTGAAACAAACAAAAATGAGCTTCTGAAACAAACAAAAACAAGATGGCAGTTCGATTACTTGCTGACATTACTGCCTTTTATCTAACCAATTTTCATAGCTGTTTTGAATAAATCAGGAGATATAAACATCCCATTAAACATGACACCAAATGTAAACATTATGGAAACAATAAATTCATCTCTAAATTTGACCTGTAAGTTCCATGTACCATCATATGTGGAACACAAATTTTCATGATGCTTCATCAACCTCCCAAGTACCAACCATGTACCATCATATGTAGGACACAAATGTTGATGATGCTTCATGTTGCAACCCCCTCCAAGTACCAACTCCAATAAAACAAGACACAATATTTACCACAATGGAAACAATTTAATGTTACCTCTGACCTTTGACCCATAAGTAACATGTGACACCTTGAGTCAGAAACAATCACATTTCATCAACCCAAAAGTGAGTACAATACCTTACCGCCATATATGTTATATGCTGTGATAAGGTAACAACAATTTTAATTACCTCTCTGCCAGCCATACAATGAAAGAAATACTCTTGCGGTCGTATACCGGTCAAGAACCTGCCGGCCACGTAGCCGCCCGCTCTGGGTGAAGGGTCATAGGCCCTAAAGGAGGGTAAGGACCGACCGCTCACCATCAAAGGGGGACGCTTCCCCTCCAGTTCAATTTGGCCAAGAAGACAAGATATCTGTAAGCAGTTCACCTAGGGTCAAAAGATAATGAAGAAAAAATATTTTCACAAAATGACAAAACTTCTTGAATGAAAATAAACCAATTACAGTATTACAGTACCTTTCTGTATTTCTTCACAGTTTAACCTAATTTATATAAAGCCGAATGCACCTATGGTTTCAACGTGAGTTAATGGGAAAGTTCAGAAAAAGGTTACATCATAATGGGATAAATACTTTCAACTATATAATACATTTTGCCTAGTCAGGTTTTGCTTGAAAAGACAAACCTTACCTATTGTATAGGTAGGTTTCAACTCTGCAACATGGTACAAGGTGACCTTTTTGGGAGCCCAGTAGGTAAAGTCCATCCGGGAAAAAAGGGCAGGTAATGGACTTACAAGGCCAGGTAATCGTCTTACTGGGGCAAGTAATCGGCTTACACGGGAAGCTACTGGGCTTCCCAGGGAAGGTTATGGACTATACTGAGAAGGTAATGGGATATATGGGCAGGCAAGAGGCTTCCTGGGCAGGTAATTGGTTTCCGGGGGCAAGTAATGGATGGGGTTACTGGGAAAGTAATGGGCTTTATTGGGACAGGTAATAGGATTACTGGGAGAGGTAATAGGCCATTAGGGCACATAGTGGGCTTTAAAAAATGGGCTGGATGGGGAAAATAATGGGCTTTTAATACTGAGGCAATTAATGAACTTACTGGGGCTTTACTGGGGCAGGTAGTGGATTTACTGGGGCAGGTAATCAGCATACTGGGGCGGGTAATTGGGCTAACTGGGGCAGGTAATGGGCTAACTGGGGCAGGTAATGGGTTTACTGGGGCAGCTGGTGGGCTAACTGGTGCAGGTAATGGGCTTACTGGGGCAGATAATGAGCTTACTGGGCAGGTAAGAGGCTTACTGGGGCAGGTAATGAGCTAACTGGGGCAGGTAATGGGCTAACTAAAGTAGGTAATGGGCTTACTGGGGCAGGAAATGGGCACACTGGGGCAGGTAATGGGGCACTGGGGCAGGTAATGGGCTTACTGGGGCAGTAATGGGCTTACTGGGGCAGGTAATGGGCTTACTGGGGCAGGTAATGATCTTACTGGGTAGGTAATGAGCTTACTGGAACAAATAATGGCTAAGTGAGGTAGGTAATGGGCTTACTGGGGCAGGTAATGGGCTTACTGGGGCAGGTAATGGGCTTACTGGGGCAGGTAATGGGCTTACTGGGGCAGTAATGGGCTTACTGGGGCAGTAATGGGCTTACTGGGGCAGGTAATGGGCTTACTGGGGCAGGTAATATTCTTACTGGGCAGGTAATGAGCTTACTGGGGCAGGTAATGGCTAACTGGGGCAGGTAATGGGCTTACTAAGCAGGTAATGGGCTTACCGCTACAAGAGCCCAACAACTATAATACATTCATAGGGCCCTGCCTACCATAGATCCCTTGGCTCCGGAAAGAACCATCATCTGCAAGTTGTTTTCCGGGAACTTCTTGAGTAGTCCTTTGGAGAGGCAGGTGTTGCTGATCTCGTTGCTGAACTGCTCCGTCGCCGACTTCATCTGGTTATCAATGAGTTGCAGATTACTCCCCCTCTCAGTCCTGATGAACGAGAAACATTACATCAGTTTGTTAAAGGATACAAGTGGTTAAACATGTTGACCTTACTCAAGAAGGATAAGAATGGTGATGCAAGTCTTAACAAAAAAATACACCACGCTCATAGAGTCAATACCAGCAAAATTTCAATTGCCCTAATCGAGAAAATAAGCTGAAGAAAATGTTTGAAATTAGTTTTGTAATGTTAAGTACTGTTTCCAGTAAGTGAAGAGCTAACAACCATAGGAAATTGTGCAGTAGTTTGTTTGTCTTTTATATTTAATTTAGTCTTTTATCCACAATTTAAATGTTCAACTAAGTTGTAAAATGGACAAAAGATATTGATTATCAATATTAATAATTGATATTGATTAAGATATTGTGATTGATATGACAGATTATGTGCTACCCTGTCATTAACAGTTTTTCACCATATACCTATAATAATTTGGGTTGTGCAGTAATTACCCAAAATTGTATTAAAGATACAAATTGTAAAACCATGTCGATATCTTATTCCATTTTAAGAGCTATTGCATTTCAAAGATTTTACCAAAGTGTTGAAAAGTGACCTCACCGAGTATATTATGACATCATAATTGCAGATCCAAGAAAATATTCATGTATTTCTTTATAAAATAATAACCAGATTCTAAATCACTGAAAACATGCACTTTGCAAGAATATACTTTGCCGTCTGCTCATACACTCTAAATGAAAGAAAAATAATTTTTCATTTCATAAAAATACATTAAGAATTATATTGGATCTGCAATTATGACGTCACACTTTATACTGTGTAGTGGCAGGAAGTTTAATTATTATTATAATTAGGTTCATTCCAATTAAAGCACACTTGCTTTGTTCTCTTTAAGCTGGTATTTTTGAGTGCGTCGTTCGAATTCTCATGTTTATTGTTCTGAATTTCTTGTAGACTCGCTTTACATGCGCTTCGGCACAACCGAACAGGTGTGTCATGCGGCAAGATCCTAATTCCTTAACAGATGGTGAGTTACTTCATTTTCATTTCACGAAGCTATTTCCGCAAAATTTTCAATTGTTGTATTTTCATTCAGAAAATTATAATGTTCTTTATCTTTCCTTAATTCTATAGCGAACCGTCTTCAGTACCTCAGTTTTTCCGCCAATACAAATGTCTGCATACGTCATGAGTTAAAGGATTAGGTAATACACAAAAAGGGAAGAAACAAAGTTTGGGCTGTGTATTTTTTGGTATTTGGACACATTCCAACAGGGAAATAAGTCTTCATGTAACATAGGGTTACACACACTGCACTGATAACTTTTCAACACACAAGTGAAATTTTACAAATATAATAACTCCTAAATGGAATAAGATATCAAATGGTTTTTTCACCAATCTGTGTCTATAATAATCCTCCACCACATAATGAAAATTCTCATAAATATTCATTTAAATGGATTAGGAAAACAATCATTTACAGTGTAGGATGATAAAGGAAAGCGACAACTGTAGGAACTACAGCGACCTAAAGTTTTTCAACTTTTTTGTGAAAGATATTGTGAGGATACAACATACCTGTGAGCTTCCTCAAATGCCTGAGCCAGTTCCTCCTCATCATGATGGTTCTCAACACCTAGGGCTTTGGCTGTGACTTTAGTGCCACATTTGGCCACCTTTTTCAACAACTTCTGTCTCTTTTTATCAGACTGTTCAAGAAAATGAATATGAATGGCTTGACAATGTGTGTTTGAGCATTTCATCATATAAACTAAATTCTATCTGTAAATCCTGAAAGTGTATTTTCAGGGAGTAACTATCCAATCTTGTTCATCACATCTTATAGACAGGCGAATCTTAATAGGCAGCCTGCTGGCCAAATCTGGCCCGCCAGACAATCCAATAACACAAGTCGTATTAAAAAAATATATATATCATACCGATCATTTCACAAAAGAGATCGGTAAAAATCGCAAAATGTTTGTTTACTTTTTGTTTTTCCTAGGCAGATCAGCACACTGAAACATCGCAGCTTATCAATAAAATGTTATCTTCATTGCCGATATAAATTGGGCAGGCTCGCGGCTTGTCCAGTGGTGTCGCTAAGGGGAGGCCCAAAATTTCTTCCTGTCTTCAATTTAATTTTGGAATTTTTGTGTTTGATTTTAAGCCATTTTTGGGCTTCATAAACAAGAAATCTGCAGAGCTTCGGGGGGGGGTTTGCCACCTGGACCCTACCAGGGCTTCACCCCTGGACCCCACCAGGGGCCCTTAAGCAGGCCCCTGGATCCCATGCCTGTACGCACACACTTCGCATGCCACCAATAAGCGCCACGCATTTTCCTTCTCTGAAGTGCTGTGCCCCCCAAACGAAAATCGCTGGTGACGCCAATGGACTTGTCAAAGCAAGGCGGATAAGAGGACCGCTGACATCTGGCATACATCCTTCTTATCACGCGTGCGCTCTCAGCTTGTTTGTATTCAGGGATTGTTTTGAGGGGTTTTGTCATGTGATGCTGGTTTTGCCATGCAATTGGCCTGCAGCCTGGGGCTGTTGTACAATGGTGGTCCTTGGAAAAAATTAATTCAGAACCAGTGTTATAGACCATTTCAAACCGAGTTTAGCCAAATATGATTTCTGCAGTACTTCGAAAAATCAACTACAGGGAGAGTTTCTCTTTATTACCCAACCAATCAGCTGAAGCTGTTGGGGGAAAAATTGTAAACAGCAATGCATGCACGTATTACCTTCAGGTATAACACACGTATGATACAGCAATGCATGCACGTATTATTTTCATGTATAACACACGTATGATACAGCAATGCATGCACGTATTATTTTCATGTATAACACACGTATGATACAGCAATGCATGCACGTATTATTTTCATGTATAACACACGTATGATACAGCAATGCGTGCACGCATTACCTTCATGTATAACACACATATGATACAGCAATGCGTGCATGTATTATCTTCATGTATAACACACGTATGATACAGCAATGCGTATAACACAAGTATGATATTACCTTCATGTATAACACACATATGATACAGCAATGCGTGCATGTATTATCTTCATGTATAACACACGTATGATGCAGCATGAATTGTGCAGATGGGCCAAGATTACCCCAGTATTTGATTGGTTGATCAGATTCCCCCAGTATACTATTGGTCCATTTTGTTAAAGCTAAATCCATCTGAGCCATTAGGCCCACAGGGCTCATCCAGTGCTAATCCCCGTTTCCATGGCGCAAGCGGATGAGAGTACATGACTCCCCCTGGACGGGATGCCAATCCATCGCATAATAACTCCCCAGCAGTGCTGGTACTCATTTTACAGCTGAGTGGACTGAAGCAAATAGAGTAAAGTGTCTTGCTCAAGGACACAATGCAGCGCTCACGACAGGAATCGAACCAGTGCCTCTCAAATACGAGCTTGACTCCTTAACCACTGAGCCACAGCACCTTTCTTGGTCCATTACGAATTTCAGCAATGTGAAATTAAATTTTCTGGAAATTGCTGATTTAGCTTTGCAAAGGTCTATAGACAGTTGAATAGTGCTAGAGCTTCAATTATATCAAAACAGCTTGAAAGTTAAAAGTTACGTTAACGGATTAGTTCAGTGTTCAAGCAAGTTCATCTTATATGAAAGAGGACTTCAAAAGAAACAAAATGGTGAAGGAAGTGTTCAAAAATATCATTCTGTTAAGGAGATATTTAAGTTTAAAACTCTGTCTTATCTGTGTAGAAATGACTGGTGTAGTCAGTCTACTGTGGAAACTTGGCATCTTCATGGTTTGTAGATGTTTAACAGCATGGCGACAGTCAGAGTCAATTGAACATCATGGCATCTTCATCCTCACATTCTTAACAAGTAATTAACAATTAATTAATGCATTTTAAAGGAAGTTTATTTAATGTTTTAACTATTTTAATTATTTTCCCTCAAACTTTCTTCAAGTGGCAATATTATCAATACTCTTCCTAGGTTCAGTTTTACTACTTTTTGACGTAGCCCATGGCTTTTAAGCCAAAAAAATTGCAGGACAAAATGCTAGAATACATAAAGACTTTGAGGAATCTGCAGGTATAACATCACAACTAGTCTGATTTCAGTCGTTTCTACACAAATAATACAAATTTTAAACTTAGATATCTCTTTAATGGAATAAGATTTTTGAATGCTTTCTTCACCATTTTGTTTCTTTTGAAATCCTCTTTCATAAGATGCACTTCCTCGACCCCTGAACTTATCCTTTAATTATGTTAATTTCTTTACCAGGCTCATAAGGCAGGTACTTATCCCAGGTTTCGCTGGTGCTAAACGGATAAGAGTGTTTGAATTCCCCTAGATGGGACAACCAGCCCATCACAGCTTAACTCCCCAGCAATACTGATACTCCTTCCACAGCTGAGTGAACTGACCCAAGTGGAATAACAAGTTTTGCTCAAGGACAAAACACAGGAAACCTTTGACAATACCTTTTTATTAAGTAAACAATGAAATATCTCATCTATATTGGTTGAAATTGGATACTCAAAGCTTCTTGATTTTTGGACCCCCACCATTTCAACCCCACCCAATCCAACCCCACCCAATCCAACCCCAGCCCCTCAACCCCTCTTCAATCCCCATCCCATCCACACCCAGCCAACTCTAACCCCAACCCCCTCCCCCAAACATTGATTATACTCACTTCCGAGACAACCAAAATGTCCTCCACCCTAAGGTGAATCCTATAAATCTCTGCAAGAATGTGGTGAACAGACGACCCAAGCAGCTCAGAAGCTTCACAGCGACCTCACCTCCATACAACTAATTAACATAAAAGAAATACAATTGGTAGTTTTTCGCACAACATCTTCAAAAACTATATATTTTTGACAATAGAAATTTCAGAAAAATATCATTTATACATTTTCTTCACTCAAACATCATCAAAAAATATGTTGTTTTAATGATACAAATTTCAGAACAATATAATTTACATTATCATAAGGGTGTTTCAGCTGATGTCATGAGGTCACATGTTTCCATCGCCGGTTTGTCTGGAAAAAACACTGTCGCTGCTGTACACTTATGTAGACTTACATACGTTTGCATGTTGTTATATCAGATTATCTTTGCAAAATAATTAGGCCCGAATCTTGCTGTGCCATTGGTTGTACTAATAGATGTGTGTGGGGGAATAAAAAGACATTTTCTCGATTTCCATCTGTACCTGATCAACGTTCACAGTAGGTTTCTGATGTACGACGCGACGCAGCTTTCAACCTACGGTTCACACTAGATTTGTAGCGAGCACTTTATATTAGGTATGTAGGCTTTGTGTGAGTATAACGAACAATCAGCTGGAATTCACGTAAAAGTTACTCTTCGTTTACCTGGTAAATATATCAAACTCAAGGAAATATGAAATAAAATTGGAAGTGAACAAAATTGCACTGAGTAAAATTCGCTGAACTGGTACTGGTAGGTTAGCATGTAGTATGTTTGTGTGATGTGACTGGGCTGTGTGAAGATGCGTGAAACGCAACGACACTGCTGCCCTGCAAAATGGAGTCCAGTTGAGTTAGAATCACGTGATGAAATCCTCTATTGGTACTTTTTATTATCACTTTTGTCATCGGACTCGGAGGACCTTGTTTACTTGAGATCAAGTGTCATAGATCAATAAAGAGGTCTCATTACGATCAAGAAGACGCATTAAAATTGTGTCCTAAACACCCAATCATTAATATAAAACTGGTCGGGTGATCAAATTACATACCCTTGCTTCCGATTTGCATTGCTTGCTTACCCACCCATTAAATCATAGGATACAGTTGCCATGCTCTGCAACGTGATTCACGCATGAGTGATTCAACTCAATTTGAGTAGTTTTTATGCATGCCATCGTGACTGGAAATTATCCGGCTATGCTTGAAAGGTGATATTACTTTTGTGAGTTTTTCCAGTTAGTGGAGGTGGGATGCTGCATGCATCATTAGACAAGTATACCCCCAGACAAGTTTTCAATGCAGAGGCTAAATCATCATGTGTACCTGACTGAAAAACAAGTCTCAAATCATACTGAGAATTGGTTTTTGCTATAATTGATATATTTTGGCTATAATTATGTGTACTTTTGTTAAACCAACCATTATGCACTATACAACTGATGTGTACTTTGTGAAAAAGTTGAAGGGCCTAGTTCTTTGGGATAAATTGAATTGAAATAAATTGAATTTTAATTTTGATTTATAGTAAAGATTCCTTGATTATCAACAATTAAATCTGATGTTTTATTCCAATATTTTCTGACCTCCGTGTCAGTTAGCATATCATAAAAACGGAAACTAGTCAATTAGCTTGACAAATGACCTCTCTGAGTACAGAAATAAGCCACACCGCCATAGCAACGTGGTAACTAGGTGGGGCAAACAAACCTGGAATCCGCAATCCTGCATGACCAATGCATTGACATTTAGATAGTCATGTGGCCTGTCACAAGCTTTGATCCATTTATGGCACTTTTCTTCGTCTTTAGAGTTTTTAGCAAAAGGAATAAACAAAATTATGTTTGCTAACCATTTTCAGTAATGGGAACTGGATTTACAAAGCCTGTAGCGGGCCCGTACACACAATTTTGTTCACCATCTTGTCGTCACACAGTCTGTGTGTGCAGAAATTTGTTTTGTGCAGTATATTGTATTGATTGCATGAACGCGCGCTGCTAAGCTAGCTGTACCATACCAGTTGTGTGTAGGACTTATGCCCCACTTAGTTACACAGATTTTGTTGCTAGGCAAATTCGTGCAGTGAAAAAGCTGTCAATCAACTAACTCAGAGAGGTCAATTTCTGAGACTAGTTTCATCAAGTGTGTGACATCACTCATACAAAGCAGCCTATTCTGGTCAAAAGATTTGGAGTCTTATCAAGCCCTCCATAGCAGGAATAGACTTTCCCATCATTTCAAGTGACTCAAATTTGAGAAAGAAATTTTCTATATTACATACAGATTTTATAACTCTCTGCTGAGTCAAAAATCACAAAATTTCCACAAACTTTAAACAGCTTTGGACTTATCTTAAAAACTAAAGTGCTATTTCAAAAATTCTAAAAACAGATTCACTCAGATGTTAATGCCCTTTTTAAGTAATGTACAACTTTCTTCGTGTCCTACAATTTATTCCTGCCTTACCTCATAACAAGAGTGTACCATGCCATACGTAGTCGGACCATAGCTAGCTTTGTCAAGGACCCCCACTAGTAGCTCAGAGTTTTGGATGATGACCTCTGACTCCGTCATGTCCTGCCCTTGTGGGACGTTGAAACTGCTGTTCCTGGACTCATACTTAGTCCAATACTGAAAAGAAAGAAAAGTATCATGACACAATTTTGTTATATATATATCTGTGAATTCTTTAAAATGTACTCATTATACAATTATAACACCATTAAGCACCAATTGAGCACCATTTTTGGTTTAACCCAACAAGTGTGGGACTCCCAAAGCAAAGACACATGTACTTGTTTCTCAGACTTGGACAGTTAGTGCACTGAATCAATGGGTGCATAATTTACAAAGAACAGACATTCATGTAGTCCACCATACGGTAATTCTGTTTCTCTCATGTCCTTCAAAACAACTCTTTCAAGCAAGATTAGTAGCAAGATATAGATAACATATAACACTTAATTCTACAAGTGTTTGATTTAGAAAGGGGGGAGGGGTGGGTGGGTAGAGAGCCTGATGCAAAGGTTTAATTGGGGGACAGATACACCGATAAATAAGGGATGTCTGGAGTTAACTTGATTAACCCAAAAAGTGCATGATTCTGACGGCCAAGCACTTGGAAGGGTTTGTTTATTATTTAAACAGGAGATTTACTCCATACATTAAATTTTACCCAACAACACATAAATCGGTTTCATGGGACAATATATAAAATTTCATTTATCTATCTTGCATGCATATCTCAATTTCAAAGAATGGAGTGATGATGGATGGCTTGTCACAAAATGTCACATCACAAAATTTCAAATTTGTCACATAAATGTCTGAAATGTCGCAGAATTTTTGGCACCTTTTGCACAGAATGTGACATCAGTTTTGCCTTTGTCACATTTGATTGGCATCAATTCAAGCAACATGACCAGTTGACCAGTGATACTCATAGAAAGGATCATTTGGTTATGTCTGTTTTATGAAAAATAGAATCCACTACTAAAATGCAACATCAAATTACCAATGAGTGTGGATGAAGGGGTAAAACATGTCACAAAATGTCAGACAATTCTTAATACATCTGTTTATGTTCATTTTGTCATATTTTGTCACAAACTTTTCAAAATGTCACAGAATGTCACAATTTTTGGACATTGAAATTTATTTACAAAATGTCACACATGCTCCATTTCTGCAATTTGTTTGACAATTAATGATCCTTATAGAAACAACTAAAACTTAATGAGACTTACAAAATTGAGATAAAGGAAAAAATCTCCCCTTCAGTCACAACAAAAGGTCAAAATTCAAGTTTTACATATTCATATCCCAAAAACTGTCAATTCTCTGAAGAAAAAAAACAAAAACAGATCTATTTTCACCTACCTTTGGACCAATCTTTGCTTTTCCTTCAAAGTTCAAAGTTTTTCAGACTTGGGTATAAGGTTTTTCAGCACGGTAGAAATAACCTGCTTTCCCGACCAGAGGAGGGCGGGCTTTAGGATTGATGGAGGTAGCAGATCGAGAGGGCCATCTTTGTCTGTTAAAGCGCTGAACACCAGTTGCTGATATTGATCTCTTGAGTTGAGAGAGTATGCAAACAAAATGTGATCAGGAATTGGTCAAAGGTCATCAGGAATTGGTCAAACATCATCAGGTAAGGAGGGTCACATACACCACTAAAGAACACAATTATCATCATTCTTGGTGATCACAGAATTATGATCACCAAGAATTGTGATCATAAAGAATTGTGGTCACCAAGAATTGTGATCACCAAGAATTGTGATCATCAAGAATTGTGATCACCAAGAATTGTGATCACCAAGAATTGTGGTTATCAAGAATTGTGATCACCAAGAATTGTGATCATCAAGAATTGTGATCATCAATTGTGATCACCAAGAATTGTGATCATCAAGAATTGTGATCAAGAATTGTGATCATCAAGAATTGTGATCACCAAGAATGATCATCAAGAATTGTGATCACCAAGAATTGCGATCACCAAAATTGTGATCACCAAGAATTGTGATCATCAAGAATTGTGATCACCAAGAATTGTGATTATCAAGAATTGTGATCACCAAGAATTGTGATCATCAAGAATTGTGATCATCAAGAATTGTGATCACCAAGAATTGTGATCATCAAGAATTGTGATCACCAAGAATTGTGATCACCAAGAATTGTGATCACCAAGAATTGTGAACACCAAGAATTGTGATCACCAAGAATTGTGATCATCAAGAATTGTGATCACCAAGAATTGTAATCACCAAGAATTGTAATCACCAAGAATTGTGATCAACAAGAATTGTGATCACCAAGAATTGTGATCACCAAGAATTGAAATCATCAAGAATTGTGATCATCAAGAATTGTGATCACAAAGAATTGTGATCATCAAGAATTGTGATCACCAAGAATTGTCATCACCAAGAATTGTCATCACCAAGAATTGTGATCACAAAATTAACATACCAGAAGTAAACTTCTGGAACAACTCCCCAAATTGTGCGTTAATGCATGTTTAAATGCAAGAGCAATATAAAATGGAATCCTGCAAAAAAATGTTTTTGGCCCTTTTTCTTTACCTCTTCCGCCCTGCAAAAATGTTGAAATTCAAGTCCAAAAATTGCAGGCCAATTTTTTCTCTCTCAAAATTGAAACTGGGCACAGGGAGAAGGTGTGATAAAGGGTAGGGGGTACTCTTTGTATTATAATCAATCAAAAATGGCAACTATTGAAGGAATATTTTCATGGTCACACAGGAGACAAATTGGTGAAAAAACATGCTGATATTTTATTCATTAGTAAAGTTCTGGGAGAATTGTTATGCAATCGGCTGGTCAAAGGTTAAGTATCACAACCCCAATATTATTACCTCCACCAATGAAGTTGGACAAAGGTTGTTTTCACCTGTGGTTGTTTGTTTTTCTGTTTGCTATCAAGATATCTCAAGAACTGATGGACCAGAGGGTAAAAAAACTTTTAAAATAAATTATTTTCACATAAAGTTCAAATTATTTTCTTACTTGTTGAAAAATCGTCCACGTATGCTCATCTTTACCCCTGCCACCATGTGATCCTGAATCAGACCGCCCAATGGGGTGCCGTCTTTAGGCACCAAGTACTGCTCACTTGCATTTGCTGAAACCAATTAAAAAGCATTTTACTAATAACTCCTATAATTCTTTTAACATTGCAACTTCCATCATTAAACATTTACTCTTTTACAGGTCTAAAATGTAGAATCAAGTTTGCTTAAAACTGATCTTTGATCCCCATGAAAACACCACTGAATACATCATAACCTCACTTTCTCCAAAATAATGGTTGAAAGACTATAAAAATCATGTTATTTTTATAATCGTCTTATAATTATTTACAAATTGTTACTTTCTGTTAGGTCTGTGATGTAAATTAGAATTTGTGACATATGAAGTTTACTGCTCAGAAAACATATGTGTGAGAAAAATTCTGTGCAGCTTAATTTAACTTGAGTTATGCATATACAGAAAGTACTCAGACCCCTAGCTTTGCTGTTTTAGAGGGGCGGCCTGCCCTGCCCCTCCATGGGCCTACCATGCCCCTGGGGTCCGCCATGCCCCCCTGGGGTCCGCCATGCCCCTCATGATAATTTTTATTTATTTAATTTTTAAAGAATTAAAAATTAAACTTAATATTATCTTAATTAACCTTATAAATGAATACCTAAAATGGATACAGAACACAAAATGATAGCATAGTAGGCAATTGTCCTGTTTGGCTCATGAATGGTCCTCATCAATATCAGTCAAAAAAGTTTCATTCTGAGGTATGGTAATAGCTAAAATCGCAGAGCTTCTTCACCATAGGATTGAGCCTTAAGGAGGCCCCAGAACTCCATGCCGAAAAGACGCACCACTTTGCGTGCGCATTAAAGTGCCTCTCAACAAGTCTAGCACCCTGCCCCTTTTTAAATCAAGCTAGGGGTCTGGCACTAATCTATCCTTGGCATCAGAAAGCTAAAAATGTACACATGCTGATTTGGAAGATTCTTTGGCGAGAATTAGATGGGAGACATCGGGCATAGCTTTAACCAAACAGAGGGTGAAAGTCAGCCCTATATGTTCGAACCTCTCGGGGGTGAAGTTCTCCAATCTGAGCCGACTGTCAGTGAAGAGCATTCACACTCCACAAGCTCTTTATGATCTTCACAACACAGGGTGGTGTGATGCAGAGATTTCTTGAACAGCATAAAAATAAGAGTTGTTTCAAATCAAAAAATACATCAAATGATACCCTTAAAATTTTAAAACAATATCTAAGGATTATCATGATAAGAATGCTACTGAATTACTACTGAATAAACATAAATTACTAATGAATAAACATCATAAAATACTACTGAAAAAATGTAAATTACTAATGAATAAACATCTTAAATTACTAATTAATAAACATCATAAATTACTAATGAATAAACATCATAAATTACTAATGAATAGACATCATAAATTATTAATGAATAAGCATCATAAATTACTAATAAATAAACATAAAATACTACTGAAAAATTGTAAATTACTAATGAATAAACATCTTAAATTACTCATGAATAAACATCATTCATCATATCTAAATAAACATATATTACTAATAAATAAACATCATAAATTATTAATAAATATACATAAATTACTAATGAATAAACATCATCAATTACTCATGAATAAACATCATAAATTACTACTGAATAAACATAAATTACTAATGAATAAACATCACAAAATACTACTGAAAAAATGTAAATTACTAATGAATAAACATCATAAATTACTCATGAATAAACATCACACATTACTACTACATACACATATAATACTAATGAATAAACATCACAAATTCTTAATAAATATATATAAATTACTAATGAATAAACATCATCAATTACTCATGAATAAACATCATAAATTACTACTGAATAAACATAAATTACTAATGAATAAACATCACAAAATACTACTGAAAAAATGTAAATTACTAATGAATAAACATCATAAATTACTCATGAATAAACATCACACATTACTACTAAATAAACATATAATACTAATAAATAAACATCATAAAAATTCTTAATAAATATACATAAATAAACATCACTAATAAACATCAATAAACATCATCAATTATCTCACTGAATAAACATCATAAATTACTACTGAATAAACATAAATTACTAATGAATAAACATCATCAATTACTAATGAATAAACATCATAAATTACTCATGAATAAACATCATAAATTAATACTGAAAATAAACATAAATTACTAATGAATAAACATAAATTACTCATGAATAAACATCATAAATTACTAATGAATAAATACATAAGGTGTCTTTTGTTTTGCATTTCCTTTCTTTCTATTTTCTCTTTGTTACTTATTTCACAGTCTATAAGAATATTGTTTCATTGTCAAAGGACCTAATAACACCTTTTATGGCTGCGGTACCCATGAAACAGGCTGGAAAACATCAAAAAAGTCAACCTTTCTGTTATCCTTCAAATATTATTTTTTTCCTCCATTTATTTCATTTCACGATATATGTATTACAGTAGAACAAACAAATACATACGTTCATATATGCCAATGAGAATGTTCACAGTACAAAGATGTTCAATACTACAGAAAATGATATGAGACTTGCATGTTATAAAACAAGATATCAGGGTTTTTATGAAAGACTGATATCAGCAAGTCATGCAAACAGAGGGACATAAGAGAAGTTGTAACTGTACTGTACAGAATACAGAAAAAACTTATGTACAAAAAATTGTTTCCAAATATCAGGTACAGTAGCTCATTTTTAGAGTTCTTCTCTTAAATGTAAAATTCAACCTGTATATGAAATTGATATGCTGTTATGCTTCAATTCTCATTGACTGCAAACTTGTGTACTCATGAAATTGCAGTCAAAAACTGCTAGCTCGTGTACTCATCAACTGCTAGCTCGTGTACTCAATGACTGCTAGCTCGTGTACTCAATGAATGCTAGCTTGTGTATTCAATGACTGCTAGCTCATGTACTCAATGACTGCTAGTTTGTGTACTCAATGACTGCTAGCTCATTTACTCATCAACTGCTAGCTCATGTGCTCAATGAATGCTAGCTCATGTACTCAATGAATGCTAGCTCATATACTCAATGAATGCTAGCTCATGTACTCAATGAATGCTAGCTCATGTACTCAATGACTGCTAGTTCATGTACTCAATAACTGCTAGCTCATGTACTCAATGACTGCTAGCTCATGTACTCAATGACTGCTAGCTCATGTACTCAATGACTGCTAGCTCATGTACTTAATGACTGCTAGCTTGTGTACTCAATGACTGCTAGCTCATGTACTAAATGACTGCTAGCTAGTGTACTCAATGACTGCTAGCTCGTGTACTCAATGACTGCTGGCTCATGTACTCAATGAATGCTAGCCCGTGTACTAAATGAATGCTAGCTCATGTTCTCAATGACTGCTAGCTCGTGTACTTAATGACTGCTAGCTCATATACTCAATGAACACTAGCTCGTGTACTTAATGACTGCCAACTCATGTACTCAATGACTGCTAGCTCATGTACTCTAATGACTGCTAGCCCGTGTACTTAATGACTGCTACTCAAATGCTTCATGACTGCTACACTCACTGAAATGTCCAATGACTACACTCTATTCCTAAATGACTGCTATACACTCCATAATTAATAAACTGAATGTTTAATGACTGCTAAAACCATGCTACATTTCATGTTGAATGCCCACAACACTCCCATGCTCCGTGACTGCTATACTCAGTACCAAATAACTACCATATATAAAAATGTTCTATGAATGCTACACCCATTCCTTTTTTGACTGTTTTTATTTTGTTCGGTGAGGTTTAACGGCACCACAAAGTCAAAGGTCAAACTGTGCCAGAGAGATTATATTAGGTCAGAGGTGAAAAAAGGTTCAGGAGAGAGTAGGTGCGGAAGAAGGAGTTTAGATATAGTTCAAGTAGTTGGAGTGATGGAGAAGGAAGCGGAAAAGGATCTGAGTTGAAGAAGTTGAGGGAAGCTCTGGGGACGGTGAGGAGCGGGAACACTATGAGGATGTGTTTAACAGTGAGAGACTGCTTTCGACCAAAAAGAAAGTAGAACAAGACTCACCAATTATGAGGGCCTCAGCCCGGCCCATTTCATCTTGGGGGAAATGGACGTTCATTTCATCTCCATCAAAGTCGGCATTGTATGTCTTGCAAGCTGAGTAGTGAAGTCGAAGAGTTTTTTCACCGGGTAAAATTCTAACCTAAAAGAAAAAGTAACTTGATGCAGTAGAGGGCAAATTGAATAGTCTTTTTCTCTAGTGCTTACGCTTGAGATGACCTCCTTTGTGATAAAGCAACGTCAAATAATTTGGCATTTTTTTTGTAAAGTTTACACAGATTTTGAAATTATTGTGTTCAGAGCTTCTTCATTTTCAGTATTTATTATTAAAATGAAGTGATATGTCTGAGCACAAAAAAAGAAGAAAATAAACACTATTAGCTGATCAATACTTACTGTATGGGCCATGATGCTAGGTTTATGCAGGGTAGGCTGACGATTAAGAAGCACAACATCTCCATTCCGAAGATGTCTGTGAACCTACAAAACACAAGGCAGAATCTAATTGAAGATTTAAGTGTCATAAAATGTGCAGGTTCTTTTCATTACAATAAAATGACAACATAAATGTCCAAAGGCCCACAACATTTGTTTCATTTATTTCCTAACAAAGAGAGCAAAATATTCCAGTAGAACCATTTTTTAAGATTCCTGGACAGATCGGAACAACGTGGCTTATTTTTATAAAAACTATGCTAGAAAACGGAAAAACCCAAAAATCATTTAAAAATTGACCATTTTACAGTATTTTCAATTAAAGGCCATATTATAATGGATTTATGAAGAGTTGGAATTAATTATAAAATTTCCCACTGTTCTGAATAAAGGTGTCAAACATAAAAAGGTGACAGGAAAAATATTTAGTGCATACATCTTTATATGTTTCACTCTTTTATAATTGAATGTACTATTCATTGCACAATTACACGGGGGATGTTTTTGAGCACATACAGTACTGTACTTACCTTGTATACTGTTGCTTACCCAAAATATCTTTTTAGTATTCTTTTATATTTTTTAATAAATAAAACATGTCTTCTTGCGAATTCCCATTTACCACAATTATATCCACCAGAAACGTATATATTTTCTATGTCTGGATTTAAATAAATTTTATTGAAATTTTTTGATATCATAATGAAACCTATGAATGTCCTTATGAAAACTTATTGCTTTTCAATCCTTAACCAACATTACTCAAATGGGAGCAGTTGAAAATGAACGACAAAGAAGATTTGAATTTCCATCATACCCCCCCATAATCAACATATACCATGAGAAAACAATGGAATGATTTTCATTGACTTTAATTGACAACAGAAATTGAAAGAATTACATTAAAGATTTTTTCAGCTGTGTCCTCTCATTCATATATCACAACTTTTGAATACATTAGGAATGATTAGTTTTTGATGTAATTTAATAATAATAATAATAACTTAAATTTATAAAGCGCTTTTCATTAAAAATACAATCCCAAAGCACTGTACAAAAGGTAAAATGAGAGAAAATAATGAAAACAGAAAACAACGAAGCTAACAATTACAACAAATAGTGACAAAATAAGTAAGTTTTTAACTTAAACTTAAATAAAGATAGTGAATGTGATGAGCGAATCTCAGCCGGCAATGAATTCTACTCATAAAGAGCGAAATAACAGAAGAAACAAGTACCAAAGTTATTTTGAATAAAACTGCCTTGGATAAAGTGTAACTCCTGCGAGTACCATTTAAGCTGGCGTGTGAAATAAGCTGATCCCCCTCCTTGGATAAGGTGTAACTCCCGCGAGTGGGGTTTAAGCTGGCGTGTGGAATAAGCTGATCCCCCACCTTGGATAAGGTGTAACTCCTGCGAGTGGAATTTAAGCTGGCGTGTGAAATAAGCTGATCCCCCACCTTGGATAAGGTGTAACTCCCGCAAGTGGCATTTAAGCTGGCGTGTGAAATAAGCTGATCCCCCACCTTGGATAAGGTGTACTCCCGCGAGTGGGGTTTAAGCTGGCGTGTGAAATAAGCTGATCCCCCATCTTGGATAAGGTGTAACTCCCGTGAGTGGCATTTAAGCTGGCGTGTGAAATAAGCTGACCCCCCAGGAAATATAGCTACCTCCCGAGAAATCATGTCAGAGAAAAACAAAGGGGCATTGCCATTTAGGAATTTATACACAAGTATTCAAACTTTATATTGAATACATGCTTTGACTGGAAGCCAATGAAGTTCTCTGAGAACAGGTGTAATGTGATCATGTTTCCTAGTGCAAGTAACTAAATGAGCAGTGCCATTTTGAATACACTGCAATCACAAGATGAGTCGATCATCAATGCCATACAGTAAACTATTACAGTAATCAAGCTGTGAGGCAACAAAGGCATGAATTAGTTTTTCAGCCCTAGAGTGGTCAAAAAGTTGATGAATTCTACTAATGCGATACAAGGAGTAAGAGGACTTAAAAGACTCTTCTGTTTTTTCTTTTCTCTTCTTTCTGATGGATATACGATCTCTACCTGTCCATTCACATTTAAAGTTTTGAAAAAAAGCATATTTAGAATTGAGTTATCTCAGATGTGTATGCAAAATTTGTGGTGCCTGATTTAAAGAAACAAGATTTCAATCTTTATGTAATATTTCCTTCCTTAATTTTAGTCTCTGAAATATATGCGAATGACTTTCCACTTAATGGTTGATTGCGGAGTATAAATACGATCCAAGAGTTTCTTAATATTTCTCTTCATAATAGTGGCACAGAAACTTACAAAATATAGACGTCTACCCATTCACTCATCACAAATTAGCATACAATTTGCATACAAATTTGCATACAATTTGCATAACATTTGCATACAATTTTGCATACAAATTTGCATACAATTTCGCACACAATTTTGTATACAAATTTGCATACAATTTTGCATACAAATTTGCATAACATTTTGTATATTAGAACTTAAATAATCAAAAAGCTGCAAAATGGTCAAAGTGCTTCATTAATTTTGACAGGACTTGGAAACCAATTTAGATTGCTTTCAACCTGACTGTCCATATACCTTTTAATGCAAAAAAATTATAAATCTACTCACAAAATTGTGTGCTAATTGGCCTGAATTGATAGTAGCCACTTTGTTAGGATAAAATACCTATAAACAAGACTTTTATTGCGAGAATTATGCAAAAATAGAAAGAAAACCAAAATAAGAAAGAAAGAAAAAATCCATTAATCTATTAATAAATTCCAAGAATAGTGGTTAATCACTACTGGTAAATAGATTTGTATTTTTTTTTTTTTCTCATTTATAATTATAATTTTTATTCTGATTTTCTAATGTTAAATATATTCATTTTTTTTTTTAGTTGATATAAATTTTTGATGAAACTTCTTATGGTTTTTGTGCAATATTTCATCAATTTTTTTCTTAATGCTATATGTGCCTTATAGGATTTTATTCACCAGGTGTTTTTTTTTTATCTAGTAGAGTTAGTGGCTGGCATAAAGGATCACGTTTGTACCTTTTTCTGGCCGTTTTTCATATTTTCCACATCACTTGGTGCCAGCAAACGATTGGCAGCTGCTTCTCTCTTAACAGGGTCGGCCGCTGACAACTTGTAAATTTGACCTTTTTCATTCTCCACAGCTAAAGCCCTAAAATACAGATTTGAAAAAAAGATATATATGTCATCAAATAATTCAAGGGATGAATTACCATGGAGTACATAATATGCATCTAGAGGTTCAAATTAAGAACAAAGAACTTGCTGTGACATACAACTGAATAGCCACCAGTGTCAGGTCTGAATGATAATTTCCTGACATTTAGATGAGCCTCCCCCTCCCTCCCTTTTATCCCCCTGCTTGGACCAGCCCTGATCTTATGGGTAATCTCTGTCATGTATAAACCAAAAAGACATTAACATTATGGCATTGTTATGCAAGTAGCCTAATGTTTGCCATGGTGGTCCCAGGATTTTAATGCCAGGGGGACAGAGGGGGGCAGCTTAAAGGAGGAGGGGAGGGGGGTGGTTAAAGATCTAACAAAATATGTTGCACAAACAGTTTTTTAGGGGGCGGGGGAGCAAATGCCTACAGATCTGACAAAATATGTCACGCAAACAAACATTTTCTCTAAAAAAAACTATAGCAATTGTACCCTGGATGGATATTGGGCCCATTCTTTACAGCCTGTCTCAACTGAGTCACATTCCGATCCGTGACTGATTCTGGGTAGGTGAGTCGTTTAGCAATGATGTCAGGAATACCGATCTCGTTGCTGTTGATGAAAGGATCTGGTGATATAACAGACCGGGCTGCATAATTTACACGTTTACCCATCATGTTTTTGCGAAAAATGCCCTCTTTCTTTTCAAGGACCTGCAAAATAAATCAAAGAAGAATAAAAGTAGTGTTACAGAATTAGTTCAGAGGTCAAACATGTCTATCTTGTTCCGTTCTAGATATGGACTTCTGTTCTCTAGATATGGACTTCTGTTCTCTAGATATGGACGTCTGTTCTCTAGATATGGACGTCTGTTCTCTAGATATGGATGTCTGTTCTCTAGATATGAATGTCTGTTCTCTAGATATGGATGTCTGTTCTCTAGATATGGACGTCTGTTCTCTAGATATGGACGTCTGTTCTCTAGATATGGACTTCTGTTCTCTAGATATGGACTTCTGTTCTCTAGATATGGATGTCTGTTTTCTAGATATGGACTTCTGTTCTCTAGATATGGACTTCTGTTCTCTAGATATGGACTTATGTTCTCTAGATATGATGTCTGTTCTCTAGATATGGACTTCTGTTCTCCAGATATGGACGTCTGTTTTCTAGATATGGACTTCTGTTTTCTAGATATGGATTTCTGTTCTCTAGATATGGACTTCTGTTCTCTAGATATGGACTTCTCTTCTCTAGATATGGACTTCTCTTCTCTAGATATGAATGTCTGTTCTCTAGATATGGACATCTGTTCTCTAGATATGGACGTCTGTTCTCTAGATATGGACTTCTGTTCTCTAGATATGGACTTCTGATCTCTAGATATGGACTCCCGTTCTCTAGATATGGACGTCTGTTCTCTAGATATGGACGTCTGTTCTCTAGATATGGATGTCTGTTCTCTAGATATGAATGTCTGTTCTCTAGATATGGATGTCTGTTCTCTAGATATGGACGTCTGTTCTCTAGATATGGACGTCTGTTCTCTAGATATGGACTTCTGTTCTCTAGATATGGACTTCTGTTCTCTAGATATGGACGTCTGTTTTCTAGATATGGACTTCTGTTCTCTAGATATGGACTTCTGTTCTCTAGATATGGACATCTGTTCTCTAGATATGATGTCTGTTCTCTAGATATGGACTTCTGTTCTCTAGATATGGACTTCCGATCTCTAGATATGGACTCCTGTTCTCCAGATATGGACGTCTGTTTTCTAGATATGGACGTCTGTTCTCTAGATATGGACTTCTGTTCTCTAGATATGGACTTCTGTTCTCTAGATATGGACGTCTGTTTTCTAGATATGGACTTCTGTTCTCTAGATATGGACTTCTGTTCTCTAGATATGGACTTATGTTCTCTAGATATGATGTCTGTTCTCTAGATATGGACTTCTGTTCTCTAGATATGGACTTCCGATCTCTAGATATGGACTCCTGTTCTCCAGATATGGACGTCTGTTTTCTAGATATGGACGTCTGTTCTCTAGATATGGACTTCTGTTCTCTAGATAACGACTCCTGATCTCTAGATATGGACTCCTGTTCTCTAGATATGGACGTCTGTTCTCTAGATATGGACGTCTGTTCTCTAGATATGGACTTCTGTTCTCTAGATATGGACTTTCGATCTCTAGATATGGACGTCTGTTCTCTAGATATGGACGTCTGTTCTCTAGATATGGACTTCTGTTCTCTAGATATGGACTTTCGATCTCTAGATATGGACTCCTGTTCTCTAGATATGGACTTCTGTTCTCGAGATATATACTTCCGTTCACTAAATGTGGACTTCTGTTCTCTAGATATGGACGTCTATTCTATAAAATAGTCAATGTTTAACCAATTTTAATGAAAGGTTTTGCTATGTACATGGCTTATAGCATATTTTCATGGCTTATAGCCTATTTTCATGGTTTATAGCATATTTTCACGGTTTATAGCATATTTTCATGGCTTATAGCATATTTTCATGGTTTATAGCATATTTTCATGGTTTATGGCATATTTTCATGGTTTGTAGCATATTTTTATGGCTTATAGCATATTTTCATGGTTTAAAGCATATTTTCATGGCTTATAGCATATTTTCCTGGCTTAAAGCATATTTTCCTGGTTTATAGCATATTTTCCTAGTTTTATAGCATATTTTCCTGGTTTATAGCATATTTTCCTGGTTTATAGCATATTTACATGGCTTATAGCATATTTTCATGGCTTATAGCCTATTTCGTGGTTTAAAGCATATTTTCATGGCCCATAGCATATTTTCATGGCTTAAAGCATATTTTCCTGGTTTATAGCATATTTTCCTGGTTTATAGCATATTTTTCTGGTTTATAGCATATTTTCCTGGCTTATAGCATATTTTTCTGGTTTATAGCATATTTTCCTGGCTTATAGCATATTTTCCTGGTGTATAGCATATTTTCCTGGCTTATAGCATATTTTCCTATTGTATGGCATATTTTCATGGCTTATAGCATATTTTCATGGTTAATAGCATATTTTCATGGCTTATAGCATATTTTCTTCCCAACTAAGCCCTCAACTTGTTGCTACTTGTCCATAGATCTCTCACCTGTTTCACACCCTTCACTTTGGCAGTGTTTAGTTTATCCATGTCGCTGTCTATGATGCAGTTGACATGGTTCTGCATATCTAGCCATGCAATCTGCAGCTGCTCAGCAAATGTGGCACCTGGAACAGACATTATTGAGATCTGAGAAAGAAAATACACAAAAGATTGTCTGTATGTTTATAAATCATTAGAGAGACTCAGCAGTCTGAGACTCGAGAAACTTTAGATAGACTCTATAAATCATGAGTCTGACTCAGCAGTCTGAGACTCGAGAGACTCTAGAGAGACTCTATAAATCATGAGTCAGACTCAGCAGTCTGAGACTCGAGAGACTCTATAAATCATGAGAGAGACTCAGCAGTCTGAGACGGAAGAGACTCTAGGGAGACTCTATAAACCATGAGTCTGACTCAGCAGTCTGAGACTTGAGAGACTCTAGAAAGACTATAAATCATGAGAGAGACTCAGCAGTCTGAGACTCGAGAGTTTCTATAAATCATGAGAAAGACTCGGCAGTCTGAGACACGAGAGAATCTAAAGAGACTCTATAAATCATGAGAGAGACTCAGCAGTCTGAGACTCGAGAGACTCTAGAGAGACTCTAGAAATCATGAGAGAGACTCAGCAGTCTGAGACTCGAGAGACTCTATAAATCATGAGAGAGACTCAGCAGTCTGAGACTCGAGAGACTCTAGAGAGACTCTATAAATCATGAGAGAGACTCAGCAGTCTGAGACTCGAGAGACTCTAGAGACTATAAATCATGAGAGAGACTCGGCAGTCTGAGACTCAAGAGACTCTAGAGACTATAAATCATGAGAGAGACTCAGCAGTCTGAGACTCAAGAGACTCTAGAGACTATAAATCATGAAAGAGACTCGGCAGTCTGAGACTCCAGAGACTCTAGAGACTATAAATCATGAAAGAGACTCGGCAGTCTCAGACTTGAGAGACTCTAGAGAGACTCTATAAATCATGAGAGAGACTCAGCAGTCTGAGACTCAAGAGACTCTAGAGACTATAAATCATGAAAGAGACTCGGCAGTCTCAGACTTGAGAGACTCTAGAGAGACTCTATAAATCATGAGAGAGACTCAGCAGTCTCAGACACGAGAGACTCTAGAGAGACTATCAATCATGAGAGAGACTCAGCAGTCTGAGACTCAAGAGACTCTAGAGAGACTCTATCAATCATGAGAGAAACTCAGCAGTCTGAGACTCGAGAGACTCTAGAGAGACTATAAATCATGAGTCAGACTCAGCAGTCTGAGACTCGAGAGACTCTAGAGAGACTTTATCAATCATGAGCGAGACTCAGCAGTCTGAGACTCTAAAGAGACTCTATGAATCATGAGAGAGACTCAGCAGTCTAAAACTTGAGAGACTCTAGAGACTATAAATCATGAGAGAGACTCAACAGTCTGAGACTCGAGAGACTCTAGAGACTATAAATCATGAGAGAGACTTAGCAGTCTGAGACTTAAGAGACTCTAGAGAGACTCTATAAATCATGAGTCAGACTCAGCAGTCTGAGACTCGAGACACTCTATAAATCATGAGAGAGACTCAGCAGTCTGAGACTCGCGAGACTCTAGAGAGACTCTAGAAATCATGAAAGAGACTCAGCAGTCTGAGACTCGAGAGACTCTATAAATCATAAGAGAGACTCAGCAGTCTGAGACTCGAGAGACTCTAGAGACTATAAATCATGAGAGAGACTCAGCAGTCTCAGACTCGAGAGACTCTAGAGAGACTCTATAAATCATGAGAGAGACTCAGCAGTCTGAGACTCGAGAGACTCTAGAGAGACTATAAATCATGAGTCAGACTCAGCAGTCTGAGACTCGAGAGACTCTAGAGAGACTTTATCAATCATGAGAGAGACTCAGCAGTCTGAGACTCAAGAGACTCTAGAGAGACTCTATGAATCATGAGAGAGACTCAGCAGTCTAAAACTTGAGAGACTCTAGAGACTATAAATCATGAGAGAGACTCAACAGTCTGAGACTCGAGAGACTCTAGAGACTATAAATCATGAGAGAGATTCAGCAGTCTGAGACTTAAGAGACTCTAGAGAGACTCTATAAATCATGAGTCAGACTCAGCAGTCTGAGACTCGAGAGACTCTAGAGAGACTATCAATCATGAGAGAGACTCAGCAGTCTGAGACTCGAGAGACTCTAGAGACTATAAATCATGAGAGAGACTCAGCAGTCTGAGACTCAAGAGACTCTAAAGAGACTCTATAAATCATGAGAGAGACTCAGCAGTCTGAGACTCGAGACTCTAGAGAGACTATCAATCATGAGAGAGACTCAGCAGTCTGAGACTCGAGAGACTCTAGAGAGACTATCAATCATGAGAGAGACTCAGCAGTCTGAGACTCGAGAGACTATAGAGACTCTATAAATTATGAGAGAGACTCAGCAGTCTGAGACTCAAGAGACTCTAGAGAGACTATAAATCATGAGAGAGACTCAGCAGTCTGAGACTCGCGAGACTCTAGAGAGACTATCAATCATGAGAGAGACTCAGCAGTCTGAGACTCGAGAGATTCTATAAATCATGAGAAAGACTCGGCAGTCTGAGACTCAAGAGACTCTAAAGAGACTCTATAAATCATAAGACTCAGCAGTCTGAGACTCAAGAGACTCTAGAGAGACTCTATAAATCATGAGAGAGACTCAGCAGTCTCAGACGAGAGACTTTAGAGAGACTCTATAAATCATGAGAGAGACTCAGCAGTCTGAGACTCCAGAGACTCTAGAGAGACTCTATAAATCATGAGAGAGACTCAGCAGTCTGAGACTCAAGAGACTCTAGAGAGACTCTATAAATCATGAGTCTGACTCAGCAGTCTGAGACTCGAGAGACTCTAGACACTATAAATCATGAGAGAGACTCAGCAGTCTGAGACTCAAGAGACTCTAGAGAGACTCTTTAAATCATGAGAGAGACTCAGCAATCTGAAACTTAAGAGACTCTAAAGAGACTCTATAAATCATGAGAGAGACTCAGCAGTCTGAGACTCGAGAGACTCTAGAGAGACTATAAATCATGAGAGAGACTCAGCAGTCTGAGACTCAAGAGACTCTAGAGAGACTCTTTAAATCATGAGAGAGACTCAGCAATCTGAAACTTAAGAGACTCTAAAGAGACTCTATAAATCATGAGAGACTCAGCAGTCTGAGACTCGAGAGACTCTATATAAATCATGAGAGAGACTCAGCAGTCTGAGACTCAAGAGACTCTAGAGAGACTCTTTAAATCATGAGAGAGACTCAGCAATCTGAAACTTAAGAGACTCTAAAGAGACTCTATAAATCATGAGAGAGACTCAGCAGTCTGAGACTCAAGAGAGACTCTATAAATCATGAGAGAGACTCAGCAGTCTAAGACTCGAGAGACTCTGGTGAGACTATAAATCATGAGAGAGACTCAGCAGTCTAAGACTCGAGAGACTCTGGTGAGACTATAAATCATGAGAGAAACTCAGCAGTCTGAGACTCGAGAAACTCTAGAGAGACTATAAATCATGAGAGAGACTCAGCAGTCTAAGACTCGAGAGACTCTGGTGAGACTATAAATCATGAGAGAGACTCAGCAGTCTAAGACTCGAGAGACTCTGGTGAGACTATAAATCATGAGAGAGACTCAGCAGTCTGAGACTCAAGAGACTCTAGAGAGACTATAAATCATGAGAGTGACTCAGCAGTCTGAGACTCGAGAGACTCTATAAATCATGAGAGTGACTCAGCAGTCTGAGACTCGAGAGACTCTAGAGAGACTATAAATCATGAGAGAGACTCAGCAGTCTGAGACTCAAGAGAGACTCTATAAATCATGAGAGATCAGCAGTCTAAGACTCGAGAGACTCTGGTGAGACTATCAATTATGAGAGAAACTCAGCAGTCTGAGACTCGAGAGACTCTAGAGAGACTCAGCAGTCTAAGACTCGAGAGACTGGTGAGACTATAAATCATGAGAGAAACTCAGCAGTCTGAGACTCGAGAAACTCTAGAGAGACCATAAATCATGAGAGAGACTCAGCAGTCTGAGACTCAAGAGACTCTAAAGAGACTCTATAAATCATGAGAGTGACTCAGCAGTCTGAGACTCGAGAGACTCTAGAGAGACTATAAATCATGAGAGAGACTCAGCAGTCTAAGACTCAAGAGACTCTAGAGAGACTATAAATCATGAGAGAGACTCAGCAGTCTAAGACTCGAGAGACTCTAGTGAGACTATAAATCATGAAAGAGACTCGGCAGTCTGAGACTCGAGAGACTCTAAAGAGACTCTATAAATCATGAGAGAGACTCAGCAGTCTAAGACTCGAAAGACTCTAGAGAGACTCTATAAATCATGAGAGAGACTCAGCAGTCTGAGACTCAAGAGACTCTAGAGACTATAAATCATGAGAGAGACTCAGCAGTCTGAGACTCAAGAGACTCTAGAGACTATAAATCATGAGAGAGACTCAGCAGTCTGAGACTCGAGAGACTCTAGAGAGACTCTATAAATCATGAGAGAGACTCAGCAGTCTGAGACTCAAGAGACTCTAGAGACTATAAATCATGAGAGAGACTCAGCAGTCTGAGACTAAAGAGACTCTAGAGAGACTCTATAAATCATGAGAGAGACTCAGCAGTCTGAGACTCGAGAGACTCTAGAGAGACTCTATAAATCATGAGAGAGACTCAGCAGTCTGAGACTCGAGAGACTCTAGAGAGACTCTATAAATCATGAGAGAGACTCAGCAATCTGAAACTCGAGAGACTCTAGAGAGACTCTATAAATCATGAGAGAGACTCAGCAGTCTGAGACTCAAGAGACTCTAGAGAGACTCTATAAATCATGAGAGAGACTCGGCAGTCTGAGACTAAAGAGACTCTAGAGAGACTCTATAAATCATGAGAGTGACTCAGCAGTCTGAGACTAAAGAGACTCTAGAGAGACTATAAATCATGAAAGAGACTCAGCAGTCTAAGACTAAAGAGACTCTAGAGAGACTCGATAAATCATGAGACTCAGCAGTCTGAGACTCGAGAGACTCTAAAGAGACTCTATAAATCATGAGACTCAGCAGTCTGAGACTCAAGAGACTCTAGAGAGACTCTATAAATCATGAGAGTGACTCAGCAGTCTGAGACTCGAGAGACTCTAGAGAGACTATAAATCATGAGAGAGACTCAGCAGTCTGAGACTCGAGAGACTCTAGAGAGACTCTATAAATCATGAGACTCAGCAGTCTGAGACTCAAGAGACTCTAGAGAGACTCTATAAATCATGAGAGAGACTCAGCAGTCTGAGACTCGAGAGACTCTAGAGAGACTATAAATCATGAGAGAGACTCAGCAGTCTGAGACTCAAGAGACTCTAGAGAGACTCTATAAATCATGAGAGAGACTCAGCAGTCTGAGACTAAAGAGACTCTAGAGAGACTCTATAAATCATGAGAGAGACTCGGCAGTCTGAGACTCAAGAGACTCTAGAGAGACTCTTTAAATCATGAGAGAGACTCAGCAGTCTGAGACTCAAGAGACTCTAGAGAGACTCTATAAATCATGAGAGTGACTCAGCAGTCTGAGACTCGAGAGACTCTAGAGAGACTATAAATCATGAGAGAGACTCAGCAGTCTGAGACTCAAGAGACTCTAAAGAGACTCTATAAATCATGAGAGAGACTCAGCAGTCTCAGACTCAAGAGACTCTAGAGAGACTATAAATCATGAGAGAGACTCAGCAGTCTGAGACTCGAGACTCTAGAGAGACTATAAATCATGAGAGAGACTCAGCAGTCTGAGACTCAAGAGACTCTAAAGAGACTCTATAAATCATGAGAGTGACTCAGCAGTCTGAGACTCGAGAGACTCTAGAGAGACTATAAATCATGAGAGAGACTCAGCAGTCTGAGACTCGAGAGACTCTAGAGAGACTATAAATCATGAGAGAGACTCAGCAGTCTGAGACTCGAGAGACTCTAGAGAGACTCGATAAATCATGAGACTCAGCAGTCTGAGACTCAAGAGACTTTAGAGAGACTCTATAAATCATGAGAGAGACTCAACAGTCTGAGACTCGAGAGACTCTAGAGAGACTCTATAAATCATGAGAGAGACTCAGCAGTCTGAGACTCAAGAGACTCTAGAGAGACTCTATAAATCATGAGAGAGACTCAGCAGTCTGAGACTAAAGAGACTCTAGAGAGACTCTATAAATCATGAGAGAGACTCAGCAGTCTGAGACTCAAGAGACTCTAGAGAGACTCTATGAATCATGAGAGTGACTCAGCAGTCTGAGACTCATGAGAGAGACTCAGCAGTCTGAGACTCGAGAGACTCTAGAGAGACTCTATCATGAGACTCAGCAGTCTGAGACTCAAGAGACTTTAGAGAGACTCTATAAATCATGAGAGAGACTCAGCAGTCTGAGAGACTCGAGAGACTCTATAAATCATGAGAGAGACTCAACAGTCTGAGACTCCAGAGACTCTAGAGAGACTCTATAAATCATGAGAGAGACTCAGCAGTCTGAGACTCAAGAGACTCTAGAGAGACTATAAATCATGAGAGAGACTCAGCAGTCTAAGACTCGAGAGACTCTAGTGAGACTATAAATCATGAAAGAGACTCGGCAGTCTGAGACTCGAGAGACTCTAAAGAGACTCTATAAATCATGAGAGAGACTCAGCAGTCTAAGACTCGAAAGACTCTAGAGAGACTCTATAAATCATGAGAGAGACTCAGCAGTCTGAGACTCGAGAGACTCTAGAGAGACTCTTTAAATCATGAGAGTGACTCAGCAGTCTGAGACTCGAGAGACTCTAGAGAGACTATAAATCATGAAAGAGACTCAGCAGTCTAAGACTCGCGAGACTCTAGAGAGACTATCAATCATGAGAGAGACTCAGCAGTCTGAGACTCGTGAGACTCTAGAGACTCTATAAATCATGAGAGAGACTCAGCAGTCTAAGACTCAAGAGACTCTAGAGAGACTCTTTAAATCATGAGAGTGACTCAGCAGTCTGAGACTCGAGAGACTCTAGAGAGACTATAAATCATGAAAGAGACTCAGCAGTCTAAGACTCGCGAGACTCTAGAGAGACTATCAATCATGAGAGAGACTCAGCAGTCTGAGACTCGTGAGACTCTAGAGACTCTATAAATCATGAGAGAGACTCAGCAGTCTAAGACTCAAGAGACTCTAGAGAGACTATAAATCATGAGAGAGACTCAGCAGTCTGAGACTCGAGAGACTCTAGAGAGACTCTATAAATCATGAGAGAGACTCAGCAGTCTGAGACTCAAGAGACTCTAGAGAGACTCTATAAATCATGAGAGAGACTCAGCAGTCTGAGACTCGAGAGACTCTAGAGAGACTCTATAAATCATGAGAGAGACTCAGCAGTCTGAGACTCGAGAGACTCTAGAGAGACTCTATAAATCATGAGAGAGACTCAGCAGTCTGAGACTCAAGAGACTCTAAAGAGACTCTATAAATCATGAGAGAGACTCAGCAGTCTGAGACTCGAGAGACTCTAGAGAGACTCTATAAATCATGAGAGAGACTCAGCAGTCTGAGACTCGAGAGACTCTAGAGAGAATCGATAAATCATGAGACTCAGCAGTCTGAGACTCAAGAGACTTTAGAGAGACTCTATAAATCATGAGAGAGACTCAGCAGTCTGAGACTCGAGAGACTCTAGAGAGACTCTATAAATCATGAGAGAGACTCAGCAGTCTGAGACTCCAGAGACTCTAGAGAGACTCTATAAATCATGAGAGAGACTCAACAGTCTGAGACTCGCGAGACTCTAGAGAGACTCTATAAATCATGAGAGAGACTCAGCAGTCTGAGACTCGAGAGACTCTAGAGAGACTCTATAAATCATGAGAGAGACTCAGCAGTCTGAGACTCGAGAGACTCTAGAGAGACTCTATAAATCATGAGAGAGACTCAGCAGTCTGAGACTCGAGAGACTCTAGAGAGACTCTATAAATCATGAGAGAGACTCAGCAGTCTGAGACTTGAGAGACTCTAGAGAGACTATAAATCATGAGAGAGACTCAGCAGTCTGAGACTCAAGAGACTCTAGAGAGACTCTATAAATCATGAGAGAGACTCAGCAGTCTGAGACTAGAGAGACTCTAGAGAGACTATAAATCATGAGAGAGACTCAGCAGTCTGAGACTCAAGAGACTCTAGAGAGACTATAAATCATGAGAGAGACTCAGCAGTCTGAGACTCGAGAGACTCTAGTGAGACTCTATAAATCATGAGAGAGACTCAGCAGTCTGAGACTCCAGAGACTCTAGAGAGACTCTATAAATCATGAGAGAGACTCAGCAGTCTGAGACTCAAGAGACTCTAGAGACTCTATAAATCATGAGAGAGACTCAGCAGTCTGAGACTAAAGAGACTCTAGAGAGACTCTATAAATCATGAGAGAGACTCAGCAGTCTGAGACTAAAGAGACTCTAGAGAGACTCTATAAATCATGAGAGAGACTCAGCAGTCTGAGACTCAAGAGACTCTAGAGAGACTCTTTAAATCATGAGAGAGACTCAGCAGTCTGAGACTTGAGAGACTCTAGAGAGACTCTTTAAATCATGAGAGAGACTCAGCAGTCTGAGACTCGAGAGACTCTAGAGAGACTATCAATCATGAGAGAGACTCAGCAGTCTGAGACTCGAGAGACTCTAGAGAGACTCTATAAATCATGAGAGAGACTCAGCAGTCTGAGACTCGCGAGACTCTAGAGAGACTCTATAAATCATGAGAGAGACTCAACAGTCTGAGACTCGCGAGATTCTAGAGAGACTCTATAAATCATGAGAGAGACTCAGCAGTCTGAGACTCGAGAGACTCTAGAGAGACTCTATAAATCATGAGAGTGACTCAGCAGTCTGAGACTCGAGAGACTCTAGAGAGACTATAAATCATGAGAGAGACTCAGCAGTCTGAGACTCGAGAGACTCTAGAGAGACTCGATAAATCATGAGACTCAGCAGTCTAAGACTCGAAAGACTCTAGAGAGACTCTATAAATCATGAGAGAGACTCAGCAGTCTAAGACTCAAGAGACTCTAGAGAGACTCTATAAATCATGAGAGAGACTCAGCAGTCTGAGACTCAAGAGACTCTAGAGAGACTCTAGAAATCATGAGAGAGACTCAGCAGTCTGAGACTCGAGAGACTCTAAAGAGACTCTATAAATCATGAGAGTGACTCAGCAGTCTGAGACTCGAGAGACTCTAAAGAGACTCTATCAATCATGAAAGAGACTCAGCAGTCTGAGACTCAAGAGACTCTAGAGAGACTCTATGAATCATGAGAGAGACTCAGCAGTCTGAGACTCGAGAGACTCTATAGAGACTCTATAAATCATGAGAGAGACTCAGCAGTCTGAGACTCGAGAGACTCTAGAGAGACTCTTTAAATCATGAGAGAGACTCAGCAGTCTGAGACTAAAGAGACTCTAGAGAGACTCTATAAATCATGAGAGAGACTCAGCAGTCTGAGACTCAAGAGACTCTAGAGAGACTCTATGAATCATGAGAGAGACTCAGCAGTCTGAGACTCGAGAGACTCTAAAGAGACTCTATCAATCATGAAAGAGACTCAGCAGTCTGAGACTCAAGAGACTCTAGAGAGACTCTATAAATCATGAGAGAGACTCAGCAGTCTGAGACTCGAGAGACTCTATAAATCATGAGAGAGACTCAGCAGTCTGAGACTCGAGAGACTCTAGAGACTATAAATCATGAGAGTGACTCAGCAGTCTGAGACTCGAGAGACTCTAGAGAGACTCGATAAATCATGAGACTCAGCAGTCTGAGACTCAAGAGACTCTAGAGAGACTCTATAAATCATGAGAGAGACTCAGCAGTCTGAGACTCGAGAGACTCTAGAGAGACTCTATAAATCATGAGAGAGACTCAGCAGTCTGAGACTCCAGAGACTCTAGAGAGACTCTATAAATCATGAGAGAGACTCAACAGTCTGAGACTCGCGAGATTCTAGAGAGACTCTATAAATCATGAGAGAGACTCAGCAGTCTGAGACTCGAGAGACTCTAGAGAGACTCTATAAATCATGAGAGAGACTCAGCAGTCTGAGACTCAAGAGACTCTAGAGAGACTCTATAAATCATGAGAGAGACTCAGCAGTCTGAGACTCGAGAGACTCTAGAGAGACTCTATAAATCATGAGAGAGACTCAGCAGTCTGAGACTCGAGAGACTCTAGAGAGACTCTATAAATCATGAGAGAGACTCAGCAGTCTGAGACTCAAGAGACTCTAAAGAGACTCTATAAATCATGAGAGAGACTCAGCAGTCTGAGACTAAAGAGACTCTAGAGAGACTCTATAAATCATGAGAGAGACTCAGCAGTCTGAGACTCAAGAGACTCTAGAGAGACTCTTTAAATCATGAGAGAGACTCAGCAGTCTGAGACTAAAGAGACTCTAGAGAGACTCTATAAATCATGAGAGAGACTCAGCAGTCTGAGACTAAAGAGACTCTAGAGAGACTCTATAAATCATGAGAGAGACTCAGCAGTCTGAGACTCAAGAGACTCTAGAGACTCTTTAAATCATGAGAGAGACTCAGCAGTCTGAGACTTGAGAGACTCTAGAGAGACTCTTTAAATCATGAGAGAGACTCAGCAGTCTGAGACTCGAGAGACTCTAGAGAGACTCTATGAATCATGAGAGAGACTCAGCAGTCTGAGACTCAAGAGACTCTAGAGAGACTATAAATCATGAGAGAGACTCAGCAGTCTGAGACTCGAGAGACTCTAGAGAGACTATCAATCATGAGAGAGACTCAGCAGTCTGAGACTCCAGAGACTCTAGAGAGACTCTATAAATCATGAGAGAGACTCAGCAGTCTGAGACTCGAGAGACTCTAGTGAGACTATAAATCATGAGAGAGACTCAGCAGTCTGAGACTCAAGAGACTCTAGAGAGACTCTATCAATCATGAAAGAGACTCAGCAGTCTGAGACTAGAGAGACTCTATAGAGACTCTATAAACCACAAGTCTGACTCAGCAACTTGACATTGTCATATGAAAAGTGCAGTTTATTGAATTGTACTATTAAAATATTAATATATTAATCAATTAATAGATTATAATCAATTACGAGATTAATCAATTAATTAATATATATTGAGATATATTAACATATATAATTCAATTAATAAATAAATATTAATCAATTAATACATCTTTCAATTAATTTACAAATGTTTATATGTATTAATCAATTCTTTAATAGATAATAATAAATAATAATCAATTGATTTATAAAGAAATCTGATTGACATATAAACAGCGACACATTGACAGCAAAGGTCATATTGTGCTACATTTCATACAAAATATATTTAACTGATGTTACATCTTGATATTTATGATATTTATTTTTCAAAACCTCAACTTACGAAAATGGTAACATTTTATGCTGCCTTGCTATTCATCCTACAGTACATCATAAATTTCACATGGTCAAAAAAAATCTAAAACTTTAATCAGTAATAACTCGTAAACTAAAGAAATGCATGTACAGAGGTGCAACATTAGCTAAATTGCTTGAAAATATATCAAAACCATCACAGTAGCAAGAAAAATAATCAAAATCAGTTTAAAGGAGACAAAATCTGATACAAACCTTATTTCATATGATAGAATATTAAATTTTAACAAACTACCAAAAACAGCAAGTCAAAATCTCATTCCTATCTCAAGTTATTCATGTTTGAATTCGACACATGGAGGCTGCCATTTTGTTCAATTCTGTATTGGGATATTGTGCGTGATGATGTAATTTCCCCAGCAGGGACATACAATTTTTAATGTATTTCTTTATAAATGTGATTTAAGTTTTTATTCCAAAATGATGTGACACAAAGTTTTAACTGCATGTTTTGATAATTTTATGTGTATACAAAAATATCATTAACCCTTACAAAAGAAAAACAATTGAGGTTATATAGAAATACAAAGCATTCCAACATCCTGCCGGGCTGATGACATCATAATCTGCATGTTTTGAAATCAAAATGGCAGCTCCCATAGTACTATTTAGTAGTAGCATTAAACAATTTTTTTTATAATAATTGTTTTAAAATCAAAGATTTTAATTTTTTTAATTACATTTCTTAATAATTACAAATAATATATTACATTGCTTCAGGAGGTATGAAACTTGGTCAGAAGATTTGTTATTTATAATTCTATCATATGAACTCTGGATTATATCAGACTTTATGTCTCCTTTCAAATTGACCACTTTACAGCGATTTGAATTCTCAAGCATCGATATGCAAATGGCAATCTTTAAAATTTCTATTGGAAATCCTTTTGTTTTGAATAATAATTCTTTGAAATGTGCAGCATGATCAAAAATATTGGAGTATTTACCAGACCCCCAATTAAATTTTAGCAGGAATAGACCCTTTCACCATTTTCACAGTGACTGACATTTTCAGAAAAATTACCCAAAATTTTTTAGCTGTCTGCCCAGGTATGTATCACAAATTTAAAAAGAATCAAAAACGATCAAAAATTATGATCAATCATCTCATACACTAAAAGTGCTCTTTTTAAAATTCCAAATAAGATCTGACCAAATTTAAATGTTTTACCCATTTGCCACATGCCTTGCCATAGATCTTTAACAACAGATTGGCGATTGTTAATAGGTGGCCCACAGGCTAAATTTGGCCAGCCAGACAATCCACTCTGGCCTGCGAACAATAGTCGTAGCGGGAAAAAAATATCTGAATGAGATCAGTAAAAATCCCAGAATACTACTTTATTTTGGGTTTTACTTGGCAGATCTGTGCACTAGAACATCGCGGCTTAGCAAGCAAAATGTTATCTTTAGTTCCGTTATAAAATGGGCAGACTCACACGTTGTCAAATGAAGGCTGATAAGAGTACCACCGGCATCTGACAAACATTCTTCTTATCGCGCACGCTCTCAGCTTGTTTGTATTCAGGGATTGTTTTGACATGTTTTGTTTGTTTGTCATGTGATGCTGGTTTTGTCATGCAATTGGCTCATGGCCTGAGGCTGTTGTGTAGTGATGGCCCTTGGAAAAAATTAATCAAGAACCCTTGCCATAGATCTTTAACAAGAAATTAAAGAGTAAGCTGTCCATACACCTTTAAGGGAATATTCCCGTGAATGTTTATTCTTATATTTATGATAGAGGACTATAAAAGAAACAATTTGGAAAAAAAAATTATGTTGATATCTTTTTCCGTTTAGGAGTAATTGCATTTCAATGATTGAGCGAGTGTGTTGAAAAGCATTCTCGCAGTGTACAGTGTGATGTCATCAAGGCAGCTCCAAAACAATTCTAATTCATTTCAATTCTAATTCAATTAATTCAATTCAATCTAATTTAATTAATTCAATTCCATTTTTTAATTCTAATTCATTTCTACAAAACAAAATATTGTTTTCTTTTACTTGAATAGGTTATGAGGAAATGGGAAAAATATGTTCTTATAAAGTGTATAACCATCTCAATAAATAATATCAAAAAAATGCTTCAAGTAATTGAGAAAGATGGTTTGGTTTGTTAATGTTAAATGGCACCGTGACGGTCAGGATCAAATGTGCCAAGAGGGTGTTAAAAACTAAGGTGCTTGAGAGAGGAAAGAGAGGTAGGATAGAGGAAATGAGGGAGAGAAGGTGGATAAGGGAAAGAAGTTAGGGTTTTCAAAGGAAGGTGAGGAAGGTAAGGCAGAGAAGGGAAGGAAAGGGAGGTTTAGATCAGGTGGAATAAATTGCTGTTGCAGAGAAAGGTGATGACGTTGGAGGTAGGATTGTTCTTAAAAAGATCGAAAATTGAGATGGAGGGAGAGGTGTGATCTGGAGTTTAGGTATATGGGACAGGTTAAGAGGATATACAGTACTTGATCAAGAGATTGGTGTTGCATGTAGGGCAGAGAGGAGCAGGGGACCCGGAAAGTAGGTGAGAGTGGGTGATAAAGGTGTGGCAGAAGACGGATGCGGGTGATAACAATGTCCTCCCTGCGTTTGCGACTGTGCAGGGGGATGTTGGTCCCAAATTTGGGTTTAATGGTGTGAACTTGTTACTGGTCTCGAGATTCCAAGAGTCTTGCCAGGTCTTACTGAGGTAGCTGAAAGTGAAGAAACGGAGGTCTGAGTGAGGGATAGGAAAAGGAGAGATGTGATTCGACAGAGCATTGTTGCGGCTCTGTCAGCTCTCTTGTTGCCAGGAATGCCGATGTGGCTGGGAATCCAGCAAAGATCATTTTTTCCCCTAAAGAGGAACGAGCATGAAATGTAGGAAGATCTAATTTAGGAAGAGGCAAATAATTATTAAAAAAATACACAAAAATTGCCTTGGGATTTGCCTATATGACATCATACTGTACACTGTGAGGTCATTTTTCAACACACCCACATTCTCGAGGTCGGACATGCGGGAATTTTGTAGTGCAACAATGTTTTTTTGACGATCTCAAACTTCACTCAAAGGGGAAAACAAACAATCAGTTAACATTGCAGTCAATGGAAGAAAATCTATTTTTTAACAAACACTGGACAAAATTTATTTTCTTCAAATATGATGTGTATTAGATAATAGTTTCCAACATATATAAGTACCATAAATTTTCGCTGACTGGCTGAGGCGACATAAGTATTCATAAAAAATATCCCATTGACTGTAATGATAAAGTTTCCCCTCCAACTTGGTAAAACAGCACTGAGCCCATACACGGTTACGTCGACTCCGACCTCGAGAATAAATCTTTCAAATGCAATAACTCCTAAATGGAAAAAGTTATCGCTGTAATTTTTACACCAAATTGTTTCTCTTATAGTCTTATATTACTTATATATGACAATGAATATTCACAAGAATATTCTTTAAGATTTTGCAGTTTTAGTCAATTTTAGGTGATTGACACTTACCAATCTCTTCTGTGATGTACTGCCCTCTTTCTGTGCTTTATTCATAGCGCTTACAATTTCTCTGATCGTGAGACAGTTGCGGACCACACTAGCCATGTTCATCGATTCCATATCGCTGAACTTTTGATCATTCACTCCACACACCTGTAGAAGATGAAAACGTGTTAAAAAATGTTTCTGCACTATAGGAGATTCAAGTGAGAAAAAAAAAAATATATATTTTTAGTTTGAATTTAAGTCATGCATACAAAGGGAGCTGGGTTGTGCAAAAAAAAGAACGTTGACAAATTTTCAATAATCAGAAACGAATGAACTAACTTGGTCAACCAAAATACTCCAACACATATATATACTCTAGCTTACAGTAAGACACACTAGAAAGTTTTCTATATTTGATAGTTTTACTTTGCAACTTACGGGTCTAAACCTTGCTGGGGTTACAGGAATTACGTCAAAAAACAGCTGATCAACAGGTGACACCGGTGGACTGGAGCCATGAGTAGATTGTGAGGTATCAAACATTCCATACAAATTCATTAGAATGGTTCCTACAAATGAAAACAAGATCATAAATGGTTTAAGTAAATTTGCAACTGTTCAACTAAATGTTGAACATTACTAAACACTTCTATGATGAACACGCAGTTTCACTCGGCAAATTTTGTGCTCTCTGTCGGTAAGGGCATGGCTTGGTTTGGTGAGGCTTGACGGTACCACGACAGCAAAGGTCAAATTGTGCCCGAAAGGTTAAGCTTATATCAGAGGTAGGAAAAAAGTTAAGAGGAATAATTTGAGAAAAGTATGAGAGCCAATAGACATGGAGCTAGGATCATTAGAGGAAGTGCAATGGTGTAGAAAATTAAAAAATGGAGGCAGGGGGATGGGAGAGGGAGACTTAGTATACAGTAGTTGTAGGAGGTATGATAAAGAGAGAAGATAATTTCATCCGGGAAATTCTTCCAAAAGAGCTGAGCAATGGAGTTGTGAGAAGTGAAGGAAGCTCTGGGGAGGTTGTACATGGGTAGTAAATGAGGACATGATAGACAGTGAGGGGGCAATGACAGTTATTGCAGAAGGGTGGGAGGGAGCTGCTAAGGAGGTGGGAGTGTGTGAGGTGGGTGTGACCTATCCTATAATGGGTAAGTAAGGGCATGGTTTGTTGTAGGTCATAGGAATTTTTTTAAAGGGCTAATTTGGTATACTTGTGTTCTTGAAAGGAGCTAGAAGATGTAGACAAGTTTGCTTTTCTGGGTGCAACATTGTCTCAAGATGGGAGGCACCAAAGATGACATAAGAAGGAGAATCTCCTTAGCACTGACCACCTTTGTATTTTATTGTATTGCAACTTAGTAAAATATGGGATTCAAACATTTATAAGAGAAAAACCAAAATGAGATTTCTTCACACCAATCTGGTGCTTTATAGCTCAGAAACCTGGAAGTTCACCTAATCTGACAAAAATAAACTGGACTTATTTCAAAGGAACTGCCTGAGGACAATCATGAAAGTAAGATGGCCAATGAAGATCAGTAATGATGGTTTATATGGAAGAACACAGCCAATACCAATCAGTTGGTTTGGTTTGGTTTGTTGATGTTTAATGGCACCGTGACGGTCAGAGTCAAATGTGCCAAGAGGGTGTTAATAAATAATAATGTAAGAGTAACGATAGTGAGGAGATGGAAGATAGCAATTAGCAAGACAATTTATGCAATAAGATGGAGATGGATTGGGCATGTGCTAAGATGAGATAATGATTATCATGCAAAAATCGCATTGTCATGGGTCCCGGAGGTATAATATACCACCTGAAGAAATTTCGAGGAAAGATAATTTAAATAATGAAAAAATTAAATAAACTTCTTTAAAAATACATTAACAATTGTTAAGAATGTGAGGATGAAAGCACCAAACTTCCATAGTAGACTTACTACACCAGTCATTTCTACACAGATAAGACGGAGCTTTAAACTTGAATATCTCCTAGACGGAATAAAATTTGTGATGCTTTCCTCACCATTGTGTTCCTATTAAAGTCCTCTTCCATATAAGATGGACGTGCTTGACCCCTGAACTAATCCTTTAAGCTCAAGTTGTTGCTACCTGTCCATATACCTTTAAAATATCCAAGATCAAACAACATTCTTACCATCGTTCTCAAAGATACCTCTCAAATGTTCTCTGGCCTCCTTGGGTGAAATTGCGACCGTCTGCAAGCCCGATCCATCCTTCTTTTTCTCTTTTGTTAACACTTTCGTATTATGCTCCGACTTGACCTCGTGGACATTAGCTTTACAGAGGCGGCAAAGTCTTGGCCGATGCAATATATGTTCAGATACGAAAGACTTGATCAGGTCATTTCTGATCGATGTGATGTGCCGGTCTGTAGTGATCTCGCCTAGTTCATCGCTAGTTTCTGTCCAGGGAAACAGAGAAGCATAAAAATAAGGGTTGGTATCTTCTGTTTCTTGTCATACACTGTAAGCCACCATTGTTTTAATCCGATATTAACTGCATAAATGATCGATGAGATCATATGATTTTGAGGAAATAGTGTTTACCATTTATTAAGTATAACATGAAAAATTATTCATGAAATGAACAAATATCATTTCAGTCATGAAATTGAATAAACTTCCAAATTTCCATATTCATTTGTCAAATTATTCATAACCAAATGTATTTTCTGCAAAGTGATTGGACTACAGAGGACACATGCCTAATTTGCATTGTACATTATCCTGTAATAAATGGGCATTGTCAAATTGATACATTACAGAAGATTGTTCTACTTTTGAAGTTACTTTTCTAACTTAATTCTGGAGTTTAATTCTGTGCTAGATTTTAAGACTATTAAAGCAAAGTCTTGCATTTGTAGATGTTTTTCTCCTTAATTTTAAATATGAAAGATGTGCATGAACAGCGTTCAAGAGTTTTCCCTCGCATCCCTTTTTCCGTGGGATAATGTACAGTTGATCTCCCCGAGATTTGGCCATTACCTCATCCCTAAAGTTCCCAACTGCACAATATCCTGCAGCAAAGGAACTGTAGAGAAAGCTCAACCCTTTTAAATTGTAATTGAATTGTTAAAAAAAATGAACCTACCTATTTTCAGTATTGTTATTCACCAATACTTAATAAGAATTTTGAAATGAATTTTTTGAAAGTGCCGCATTTGATGTATTAAGGGCCCCTGTTCTAATAAGCACCCGTTCTAATAAGCACCCATGTTCTAATAAGCACCCCTGTTGTAATAAGCACCCGTGTTTTAATAAGCACCCCTGTTCTAATAAGTTTTAATAAGCACCCTGTTCTAATAAGCACCCTGTTCTAATAAGCACCCCTGTTCTAATAAGCACCCCTGTTCTAATAAGCACCCCTGTTCTAATAAGCACCCCTGTTCTAATAAGCACCCCTGTTCTAATAAGCACCCTTGTTTTAATAAGCACCCTAATAAGCACCCTGTTCTAATAAGCACCCCACCCCTGTTCTAATAAGCACCCCTGTTCTAATAAGCACCCCTGTTCTAATAAGTTCTAATAAGCACCCCTGTTCTAATAAGCACCCCTGTTCTAATAAGCACCCTGTTCTAATAAGCACCCCTGTTCTAATAAGCACCCCTGTTCTAATAAGCACCCCTGTTCTAATAAACACCCTGCACCCCTTTCTAATAATAAGCACCCTGTTCTAATAAGCACCCCTGTTCTAATAAGCACCCTGTTCTAATAAGCACCCTGTTGTAATAAACACCCTAACATGTTTGTAATAAACACCCTTTCTAATAATTTGCACCCTGTTTTAAAATACCCTCTTCTAATATTGTTCTACATTCTAATAAGCACCCCTGTTCTAATAATAAGCACCCTTTCTAATAAGCACCCTGTTCTTATGTTCTAATAAGCACCTCTTCTAATAAACACCCCCTGTTCTAATAAGCAATAAGCACCCTGTTCTAATAAGCACCCTGTTCTAATAAGTGTTTAATAAGCACCCTGTTCTAATTAGCACCCTGTTAAGTACCCTGTTAATAAGCACCTCTTCTAATAAGCACCCTTGTAATAAGCTAATAAGTATAATAAGCACCCTGTTCCCAAAACACCCTGTTGTATTTTAAGTGAATAAACACCCTGTTGTAATAAACACCCTGTTGTAATAAACACCCGCAATAAGCACCCCTCTTCTAATAAGATAGCATTTTGTGACTGATAGCATGATTTATTTGAATAATTTGAAAACTTAAAATACTCTAATATTGTACATTCATTGCTTATTTTGCCTGACGCCAAATTGTGGTGCTAGTATATAACCAGTTCCCATATATGTATAGTGCAGTTTATTTTGCAACCCCGAGCATAAAGCCTGAAAAGTGGAGCAATTTTATTTTTGTTAAGCGCTTTGGGCGCTTATTATGTCAAATACGGTAAAACAAATGTTACTGAATTGGACAATAAAAAGCCTGTTTATGATTTACCTAAAAATGTTGTTTAATTAAAACAATTAAAAATTCTGCATGTGATGGTCCAAAAGAGCAGTTGAACTTTAAATAGGAAAGGAAAAAAAAGTCTGGCTGAAACTTTTTATCTAAAAATGTTGCTGAATTCAAAAAAGGTATGTGTGAGTTTTCTCTCGTGCCTTACCAGACACCGTTTCCCTGATGTAATTTCTCAAAATCTCTTCCATTCCATCCACCATATCATAGGAACATTCATCATCTTCAAAGTACTCTGCAGCAAGTCCTTTGAGCGGCTTCACCAAATCCGTTCTTCCATGCTTCAGTGTTTCGAGCTGGATGATTAGCAGCTGTGAGGCCCACTTAGGGGCATAAAGATTGTGGCAACTCAGACAAGATCCATGCAAAAGCTGTTGGAAAATATTATATATTTTTATATTTTATTTTATTGGTAATGTGACAAGCATAATGAGTAGTGTGCTAATTCACATTGACTGTGATTTTCAAATTCCTAAACTTCAGAATCAACATATTTGTCGAATTCTTTTGTCCAATCAGCTTAAGAAGAAACTTAAAACTCAAGCACTAATGTACTCACTATCCACTGTGAAGAGAGAGGGGAACCTCGGGGATACTGATGGAATAGTAGACAAAAAAGATGAAGTGGCTGGATGTGGGCCTAGCAGAACACCCACCAGTACAGTACCATGAAGGTATAGTTGGCCCATAAAATGAAAAGACTGGATTTAAGCCTAGCAGGAGTCATGAAAGCTTTATTGCAGGTGTTGAAATCACCCTCAACCCAGCCAAATAACCATAGGTTGGTTAAGAGTATATCTGAGATCAAATCCTCTTCATTAGAAATATCTTGAAATGGCAGAAGGTTAAAACACAATGGATTTACTTAAGAAAGTAGAGACTACAGTATGTCCCGTTCATACATCAAACATCGTAACAAAATGTTGAATATTTGCCCATATATATGTACAAAAATCTTCAAAAAGCTGTAAAATGGCCAATATTTAACCAATTTTGATGGCATATTTTGCATTCTTCATGAATCTTTTTTATAGTGAATTTTAAATCAATTTAGCTAATGTCTCTACCTGTCCACATACCTTTAACAGAGCTGGAAAACAACAAAAAAGTGATTAAAATCTTAGGTATTAAACTTACCTGCACGATCAACCTGTAAAACAAGGGGTTGAAAACAGGAAGAGGAAGCGTGATGTGACCCAGATGACCTGGACAATGAAGAGGTCCCAGCAAGCATGTGGTGCAAATGTTGTTTCTGTCACTTGGGCCTGAAATAGAAACATGGTTTTAGCTACTAGACGTTGACATGGTTCCAGCGAATATAACCACAGGAAAATCGAGAATTCGCAGGAAGAAAAAAACAAAATCAAGAAAATATTTATACCGTATTCGACACATTAAGCGCCCCTGCTCTAATAAGCGTCCACTTAAAACTTTTTGACTGATAACATACCTCAATGTCAATAAATAATGAATGCTGTTTATATGTATATGTTCTGTACCTTTTTTGTATGCTAGCCTCAGTAATCTCAACCCCTAATGGGAGAAGAAATTTGTGATAATAACATATGAATAGGGATACATTTTCCTTCTGTTTAGCAGGCTTTGCACTGTACACAACTCCTGAGCACCCATGGGCACTTTTTATGAAGAAACTTTGCGCCTAAAAAGGGGTGCAATTTTATTTTCGTAAGGGTCCCAGGCACTTAATACATCAAATACAGTATATTTTTTTCAATTTCTTGAGTAAACAACAGTATATGTGGTATTGTGCTCTAAAAACGTCCCCCGTGTAACTGTGCAATAAAAAGTACATTAATTGCGAAAGAGGGAAGTATATAAAGATGTATTCACTACATTACTATCATTTCTGTCGCAATTTTTTGTAGGAGATTTATCACACCTTTATTCAGAACCGTGGGAAACAAAACAAAAGTTTGAAGTGCATGTATCATATGTGCATTATACATGAAGGAAATACACTACTTCAATTTTTTTCCTCAAACCTGCACCTGATTGGTCGGGAAACAAATGAAAAGTTCCCCCAGCATTTGATTGGTCGAAGTACTGAAGAAATCACGTTCGGCTAAACTCGGTTTGAAAAGGTCTACACACCTTGAAAGATTGCTGCTTAAAGTTTTGTCTGCAAATTATTTGGTGAAATATGAAAACATGCAAATACTAAGTGTTCCATCATATGGATTAATCAAACTCTGCTCTACGAAAGGAGAAAGACACATTAACTATTAACCTGCTTTTCAAATCTGATTGAAAACCACATCAATTCAGTTTGAAATTCTTTGAGAATTTTCAGGTCAAAATATTTAAATTTGTGTAGAAAGTTGTGATGAATGAATGCAACATTGTAACAGCCAGAACTCTCTATTATCTTACAAGCCTATTATTGTTTAAATACTACAGAATACTTCATTTTTTGTAACGAATTTCGGATATTAACTTGTAAGAGTCCCACTCAACATCAATGGTACATGTACATGTAAAACACCAAGGCCCTAGTTTAGCTTTTTCAGAGAGGTGCTCCACTCTACCCTCATTGCCTCCACCCTCCCTTCATTGCCTCCACCCTCCCCTCATTGCCTCCACCCTCCCTTCATTGCCTCCACCCTTCCCTCATTGCCTCCACCCTCCCTTCATTGTCTCTACCCTCCCCTCATTGCCTCCCCTCCCCTCATTGCCTCCACCCTCCCTTCATTGCCTCCACATGCCCCTCATTGCCTCCACCCTCCCCTCATTGCCTCCACCCTCCCCTCATTGCCTCCACCCTCCCTTCATTGCCTCCACACTCCCCTCATTGCCTCCACCCTGCCCTTTTTTACTTCACTCTTCATTTCATTCACAAAACATACTGTTCTTTTCATAACTACTTTGCTTACTTTTCATGCTGATTAGTTCCGTTATAAAAAATATGCAGGGACACTACTTGTTATATTGGTTCCTTCCTTATTTACATTTCAAATGCTCTCAAACCTGTCCTCACAGTTCCCTTGATGCCTTAAAAATGCCCCTTTTGGTCAGTGACGCCCTGCCCCTTTCTGGATCAAGCTAGAAATTTGACTGGCAAATATTTATTATGAAGGTTGGTAGGTTGGAGGAGGTGCAGTGACTCAGTAGTTAAGAGTCTTACTCGTATGCAAAAGGTACATTATTTGATTCCCGCCACGAGCTCTACATTGTGTCCTTGACCAAGGCACTCTACTTGCTTCAGTCCACTTAGCTGAGTACCAGCACTGCTGGGGAGTTAACCTGAGATGGACTGGCATCCCGTCCAGGAGGAGTCATGTACTCTCATCAGCTTTCGTCATGGTAAACGGGGATAAGCACTGGCCCTATGAGCCTAATGGCTCCCATGGATATAGCTTTAGCTAGCTTGGTTGGTTGGCCCATTGAATTGACAGCACTTGACAGTCAAAATCATATATACTTCATTCCAGAGGGTGTAGTAATGGAAAGTCAGGGTACAGTATATCGGAAACTGTGGGTGAAGAATGAACTCAAAACTGGAACAGAAAGATGAATAAGTATGGAATACCCGAAATTTTGGAGCTGTTTCTTTGGGAAAGCATGGATGCTTAGTCACAGCTGTACTATTATGACTTGAGGAGTCAGCCACACAGAGAGGAGAGCCAGCCACACATCAACTTTTTAATTTTTTATTTAAGTTTTTTCCAAAAATGTATTTATTTATTTTCAATTTGTTTTGTTAAAGTCTAATCTTTCACATGATAAAATTTGAGTGGCTCCGTCGTCGTAAATTGGGAAGGAATATAGGCCCGTATATGACTAGGAGTAGATGCTGGAGGTACCATCGCAGTGAATTGAGCTTTAAAGAACCCTGCATATTCATATATTAGGTTAATGCAGAGTGACCTCCAACACTGTTAATATTGTGACAGGAAGTGTTCCCAAACACAAAGACCATGACAGCACCTTCCATGGAGGCTTAATGATACTTATTCTAGTGTAGGGTATTCTACAGTTAAGCCTAGAAAGAAAAAAAAGTATGTAATTTACCCAAAGCAGTATCATAAAGCCCTCCTGGGACTGGGACGTTTAGGCTGTCAAAGAAGAGTGGATTACTTATTTCCTTGACGCTCAGTTTCTTTATTTCTTCTGTGGTGTAAGTGCTAAACCTTATGGCATCCAGTCTTTTGCTTGGCACCTCATGAACAGACATTGTTCTTGTCACATAAAACCTGCAATAAAATCAAATGTAAAAAACTGCTACAGAACAAAACAAAAAAATAGTTTCTCTTTAGAGAAGAGGCAATATACACGTATTTTGCTGAAATTTTACACGTATCTGGCAAGGGTACAATAAAAAAAAATGTTTTCATTTTCACTAGTAACTATGCAATAATTACATATACATGTAGGCCTAAATATGTTCAGAAATTTGAATAGTTCACTGATTTTAATTTGAGAATCTGAGAAAATTTTAACAGACACTTTTGAAAATGAAAGCTTTTTTCAGTCTCAGGGGTCGAATTTGCCACTGTTCCGCTGTTCCGAGAATAGTGATTTTTATGCAGAAACAGTAATTTTCAAACATAACTGTTCCTCTTTTCACAAGCATGTGGCATCAATGATCAATAACTTGATTTCTGATGCACAAAAAGTGTTGTCAAACAAGATTATTATAGAAAGAATTTCTAAGCAGACCCCTAGCTTTGCTGTTCTACAGGGGCAGCCCGCCCCACACCTCCGTGGGCCTGCCCTGCCCCACATTTTTAAAACTTAATAATCTTAACTAACCTCATAAATGAAAGCAGAACACAAAATGATAGCATAGTAAGCAATTGTCCTGTTTGTAAAGGGGCCCATGAACTCCATGCCGAAAAGATGCAGTGCTTCACGTGTGCATAAATTAAGCTAGAGGTCTGCTAAATTCCAGAAAGAAAAAGTCTTTTCCCATGTGCATCGTGAATACACATACGCAAGGCTGCTTGCAAGTGTATGACTGTACTCAACTGATAACATACGTATTTGCTCATATTGACCAAAAGAGTAGTTGTAAATTAAGCCCATTTTGATCAAAGGAAGTTGTCCTGTTATTGGCAAAAAGTAGGAACAGTGAAATCTGATTCGGAAGAGTATTATTGAGAATGTACTGTTACATGGAACAGTGGCAAAACCTTTCAATTTCAACCCCTGAGTTTAATGTCGCGAGGTCCAGAGTAGGAGTAGCTCAAGATTTCTCTAGGTTTGTGATGATTGTAATGTATGGTCTGAGTTGACCACAGCTAAAGGTTAAGCGAAAAGCATTGTTGACTTTTGAAAAGCATGCATTATTTTGATAACAATGATTCATCTGAAGTATTATACTTTCAACTCGATTTTACCTTAAAACATAAAATTTCGCCAGAAACCTACAACCATCTGTAAGCAACTTGTTCGATGGCGACGGGTCTGTGTATTTGCAATCCCGTCGATCTGGTCGAGCTCATCACATGATTGTTGGTGAATATCTAAGTAGGTTCTGCATATACATGGTTGATAAAGCTGAGTTCTCAACATTATGTATGTACATGCAATGAGCGAAGTTACATTACTGATCACTGAGGGAAAGTTTATGACCAATAATGCACTTGTATAATTGTGTAACTCACCCCTACACCCCCAGGAAAAGGTGAATCATTGCACCAAGGTGGGTGACCAAAACATGTACATTGCAGCACCCCTTAGTTACTTGGGTGACTGACATTTTTTTGTAATGATTTACCCCAAATCACTCACCTCTGTACAAAGTGAATGGGTCTGAAGTAAATTGACTCACCCCAGAGTCACTCTGGTGACTGACGATTTGATACAATGATGCACATGTGAGTCAGTGTTTCATATCTTAATGAGTCACATTTGACTGACATTGTTAATGGGTCACATTTGACTGACATTGCCGGGGGTAGAAGGGGTGAGTCATACAACTGAGTCTGACAAGTTCATAACCTTCATGCATATACACAAAGGGTGTTTTAGCTGACGTCATGAGGTCACATGACTGTTTACATCACCATTTTGCAAGGGATGGTAATTCAACTTACATATGTTAGCACATTGTTATATATAATTATTTTTGTAAGATAATTATGCCAGAATCTTGCTGTGTCATAGGTTGCACTAATACACATGTGCTGGGAAATAAAAAGATGTTTTCTCAATTTCCATCTAATCCTGATTGATTTTTGAAGTAGGTTTCTGCTGTACGACGCGACAGCTTTTAACCTACGGTTCACACTAGGATTTGCAGTGAGCACATTATGCCTGGTATGTATAGGCTTTTTCTGAGTATAACGAACAATCAGCTGCCGTTCACGTAAAAGTTACTACTCATATACTCGGTGAATGATATAAAACTTAAGGAAAATATTAAGCAAAATCGAAAGCGAACAAAAAAAAACTGCAATCAGCAAAATTGACTGAACTGGTAGGTAGGTTAGAATGCAGAATGTTTGTTGTATGTGTGATGTAACTGAGAGGCGTGAAATGCAACAACGCTTTCCCAGCAAAGTGGCTGCCAGTTGAGTTAGAGTCTCGTGATGAAATCCCTCTATTCTACTCAAAGTTAACTTTCATATTCAACAACAAACACGTGACTAGCTCAACCAGATTAACAGGATTGCAAATAGACAAAGCCGATGAAGATGGTCACTTTCAAATAGAAGTCTTTTATAAATTTTGGTAACTCTCTGAATCTAACTAGATTCATATTGAATGAATGAATTTCCAGGGAATATATAGGCCTATGGCATTCAAAGCTACCATTGAAATTGCACAAAGTTTCCAAATTCCTATTTGGCTATTGAGACAGTGTTGGCAGGTTTTGACAAAATTTGTTACGATCAGTTAGCCTACAAAAACTTTCGAAAGAACAATTAGGTCTAGGCCTAGCCTAGTTATTCATCATATACCCCCTTTCCAGGCCTTTTACTTCCCCACTGATCTGTTTTTTCTTCAGTGATTGCTGTCGTTTCTGATTTACAGCCTGTCGGAGGTTATTCAAGTCCTATACAGCTTGCGTATAGATTTCATTCTAACTGAGTTATGATGCTCTGCACCATTTTTCGGGCTGAAGCTCTCTAGCTCTCTTTCAAATTACCTCTCTTTTGTGTGTTCAAATTTGCACTAAAACAATTCTTCAATTCCTTTTTAATGCTTTCTTCAGAGTAAAATGCGCAGGCAAAATTTACTTTTGCAAGAATTATTCTGTTAAAAATAAAAGGCAACTAATGAACATTTTGTTTGGATAATCAAAAGAAGAGAGTGAAATCCCACCAGACTGTGCATAAAGGAAGTGAAGTTATCACATTTTGGAAAATACATTTTGCTTAAGTGTGACCAATAATTGGAAACACAGTATGTGCAACAACCTAAGCACACAACACAAATGTCCGGGTGATAACATACGTTGTAGGCCTACTTGGGTTTAGCCAAGGAGCATACCCAATGCAATCCTACTTTACACATCCCTCAGTACGGGTTGACATTGGGATTGCAGTATGAGGGTTGTTATAGATTAAGTGCAATTCCTATGGGGTTTTTAAATTCACACTATGTAGAAAATTGATAATTAAAAAATAACTTACTTTTTGGATATTATTATATTAATTAGTCTAAATAATACACTTTTCCAAAAAACTTTTCCTAAATTTTTACCTAATTAGCACCATGACGGGATAAAAGTTCTCTGAGATTCCTATTTTGGTTCGTGATTAATTTATTCAAGGTCCGCAAATAAGTTTTAGGATTTTCCAGGTGGATTTTTCGCTGACAACATTTTTTTTCTTCATATAATAATATTAAATAGTTTTAGTAAAAAAACAGTGTGCAAAAACAATAAATAAAACATCAAGAAATGATCAGATTATATAATTGTACTTTATACAGTAAGTATTATCTTAATTTTTCCTCAAATAATCTAAAACATATTACCCCTGCTAAATGTCATAGCCCCAATGGCAGTGTTTTGAACTTTGACCGTACTCTGGAGAGCTCGTCAGACAATTTTTACATAAAGAAAAGTAGTCCAAAATACAATAAAAGTAACTAAAATCACATTAAAAACAGTTTTTGTAGACATGGATGGGCTTCAAACATTGATTCTAATCATTTTGAGTGAAAAAAAAAGGTTAAATGGTTTCGTTTTCAAAAAGATCTTAAAACAGATTTTCCTTTACTTTTAACACCTCGCTTAAATCAAAACAGTACAGGAGGGTATAGGATTTTGTAGTACCCTTGGACGGCCAGCCATCACCAACGGCACACATACTAACACGGCTGGCATCAGTCCGACGGTACTAAGGGGAGTACTAATACAATCCAATGGCAAATTAAAATGGGTGTTGTGACAATAACTAACGTTAATCCTAACATAGCATAGCAAGATTTAACGTCCCGAAAACATCCAGTGTTGGACATTACATCAAGATGGCCACAGCCTTTGATAACCAGTTGTGAACTCACTGGTTGCAGACCCACCGAGATTCGAACCGGGGACATGCAGGTGAGAGGACAAAGCACTAACCACTACACCATGGAGATCTGTGTGCGAAAACAAAAAAATAGGGTATGCCCTACAGGGATTTGTGACAAAATACTTTGCTTTTTTGGAAATTGTGTTTTCGAGTCAACTTGTGTGGGATTTAGTAAAATTCTTTTAAGCCGATACGAATCAGAAAATGTATGATTTTATTTTGCCTAACGTTAGGCCTAATACTATCACAGGTATTCCTAGCATTATGGCAACTGGGCTATATACTTATTACATATATATAACAACAGACAAGGTAAGTCACCTCCTACCGCGACTTTCGAACCATATATGAAAATTCCTTTTTTTGACCACTCGCGAATCTTAATTACATTTTTTTACTCTAACTCGCTTCTTCGTTTATAAGCCACAGTATTTGTTATTTTTTCCGATAAGATGTACCAACAATGAATTTTCTACCGCTATTACAGTCATGACTCTTTAAATGCCCGACAATTTGCTGCAAACCAAAGAAATGTTGCGATGACGTCATTGAAGTGCTGCTTCTTCATGATGTCATCGCAACATTTCTTTGGCTTGCAGCAAATTGTCCGGGCATTTAAACTGTCATGACTGTAATGGGCGTAGAAAATTCATCTTTTGTACATATCATTGGAAAAAAAATTACAAATAGGGGGGCTTACTGTGGCTAAGTTATAAACGAAGAAGGGAGTTTCCAGCATTTGTGAGTAAAAAATTTAATTAAGATTCGAGTGGTCAAAAAAAGGAATTTTCATATACGGATCGAAAGTCACGGTAGTCGACCTAACTTCTTATATATAATATAATGTAATAGGCCTAAGTACATATGTTGCCATAACGCTAGAAACACCTGAGAACACTATCTAAGCCTATTATATTATTTATTCGCGGAAATGGTCATTATTAATATTAGCGTAGCCTTAGGCTTAACACTTATCATATCAGTGACAATTTTCTTTTCAGCAAGGCCTACCTCTAGGCTCAAATCCTTTTAAAAGAAGAGGAGTGGAATGGTAGAAAACATACCTTCTGTTGACCAGGGATACTGTTTAGACACGCAAAAATACCAATAACCCTTACTCAGTTACTGCAACACCATCCTCACCACATCAACTTCAATTTCGCACACATGTGCGCTGTAGCTGAACCGTATGCGTATATGATTTAAAGGTGTACAATCAATCATAACATATTAAAGGTGTATGATCAAGCACAACAATTTAAAGGTGCAGAGTTGATCAAAGATATTTAAAAACGTACCGTCGACCATAGCGGTTTAAAGACTTACTGTCGACCATAGAGGTTTAAAGACGTAATGTCGACCATAGAGGTTTAAAGACGTAATGTCGATCATAGCAGCTAAAGAAATACCGTCGATCATAGCAGTTTATAGACGTAATGTCGAAGATTGTAATTTAAAGACATACCGTCGACCTTAGAGGTTTAAAGACAAACCGTCGATCGTAGCAGTAAAAAGACGTACCGTCGACCATAGTGGTTTAAAGACGTACCATCGACCATAGCGGTTTAAAGTCGTACCGTCGACCATTGTAATTTAAAGACGTAATGTCGTCCATTTGGTTTAAAGACCTCTCGTCGACCATAGCAGTTTAAAGACGTAATGTCGACCATTGTAATTTAAAGACATACCGTCGACCTTAGCGGTTTAAAGACGAACCGTCGATCATAGCGGTCTAAATACGTACCGTCGACCATAGCGGCTTAACACCGTCGATCATAGCAGTTTAAAGACGTACCGTCGACCATTGTAATTTAAAGACATACCGTCGACCTTAGCGGTTTAAAGACGAACCGTCGATCATAGCGGTCTAAATACGTACCGTCGACCATAGCGGCTTAACACCGTCGATCATAGCAGTTTAAAGACGTACCGTCGACCATTGTAATTCAAAGACGTACCGTCGATCATAGCAGTTTAACAACGTACCGTCAACCATTTTAATTTAAAGACGTACCGTCGATTATAGCAGTTTAAAGACGTACGTCGACCATTGTATTTTAAAGACATACCGTCGATCATAGCAGTTTAAAGGTGTATAGTCAGGGTACACTGTCGGTTAAAATTAAAATATGTACAGTCAACTAAAATTTAAAGGTGTAGACTCGATTAAAACTAAAATCTGTCTATACAGTTAACCAAAACGTGTAACAAAATGCGTACAGTTGACCAAGCTTCATTACTTTCTATTGCATTATTATACAGGGCTGTTTGGTAGATGTGTCTTATGATTACATGGTATAACACTTATCATGAAATGCAATAACTGTTGAAATTAATTTTCAAATCACTGAATACATGAAAGTGATCAATTGTTATGAAATTATATCATTAAATGCTCTGATTGACATAAAATTTCAAATCAATCAATACGTACAAAGAACATTGGAACGGTGGAACCTCAACCTTTGATTTAGCTCTCATTTATACTTGTGAAGCATTAGACTACATATAATAATTGATTTACTTCATATGATCTTTTATCAGTTCTTTTGATCTATCTTCAAAGGTGGACCTCCAAGTGAAAATAGCTACTACTAAGGACACAGAAAAAATAGTTATGTCATTAAAAGGAAGGTTAAGACTTCATCGTTGCAGAAGGTAGTGCACCAATTCAGCTCACAGCGTGGCAAGCGCATGTTGATATTCTGAACATTCCGGTTCACAATCCCGATCGAGAGATGTTCCGATCAGGAGATTTCTTTTCATCATAATTCACAATGCATCTTTCCTAATTCAAATCTCTCTAAAGAAATACATAAAGGTAAAATAGGTTCAAACCAAAGGTAGGGAAAATGCATGCGAAATATTCTAATTTTACTGGTGCAATAAAACGATAAGATTATTTTCTCCATGTTCACCAGCGCAAATTGACTTTCACCATGGAATTTTAAAGTAATCTTTAAAACTAATTTCAGTAGCTCCTAATGAGCAGATAAAAAGTTCCAAAAATATATTAAATTTCGGTATCATTTTGAAAGTATACAAGTTAAAAATAACATAATTTGAAAATCATAGATAATTTTAACGGCGACGACGACGACGAGTGAACACACAATTACAATGACGGGGTCGTCACCTGCGTATTCGGTTATAATAGTAACAATGCTATCACAAAACGCTTAATACAACCCAGACGAGAACACAGGTACAACATACGGACAGACATAACATCGACAACCAAGTCAATGTCCACGGCCTTTGATAACTAGTTGTGGTGCACTGGCGTGTCTACCCAACCCAGGCTTGAACCCAGGGCCTCGTGGTCTGTAGACAGGTATGATAACCGTTACACCACAGTTAGTAGACAATTTTAACGGCTGAAATTCTGAAGTTTAAATTATGGTCACTGCGCATGTCTCGTTCTCCCGATTGGGAAATCTCCCAATCGGTAGCGTGAACCGGACTGTTGAAGGGACCAAAGAGCTACTCATTGAGAAACACAACGGTCTGAACATACAAGAATGAACACGAACATAAATACTATAATAAGTGAAGTTGTAGTTGGTAAATATGAAGACAAACCAAAAGTAATAACTCGGTGACAGTTATAAAGCTGTTATGTCCCACGTACAAAGCAAGCATACCACTTTTCAGTGACAAAACTACCAAATGCTTCACATGTGGGATAAGAAAAGTCACCTCTACCTAAACAAACAAGATAAAGCTCTTTAATTCTCCTGAATTGTATACCTGCTTCAGTATTACTTTTGAAACATATTTGATGTCCTTGTCAACATGATGCTAAACCAGCGCTTACAAATTTTTAAGATGCAATCCTGGATGCCCTTAAAGAGTTCTTTCTCACTTGTGGCACTTTACATTTTACCATAAACTCATCAGATCAAGTAATCACCAAAATCTTGCCACTAAAAGCATGAACTTTACCAGCAAAAAAATGAAAACATTTTATGTAGAAATTAAACTTTGCTGATAAATATCCATCAATCTTTGTTAGAACAGTCAACTTTGATACAAAAGTATTCCCTGACATAATTTTACACTCATGTATCTTTTCAAGTATGACTGTTGTCAGTAATAACTGCCATTAATTCTTTGATATGTTAACTTAAATTATTTCGAAGATTTTTTTCTTCTTCTCATTTGTGGTAATTTATAATTTACCAAAAAAACATCAAACCAAATAACTTTCAAAATTCTGCCCCTTGAGTCTACACAACTGTCAGACTGTATTAATCAACTTTGATTAAACAGTATTCTCGCCATCATTTTATGCTCACCTATCTCTTTGAAGTACAAATGTTGTGCAGCTGTGAACGTTTTGACCAACAAGACTCTTTTTGATGCAAACTTTAACTTGAAGGTTCTTTCACATTATAAACTCTTGATCAAGTAATCACCCAAAATTTGGCACTCAAAACAAACTGTTTAAAGTTTTGAAACCTCAGCACGTTTTCTTTTGTAGTAAAAGAAAATTTAACCACTGGAATATAATCAGTTTTGGTAAAAATAAAAAAAAAAAGTATTTTAACCATAATGCTCTCCCTATTCATTCAAGCATAAATTTTGTAAGTAATAAGTGTGGCACTGAAGTTTCAAGTATTTTTTAGTTAAAATTTATGAAAAGTTCGAATTTTAAGTCAGTTAGCAGTCTGGAAGCATACCTATTAATAAAACATTTATAACACACGAGAATATTTAAGTCATGCAACCATATTATTTCAGATGTTGCGATGAAATGTTATAGTTTCTAATTGATGTACTTGAAATATTAAAAAACATTGAGTTTAAAAACATATGAATTTTCAAAATGGCGTTTCGCGCCTAAAGCCTAGCTCTATTTGTCTATTTTATCTAATATTTTGAAAACGGCGTGGTGAGCATTTTAAATGGACTGGGAAAGTTGTAGCCATGACAGTAATGAAGGTATTTTCATAAGTTTTAAGTTTCCCTTAGCCAAAATATTTTTCCCAGACGTATTTCAAATTTGAAGAATGTAACATTGTATAAAGCTATAACGTTAGGATAGCAAAGGATCATGGGAAATATCACAAAATAGCGGTTTCCATGTAGCGAAATGTTCCCATTTTTAGGAACATTTATGTCCCTATGAATAGGCATGCTGCCGGACTGGTAAAGCTCCGCAACACTGATACGTTCATGAGTTTCTCTCACAATGACATCTTCATTTTATTCCTCTCTGCACCGCGTCCTTTTTACTTATTTTACTTCGATTAATCGACTCAATATGCAGATTCTTTGAGCGTTGAGGCTTTTGTCAAATGATCCTTTCAATTGTTTATCAAAGATTGATGCAATTGATTGTTTGGTTCTAATCTTAGAATCTAAATATATTAAATGTTTTATTTGACTTTTAATCATTTAAAGGAATATTCCCATGGTTTTTTGTAATATTCCCATGGTTTGGTTTTTTTGTAAAATTTTATTTGAAAGTGCACACTTTCAGAGCCAATTTGGTACAAAACTCAGGTTGATATAATATTCCCTTCAGGAAATATGGATTTTTTCAGATTTCCCAATTGCATTTTAAAGTTTTTTACAGTATGATGAATCGTGTTTGATGATGTCATAGAGATAATTCCATTGCAAATGTTTATGTATTTCTTTGAACGTTAATTGGTTGTTTCTGAATGATAAGAAACAATTTCAAAAAAGTTATTGAAGTAGGGTATATTCTGATTTTGGCAATGTATATAAATACCTAACTTTCATCAATTTATTTTTCTAGCAGGTTTTACTAATAAAAAAGGATGATAGATTTGAATGAAATACATAAACTTTGTGGGAGAATGTGTTGTTGTGATGTCATACTGAGCCTTTTCCAATTCTTTTATTGGCATTTTTTGTGAACCTAAAATTGGAATATCTTCTGGTAGGAATAACATAACATGATACAAAAAAAGGTTTGCTTTCAATTTCCAAGTTTGTGTCACCTGTTTATAAAGAAATCATCATTAATTGTACTTTCATGTATGTATTTGCAAACAGAAAAAACATATAAAAGCTTTAATATCTAGCATTTGAGAAAGTTTACTCAAAGTGATGTAAGTTCTGTTCAAATTCCATTTCGTGAATCAATTCTTTACTGTTAACAATTTGAGGAGAGCAACCAGTGTCCTTAAGTGTGGAAGTGAATAATGCATCTTTGAGTGCAACCTTCGAGCGCACACTTTCTTTAAACACGGAGACACTATTTATGCGTTGTTCTGTGTTCTTATCTCTTGTGGCATCATCTTCTCAGACACATTTCATATTAGCGTTCAGAAAAGAACCAAGGTTACAGACATCTTTCAATTATCTCCTTTGGAGCTTAGTTTTTAGGGAAAATTTGCGTCTCCCCCCCCCCTACTTTTTGGATGTCCCCACTTTTTTTGATGAGAGGAAATGTCCCCCCACCCCCACCCCTCCCCACCCGTCCACACACACTTTTCAGATGAGAAACGGCCCTGCCTTAATGTATGATGACGAAGTTGAACAATCAGGATTAAAGTTATACAGGGACATGTTCCGGATATACTGGAAAGCTTAAGATCATTTATTTCATTAAAATCGTTAAAGATAACGATTCAAATAAGTGCAGAAGTGAGAAAAGTAATATAATATTTGGGAATAATGTTACAATTTTTACAATTATTTGGAAACATCAAAAAAATGGATAATCCGAAAAATGTGAAAGTTTAATCAACAACATTTTCGAAATAATCGAATAATTTGTTATCATGACTTGAAAAATCGGAAATTTTTATAATCTGGTTCGGAAACATAGCAGTAATTAAGATCATGAATATCGGGAAATTTTAGAACCTGATTCAGAAAAATCGGGAAATGGGAAATTTTAGAACCGGATTTGAAAAAATCGGGTTATTTAAGACCATGATTCAGAAAAATCAGGAAGTTTGTAACAGTTTTCGGAACAGCTCTTTCAAGAATCCATACGTTTTTCCCAAATTTGTAGATCATTTTGCCCGAATTGTTCTTCATTCTTAAATATTTAGGGATATAACACCCCACACCCACGGTCGCGACGCCTGTTAATACCATGGGTGTTGCCTTTTGGACGCCCCTGTTAATACCATGGGTGTTGCCTTTTGATGGGGGTCGAAGAACGAACAAATTTGTCGATGGCAATTTCCTGAAAATCTGGACTTTATAGCATATCTAGCGCTTTAGGCAAAATGTCTTATCTTTTAGCAAAATATATAATTTCTGGACCCTTTTTTACCTTTGGGAAGCCGTTGGTGCTTGAAAGACCCAGTCGGTCCATTGGCTACCCTCACACAGGCATTGTTTAAACTCCGCGCCCGCAGCAGGGTAACTTCAATCAGTCTTCTGAAACAACTGACATGACTGAACAATGCCTGCAGTAAACTGGTAAATACTCTGCCCCAAAAACCTTGTTGCAATCTGCCTCAAAAATTGAGGCAAGTTGTAACAGAAAAAATTCTTATTTTTTAGGTCATATTTATATAAATATAAATGATTTAACAATGATGATGCTGCCCAAGAAAACATAGGATACTGTGAACTTGAGCAAGACATCGCTGAGTTTATTGTAACACAGATACATGATATTATTGGGAAGGGAAACAAATGCCCCGCTATTCCTTAAAGTTGAATGTTTTTCATCACGATGTGTTAAAGACCTTGTCAAATCTTACCTCACATAATACGAAAACTGTTTTTTAAGAATAGCATATTATTGCTTTTTAGACAATAATTACAAAAACATCTGTGTATTTTCAGATATATTGCAGCCATCCGTCGTTTAAGTTACTCTCAGATCGTCACTTCATCCCACATGATAATTATTTTGCTTACGTTATCGGAGTTTGCATTGGGCTTTGGCCAGTGATAGCTGCTGCTTTAGATGGAAGAAGATGATTTCAGAAGTTTGTGAAGAATATCGCTTTGGATCGGCATCAGTTGTAGCATATTTTGTTTTCCAAGTTGTCTTTTGTTTCGTATTTCTGACATTTCTTTATGCATTTATTGCATGGAAAGTGAAAAGATACAAACACGTCATGAATGAAGGGACTTCGATGAATAGATTGGACCATTATTCATCCGACAATAAAGATCCTTTTTCCAGTAAGTGTACCCAAAACGCGTACCTTAAACACCAATGATTCAAAAGTAAAAGTACATTGTATAAATGTTACCATGGCAATTGTAGGGGCGCTGTTTGTTTCTTACTTAACCCTCTATCGTCCGTGTTATGGTACTTATTTCATATTCTTCCGACGATGATGAAAGCAATTTGATTATGAAAACTATGCGTTTGTAGAGTTCATCAGCCAAGTCTCAGATTTTTCATTTTTCAGTAACTCAATGATTAACCCATTTATCTACGACCTCCGAAATGTTGAGTTCCGAAAAGCTTACTTTTCCGAAAAGCTTAAGTATAACTCATGTCTTTAAAGGTTGAAATAGTAACCCTAAAATAATTGCTATAGGCCAATACATATTCTCCAAGAACTATTTGAATCTTAATCATCCTAAGTTTCTGATTATCAATTTGGTTTTCTACTACACAAGACAAATCTTACCCCCCCAAAAAAATATTGTTTCCCCCAGGAACATAAGTGGTATAGTAAGTTCATACAGAGCCATCATAGGAGCCGGTGGGTTGGGGCTTTGGCACTAATAATACGCCAAACTATATTTTGAAAAGCTTTCTTTTTGTAGCATATAAACATAAGTCCTACCTCCAAAGAAAGCATCTATTTTCAGAGGTATATACAGGGACGTAACCAACGGGGGGCAGTGGAAGTGGCCCCCCCCTCCCCCTTGCTGAATATCATTTTTGGGCGGCTTACCGAATTACTGTAGCAGTTTAATTATGGTATGTACTGACTCAGATGTATGAGCTTTTCTCATTGTCAATTATCTGAAACTGCAAAAATCAGTCACTTCTCCGAAAAAAACTTTTTTAATTTTCCGGAGAAAAAAAAAAAAAACTTTAAGACCACCAGTAAAAAAAGGTCACCTCAACAATTTAGGTAAGTAGTTTTTTCGGGAAAAAAGTTCAGCCCCCTCCTACAACCCCTACCACCCCCTACCACCCTCCCAAGATTAATCCCGTAAGCGTATGATGTAATTTGCAGCTTGAATTTCTTGCACGAAAAGTGATAAAACTTAGGAAATTCGATTCCGAGTCGTTGCCCCTGTCCATGGAGTTTCTTTGATACTAGTTTTAATGTAGACATTTTGAGGTATATCGTGTTTTATCCTGCTATAATTTATTTAAAGGTAAGGTAGATTCAAAATAATTTAGTACTATATATATATATATATACTTGATACAGATAATAATATGTATCTATTGAAAAACATTTGAGTTCTGAAAAAAAAAAAAAAAAAAAAACAAAAATTGCATTGAAAAATTCCTAGAAATCAATCTCTGTTTCAGTGATTTTTGAATATTAAAAAACCCAAAAACATTTGGATTTCATCACGAAAAGCCTTTGAACATTTTGGAGTTACAGTAATGAATTTGCAGGCTCACTAATTTTTAATTCTTTGCCGTTAAATATGAAATTCTCTCACCACTTACCATAAAACAAACTTTAAAAAGTAGATTTATTTTTCTTTTACAATGTACCCGATCTTGGTTTAAGGCTTATCCTTACCCTGGGAAGTACGTCCCTCCCTTGGTTTATACCTCAAAAACTGCTACCTTAATAGTTTTGCGTAGTGGTATTATCATTCCTGTTACTCTTTCAGCCCTTTGTGTATTATTTTCATTAAGCTTTTCTGGACTACCATCACACAATGGACACTCGAAGGAGGAGGAGGGGGGGGCGGTCATATGCTTCTGAGGAAAATGTCATATATCTCCCAATCTAAAACACCTTCCTACATCCCTGCCCCTGCTCTTCCTACACCCTTGCTTATTGAAAAAAAAAAACAATGATCCTCCAGACAGACAAAGCATGAGGGGGACAACAGGGCTGTAGTTCCCCATCCCGCCCCAATCTAAAACACCTTCCTACACCCCTGCTTATAGTGTCAAACACCTTCCTACACCCCTGCTTATAGTGTCAAACACCTTCCTACACCCCTGCTTATAGTGTCAAACACCTTCCTACACTCCTGCTTATAGTGTCAAACACTTTCCTACACCCCTGCTTATAGTGTCAAACACCTTCCTACACCCCTGCTTATAGTGTCAAACACCTTCCTACACCCCTGCTTATAGTGTCAAACACCTTCCTACACCCCTGCTTGTAGTGTCAAACACCTTCCTACACCCCTGCTTATAGTGTCAAACACCTTCCTACACCCTGCTTATAGTGTCAAACACCTTCCTACACCCCTGCTTATAGCGCAAACACCTTCCTACACCCTTGCTTATAGTGTCAAACACCTTCCTACACCCCTGCTTATAGTGTCAAACACCTTCCTACACCCCTGCTTATAGTGTCAAACACCTTCCTACACCCCTGCTTGTAGTGTCAAACACCTTCCTACACCCCTGCTTATAGTGTCAAACACCTTCCTACACCCCTGCTTATAGTGTCAAACACCTTCCTACACCCCTGCTTATAGTGTCAAACACCTTCCTACACCCCTGCTTATAGTGTCAAACACCTTCCTACACCCCTGCTTATAGTGTCAAACACCTTCGTAGGTGTAGACCCCTGCTTATAGTGCCAAACGCCTTCCTACACCTCTGCCTATAGTGTCAAGTTTGTAATGATAGTTACAACTGGCCAATATCCTTCACAAACAGGAGGGGAACAACAGAGTGGTAATTTTCCTCCATGAAGAAAGGGCACAGCATCTAACAAGAACTGAATATTATTCCTCATTTAAGTTGGGATGGGTGAAGTGGGGGGAAGGGAGGGGGGAACAACATATACAAACAACTATTTTTCAAATGTCACCTAAGGTGGGGAAGAGGAGGGACCAACCAACTGTATGTTTTTAATATCATCTGAGGGGAAGGGAACAAGTCTGCATGTGCCCCAAGGATAACAACCCTGCTTGCACATGAATTTTGTATGAACATACCAAGTTGGTAAACATGCCGCTTTGCAACGTATCAAACACAAAATAAATTTCCAGTGAAAAATCATAAAAATTTGAAGAAATAAGTTTCTTTGGTCAAGCACCAAGTGCTTCATTTATGTCTCAATCTGACAATTCATGCTTCAAGCCAAGACACGTGACAAAAGGACATATTAACTCATTAAGAATTGTTGGCCCTTAGACCCCTCCAACCCAACACCCCCAATTTTCTCAATATCAGGGGTAAACCACACCATTCAACCCGAGAGACTCTTCACAATTCATTGACTAGCAACCAGGTATTGTTACACCATACACAACAAAGGGTAATCTATACATTCTTAACTGTCGACAACATCTTCAGTCTATTCACAGTTCACTTGTTAGCAGCCAGCGACTGTTACACTATATACAATATGTCATTCATCATGGGCTCAAGCTACATAACTGCTGTTCAGTGATACAAATCAGATTAAGTCCTTGGCAGAGCCTAAATAAAAATATACATATGCTTGGGAGGACTTTGTGCAAAACCCATGAATGATTGATGGACCATTCTTCATCATGCTTGCATACTATGCTTTGCTTTATATACAACAAAGTAGCAACTGTCAAAAGTGAAACAATATTCCAATTTATGTTACAAATGTATTGCAAATAAAAAAAACACATTTATGTACAAGATGATAAATTCCAAAATTTCTCTCTTCAGAACGTACTAATTCAAACAGGAAAACCTTGTAACTAAAACGCATTCAAGAAATTATCGAAAGCGACATTTGAATGATAATCCATAAAATAACAACATTGTATTAATATAACAATTCTAAAGAGGTCTTTGAGTCATCTGGGCAACCATGACATTTTACTTGACCTGACATTTACTTGACCTGACATTTACTTGACCTGACATTTACTTGACCTGACTGGATGGACAACCGTGGTTTGCAGCATAATTTGCATTGCATGCATTAGAAATGGCTTTGCTTAAAACCAGGAACATCTCAACCAGCCCTCAAATGGAGCAGGGCTCGGAGTCAGAGTAAAAGTGATATATTTCTTTATTTCTCAAACCACAAAACTGTATACAGTTTCACCTCTCCAAGGCTCCTTCAAGATAACAACTACTCCCACTGGTGTTATATGGTATTTGTAGTGACACACATCTGAATATAATGGCAATCCTTTGTAATATAAGTAGTAATCGTAATCAATGCTGGCATTGTTTGTCTTTGCTGCTGAGGAAAGGTGAAATGAACTAAGAGTATAGAACTATTTATACCTCAGTGTTATGATGCAAAGTTAATCTTGTGAAATGATGTGGTTAATTTGTTGCTTGAAAATTGCAGGCCAAATTTTTAAGCAGTGCCTTTACTAATAATATTCAAAAAATGTCCACAGGCAACCTTACTTACGATCAGGACGAGCACAAATACACATTCTCCTGCCTGGTAGTCCAGTTGATTTTTGGTTGATGCGTCACTTCTAGTCCAGTTGATTTTTGGTTGATGAGTCACTCCTCGCTTTGAATTGGTTCCTATCTCTGGGCTGTCAAATAACATAGCTCTACAAGAGTATGTGCAGGTTTTTTATCTGCTTTGACCTATTTTCTTCTTACCAAGGTTTAAAATGCTCGACTGACCTCCGTAGGAATGTTTATGTCAAGATCTCGACACCTGCATTTTTTTAAGCAGATGTGGAAAACTGGTTGGAGACCCACCAGGGATTGAACCTGGGATGCTAGAAAGCAGAGGCTTTACCACACTGCCACAGACGTGCTCAAACAGCATCTGTGCATGATGCAGCAAATCCTCCAATAACTAATACGCTGTCATCTTAGTTTTTAAATTTATAGCATGGAGATATTTCTGATTAAGCCTCAACAGTTTCCTACATCTGACAAAACATGTTAATACTTGAAATTTCTGTTCTATTCTTATCTTTCCTTATATTATTTGGTTGCCTTATATCCCCAAACTGAATATCAAACTTTTGATTGTCTTTTATCAGACTAAAGTAAATGTGGTCCCATTTAATGGCTATTACAAATATGACAGACATCACATCTCTCCCTGCATAAAGCATATTTTTAATGATACACTATATATATATATATATATACATATTGTTGATACATACAATATATATATATATATATATATATATATATATATATATATATATATATATATATATATATATATATATATATATATATATATATATATATATATACATATATATATATATATATCACTATATATATATATATATATATATCACTATATACATATATATCACTATATATATATCACTACATATATCACTATATATATATATACCACTATATATATATATCACTATATATATATATATATATATATGTATCACTATATATATATACCACTATATATATATACCATATATATATATATATATATATATATATATATATATATATATATATATATATATATATATATATATATATATATATATATATATATATATATATATATATATATATATATATACATATATATATATACATATATATATATATATATACATATATATATATTTATATTATATATATATATATATATATATATATATATATATATATATATATATATATATATATATATATATATATATATATATATATATATATATATATATATATAATGTAAGTGAGAATAAATCAAATAGCTGAAATATATTTGATAACACAAATGTTGAAGTTGCAGCACCAGTGGCATGGTGGGTCATGTTTCACTGGAGGGGCAAGGAATTTTGTCGTCCCCCCGAAGAAAAAAATAATGCTAATAAAAGTAAAACGTTGGGCAAATACATTTAAATTGGCATGAACTGTTCAGGAAATTGCTTAAAATCAAGTGTTTAAAATCTAGGAACCATCAAAGCCCTGGAAGGGGTAGAGAGGGGCAAAGCCTCCAGAAGCACTGCTTCGGTAAACTCTCCAGAAATTGAAGAAACGTTGGGGTACGTGGACTTGGCCCCAGAGAAAAATGTAAAAAATTGTGATTTCTGGGCAAGAAATAAGACTTAATAGTGCTAATACTATTCAGTTATAGGGTATATACCGAGTATATAGTGGTATAAAGATTGTCGGGGTAAGAAAAAAAAAAAATGTAAATAATAAATCATAAGAATAAAACATAAAAATAAATACAAAATGGAAAACTTAATGACCAGCGGAATCATATAATTAAAATAGTGGAAATCGCCAAAAATCGGAGGTATCACATGCCCGATATACACTGTCAATAGTAGGGAAGTGTGTAGGTCTTCTGATTCAAAGGACTTTGAAGGAAATATCCCATAATGCATTACATTTTCAATGCAATCAAAATAATGGAACAAATAAACTAGTGATGACATAAGGAAACATTAGCAGTATAGTTAAATGGCTACTGAAATGTTATGAATATCATAACATATCAATTCATATGGGCATACATTAATTGTCTAAAGTACGGTGGTATCTAGATTTGCCTACCTACCAGAAACAACTTTGAGTTGTAAAGTCTTTAGTTTTGAAGAAAAATACATTTCTTTCATAAATTTTGTTGTTGTAAGTTATGGTTGATGAAAAATTAGTGCCTTGTATGCATTTGATTTTAAAGTTGTGTTGTTGATATCAAGAATTGTTTCCTGTTTGTCAAATTTGTAATGTACCCGTAAAAAAACAATAACATCATGAAATCCTTTTCAGTTTTGTTTCTCAAACTCCACCACTGTTAACATTCAGATGCTGGTATATGCCAAAGTTTCAAAGAAAACTTTGCCTCTTTGTTTGTGATAGAATTAATCGCCACCTATAACGTTTATCAATCATTAAATATTAATTTTTTCAAAAATGTTGAATTTAAATACCTGCTGATAGAAACAGTTACGCATTTAAATGGGTAATTGTCTTCCATCATATTCAAAAACTAAAGTAGCCATGCGCCTAACTTTAATAATATAAAACACAAAACGGCAAGCATCAGTTAATCAATATGCCCAAAGGAAGCCAAATCATATAAGTGCGGAAGGACACTATCTGAACACAGCTGCATACAACTTGTCCAGTTGAATTGGACCATACACCAACGAAAACTACTCACCTGCCCTCTCTTAACCAAAACTGTGAATGAGTATTTTCCATACAATACAAACACTGCAGACTCAACTGTTTAAGTTATATGGACAGGTGGTGACATTATATTCATCAGAAGGGGCTTTAAATTCTGAAAACATCATAGTGTTTAAATTACTACATAAGCAACTGTAGTTACCGAGTTACGGCTAATCAAAGTTTGAAGAATCTTTAATGTATGCAAAAGTTGTGATGTACAAATGACAAGACGGCTCAAAATCTTTAACGTAATTCTTCTGAAATTCTGTCCTAAATTTCAGAGATTGGCTTTCTCCTACTAATTTTGTTCATTGAGGGTGATGCATGATAGAGACTTCAAACCTCTTTGGTCATATTCAACTGCTTCCAATCACATAACGTTGGTTAAAGATTGAAAAAAATAAGTTAACACAGGTTTTCGATTTCTGATAGTGCAAATTTACATAATTTATTAATATAATTAGACCTCAAAATTCAAAATGTTGTAAAATGGTCAATTTGTAATCAATTTAGATCAAATGTTGTATTATGTGTTAGCAGTTCAGGAGATCCCTTACTTCTAAGAACCACAGAAACCATTACTATTAAGGAAAAACACTATGGAAGCCGCCATTGAACAGAGTTACCCATGATGCAGCATTCTGATCGTACTAGTTTAGTTTTTATAGGCTTTGCTAACAAACAAAACTTGAGTATACAAGTGAATGGACTATAAAGAAATTAAAAACTTGTGAATCTTTTGAGTTCATCGTTTAGATATTGACACTTTTGTCTCAGAAACTGTTCAGTAGTAACAGCAAGGAATGAGGTTATGTCATCGACATTAATGATCTATCCTTAGAATTAAGGGATCTCCTAGAACAAGGGTTTTTAATCAAATTTTCCAAGGGCCATCATTTCACAACAGCTTCAGGTCGTGGGTCAATCGCATGGCAAAACCAGCATCATGTGACAAACAAAATCCGCCAAAACAATCCCTGAAAACAAACAAGTTGAGAGCGTGTGCGATTAGAAGGATGTACGTCAGATGTCGGCGGTTCTCTTATCCACCTTCCTTTAACAAGACGTGAGCCTAATTTATAGTGAATCTAAAGATAACATTTTATTTCATAAGCCACAATGTTTCAGTGAGCTGATCTGCCTGGAAAAAAAAATAAAAAAATAAACGAGTATTTTGCAATCTAAACCGATCTCACTTGAATTGATCTTACATGTAATGTATTGTATTGCATTATATAACGACTATTGTTCGCAGGCCAGATTGGGTTGTCTGGTGGGCCAGATTGGATTGTCTTGGATTGTCTGGTGGGCCAGATTTAGCCCGTGGGCCGCCTATTAAGAACTGCCATCCTAGAATGATAGAGCACAAGTTATTGTTACTTGTCCTTAAATAAGAATGTATTTCTAATTAACAGGTGTTTCTGTGAAGGTATATATATGCATCTACATAAGTTTTCTACACAATGACCTCTTAAAAAGAATGAGGCTTTGAACAAACATATTTAGTTTTGTCAAGGTAGAAAGCCCAAAATCTTAACAGGGTAAATTCTTAACACTTGACTTACAATCTAGAGGTTTGGCAATTCATGACTAACAAAATTTGCATAAACTTTTCAAAATATTAGCACCAGAAAAAAAAAAAACACTAAATTTGTAACCTATTTTCATGGCTTCAACAAAGAAGATTGAAGCAACTAACTGATGTCGCCCTTATCCGTACATATACCTCTGAGGCCAAGTGAGACTTTAAATCTGTCACCCCCTTCAACGTAAGCAAAATAAATTGCATCGAATACAAGTACTCAGGATCAATTAACTGGTCTTACAATGGTCACAAATTGCCGCAAATACACATTTTGGTTTTATCACCTTTAGTTCTTCAAACTGCTTCGGCTCATTTCCACACAGCATTTTCTCTTTAAATTTCAATTTTTAGCTTTCGCCCAGAAAGTTTTTTTCTCCTTAAATTCAAAAGCTAGCTCGCTGGGGACCAGTTTCTGCTTGAGAAGCCTCGCGTTCTTCCGGTCTTTGTCGTCTTCAAGAATTCTTCAAAAGCAGCTTCTGTTTCAGGATCGAAGGACGCAACTGTAACAGGTGATTTTGAGCTGAAAACACAAACAGATTGTTTGATGTGTTATAAATTATGATAAGTAATAAGAACAGCTGGAAGGACAGCATGATTAACTATTTGAAGCTAGCATAGAGAATGTGCTTATTAAGGGACATATATGCAGAAATGGGGCTGGGCTAGTAAGGAAAGATGATTTACATGAGTCTTGAAGGATGCACTTACCTTTTCCTTAGCAAAAAGCAGTTTACCAAAGAAACTAAATGATCAGTGCATTCCAGAGATCCTTTTGAGTAAACACAAATATTAAGTGGATTTCAAGCACAAAAGATCAAGGGTGTGCTTGTTTTCTAGGGTGGTACGGCACCAGTTACAAATTCTTTACCAGACCAAGTGTTATTACCCAGTCTGAGGACATCATTCTACCCCCACTAACAGCATTGTCTGTCTACCAAAAGTATCTAACACCAACACTCCTCCTTTCTCACTAATTTCATGGTTGGCTGGTGGTTTGATAGCACCTCAAATTTTGCTAGAGACATTCCAATTAGATCAGAATTAATTAGAGTGGGAAAGGTGGGCAAGGTTGGTGGAGCTATGACTACAGGAAATAAGATGGTGCTGGTAGGAGTGGGCAGGAGGAAAAATACCTCAAAACTGTAATTTTTCTAAAAACCTTTAAAACTTCTTACCCATATTGTTCTTGAACTACGTCCTCTGCAGTAGCCAGTGGTTGTGCCCCTCCAAACTGTTCCGCCCTTCCAAACTGTTCCGCTCCTCTAAACTGTTCCGCCCCTCCATACTGTTCCGCCCCTCTAAACTGTTCTGCCCCTCCAAACTGTTCCGCCACTCCATACTGTTCCCCTCCTTCAAATCGTTCCAAGCCGTCATAGCTTTCATCTCCAAACGGCTCATCATAATCTTCCCACCGATCACCCTCCGGCCATGAACCATCCTTCATTGCACCCCCTACAGCACCTTGATCATCTTCTCTTATAAACGCTTCGAATTCTTTTTCAAATTCATCCTCAAAACCTGAAGATTTAAAAAAATGTCATCTGTAGTTATATTTCAAATGTTTTGAGCCAAATCTTGCAGAGGCTGCTGGTTGGGTTTGATGCAGTGTACTGTAAATATCAATACATGCATTATGGAATGTGAGTAGCAAGTTGCCAAATGAACAGATCTCTTGAATAAATACAAACTTTGAGGAATCTGAGGCTATGACATCACAACTAGTCTGATTTCAGTCGTTATTATAATCTTAATTATCTCTCCAACGGAATAAGATTTCTTGAATGGTTTCTTCACTGTTTTGTTTCTTTTGATGTCCTCTTTCATATACAATGGACTTCCTTGACCCCTGAGCTAATTCTGTAAATAAAAACTAATTCTTAAGGAATAAAAATGCCAAAATCAGTTAATTAAAAGAATGCCTACCAGCTTCTGAAGCAGAAATAATCTTTCCCTCAGAATCAAAAAAGACTGGAGCATTCTGCGGAAGAAAATTGTATTAATTATGAATGATTATATCCTTGACCAATGATTGTATCAATGATTAACGATTATCATTGATTATATCAATAATCACCGATCATACCCAACCCTTCACAATTCCTGTTGCCATGGTCAACATGGCGATGAAAACTTGAATCTTGCCGGCCAAAAATTTGAAAAATGATGATTTTATTTACAGAGAAATAACACTTTATATCTCACCTGGCGACCAAAATAAAAGTTTGTTTGAGTAAGAAATAATGAACTGAAAATATTTCGGTAGCATGAAATACCTTTTTTCTTCAGATCTTTTACTGCCCCTGAATTACTGGCAGTCCTAATCCCGAATTTTTACACCCTATGACTTTGTCCCTACAAGCCCCATGGCACTGATACAATTTAAGTACGATACGGGCATACATAGTGCCATTAGCCAGTTAGCGCACATATTACATGCAGAGAAGTACCGGGAAAAAAATTATGATCATTTCCTGATGGAAAAATTATCACATTGTTTGCTTTGCGATCGGTCTTTACGTTCAATAATTGTTTTGTATGTTTTTGAAATTAAAAGGAGTTGTCGTTAAAGTATGAAGTTAAATTATTCATGCAGAAAAACCATCGTGGGAAAAGGGGATTTTCCTTCGAAATTATAATCTAAAACAGCTTTTTTCCTACTGGCAAGTAACTTATCTCTTTTGGGGATCAACATTTTTGAAATGAGGTCGCCAGTTTTTTTCCTGAGTTGGCAACCACAAAGCAAACACAATTGTCGAGGGTTGATAATATCAATGTTTATATTATTGTTGAATAATTATATCATTGATTATATTGATATTAATGATTATATGAGTATGTAATTGACTTTATTGATACCCAATGATTATATCAATGATCAATAACGATATCATTGATTATATTGATAATCAATGATTATATCAATGATATCATTTCATCGATTATATCAATAATCAATGAATATAAGAATAATCAATGATATTATTGATTATTGATAATCAATGATTATTTTAATGATCAATGATTATATTATTAATTATTTTGATAATAGATGTTATCAATGATTATATCAACGATCAATAACTATATCACTGCCACCAATGTTTATATCAATGACACCAATGATTATATATTGATCAATGTTAACATAAATTAACTATAACGATGATCAATGATTATATCAGTGAATATATCAGTAAATAAATAGATTATTGATATTTCTATCATTGAATACAGGATTGATCAATATCGAAAAACTTTTACATCACAGGAAGATAATTTCTGCCAAATAATAAAAAAATATATATATTCAATCATGGCAATAAAGAAGTAGTATTGAAAGTTTTATTTACCGTGAATTCCCCAAGGTCACTATCTCCAGCTGCATTTGGTGAGAAAGCAGACTCTTTGCTGAGTGAAACTTTCCCCCAGTCAGATGCACGGTACTCCAGCAGGTGCAACCACATGGAGCGCACATCCCTGTATATCAAAAAGGGATATGATTGGTGCAGAGTTGGAATTAATTATACAAATTTCCCACGGTTTTGAATAAAGGTGTCTAAAATCTTCCCACAATAAATTGTGACAGAAATTATGTTAATGTAGTAAATACATCTTTCTATACTCACACTTTACCACATGTTCCCTGTTTCTCAAATTAACCCCTACTCTACCAGAACTTTAAAAAATGTGAGCTTAATTTTCGTAACTTTTGTTTTCATATGCATTTTTGACAACATTCCGTTTAATTTCTTTCATTACAAGTTTGGTTGGAATGGAAGCTAAGATATTTATCTTTTGAGTAATAAAAGCCAAATGAGTAATGAAAGCCAAATTAGGAAATATTGGACAAAAATATGCAAATTAAGCAAATTTTGGCCAAATTTGGTCAACAAATGGCCAATCTTTGCACAAGTATAACTTCTTGTCAGTATTGAAAACAGAGATTTGTGTTATATATTTAGATTCTTTATGAAATTTCCTTTCCAATGATGCTAATCCAGAATTTTAAGAAAGTAAGGAAAGATGAAAAAAACACCAAAAATGATTTTAGTCAAATGACCCTGAAAACTGCAGCAGAAAAATTATACATGGTGGGACTCGAACCTGGTGCGCTCGCATGCTGGCCACGTTCATATCCACTACACCAGATGATCATTGAAAATGATGTGGTGAAATTTAATTATCATAGGAAAGGGTCCAAATAGAGAGAGGTATGCCTGTAGCTATATTTCAAATGAAAGGAAATTGCAAGCACTTCCAAACGGCGGTGCAACAAAGCATGTGCGATGTACGGTTTTGATACATGATTTGGGTCAAAAATGGCAGAAATTTTAGGTTGACAAAATTGTCAAAAAAAATGATCCATGGTTTGAATGCACTTTAAACAGATGCAGAAATAAAATGTCAGTGAGTAATTTTGCCATGTCTTTTAAGTATTTTGGAAAGTTTTCCAACCATCCTGACCTTACCACACAAATGTCAATCCACCAGCGCAGAAAAAGCATTTTAAGTGTCCAACCCGCTGGAAAATGGCTGCAATGTTTGCCAAGCACGCTAAAATCTCAGCAACTTTGAAACATCTTAGTTCGTTTATTTCACAATTTATTTGACTCATCAGGTTATGTTTGCATTTATTTGTAGTGAGCATAAGTTAAAGCTTGTAAAACAGGTGTTAGTCTACATTTATGCCTAACGACACATTGCATAGCATTTTTTATCGGGCCTTGCCTACGCCCATTCATCACATTCATCAAGTAGCGCTAAATTCGGTAGAGAAAAAAAAAGAAGAAGATACCTTCATTCATAGGTAATTAGTGCAAATTTCAACTCCTGCATTAAAAGGATTAGACCCATTGTTAATAATAATAATAATAATAGGAACATTTATATAGCGCTTAATCCACACTGTGGAGTATGCTCAAAGCGCTTATACAATACAAATGATAGGTTAATGTAAATAAACGATTAAATTAAATTATAATAAAAATCAAAAATACTTCTTAAACAAATATGTTTTGAGCTGAGATTTAAACGTATTCAAAAATGTAATGTCTTTCATGGATTTCGGAATATCATTCCACTTTCTGGTGGCTGCCACTGTGAAAGACCTGTAAAAGATTTTAGTCTCCACTTTGGTATATCCAGCAATTGCTTGTCACTAGACCTGAGACACCTTTTTGGCTGATAGATGGACAGAAGCTCACAGAGGTATTCTGGTGCTGATCCGTCTATACACTGGAGGCTAAACACAATATTTTATACTCGATTCTAGCTTCAACTGGTAGCCAGTGCAAGAGCTTTAACGCGGCTGTAATACTGTCACGTTTTGATGTTTTAGTGACAATACGTGCAGCTTTGTTTTGTATCCTCTGCAGTCATTTGATGTTCTCATGTGACGCACCTACATGTTGATCATGCTTTAAGTTTAAAATGTAATAGTCGTTGATTAAAAGTTGTGTGTGAGCTTTGATTGTTATTCATGCGGAGTACAAAGTATGTGACAGTTTTGGGAACTATTGTTGGGCATTTACGTACGTTTAAACTATTAGTTAGTTTAAATTATTGGTTACTTTAAATTATTGGTTATTTATGTACATGTGCAAACAAACATTCTTTCATGTAAATGTTAAATGAGTAAATAGCACAGCCCTAGACATGATGCAATGAAAATCCTAAAATGGCACCAAATACTCACATACTGGTGCAAAATAAACAAGTGTCATCATAAAATAGTTATTTGCTGTTGTTAAATAAAGAAGTGTCATCATTAAATAGTTATTTGCTGTTGTTAAATAAAGAAGTGTCATAATAAAATAGTTATTTGCTGTTGCAAATTAAAGAAGTGTCATCATAAAATACTTATTTGCTGTTGCAAAATAAAGAAGTGTTATCATAAAATAGTTATTTGCTGTTGTTAAATAAAGAAGTGTCATCAAAAATAATTATTTGCTGTTGCAAATTAAAGAAGTGTCATCATAAAATAGTTATTTGCTGTTGTTAAATAAAGAAGTGTCATCATTAAATAGTTATTTGTTGTTGTTAAATAAAGAAGTGTCATAATAAAATAGTTATTTGCTGTTGCAAATTAAAGAAGTGTCATCATAAAATACTTATTTGCTGTTGCAAAATAAAGAAGTGTCATCATAAAATAGTTATTTGCTGTTGTTAAATAAAGAAGTGTCATCAAAAAATAATTATTTGCTGTTGCAAATTAAAGAAGTGTCATCATAAAATAGTTATTTGATGTTGTTAAATAAAGAAGTGTCATCATAAAATAATTATTTGCTGTTGCAAAATAAGGAAGTGTCATCATAAAATAGTTATTTGCTGTTGTTAAATAAAGGAGTGTCATCATAAAATAGTTATTTGCTCTTGCAAAATAAAGAAGTGTCATCATAAAATAGTTATTTGCTGTTGCAAATTAAAGAAGTGTCATCATAAAATAGTTATTTGCTGTTGTTAAATAAAGAGGTGTCATCATAAAATAGTTATTTGCTGTTGCAAAATAAAGAAGTGTCATCATAAAATAGTTATTTGCTGTTGTTGAATAAAGAAGTGTCATCATAAAATAGTTATTTGCTGTTGGTAAATAAAGAAGTGTCATCATAAAATAATTATTTGCTGTTGCAAAATAAAGAAGTGTCATCATAAAATAGTTATTTGCTGTTGTTAAATAAAGGAGTGTCATCATAAAATAGTTATTTGCTGTTGCAAAATAAAGAAGTGTCATCATAGAATAGTTATTTGCTGTTGCAAATTAAAGAAGTGTCATCATAAAATAGTTATTTGCTGTTGTTAAATAAAGAAGTGTCATCATAAAATAGTTATTTGCTGTTGTTAAATAAAGAAGTGTCATCATAAAATAGTTATTTGCTGTTGCAAAATAAGGAAGTGTCATCATAAAATAGTTATTTGCTGTTGCAAAATAAAGAAGTGTCATCATAAAATAGTTATTTGCTGTTGTTAAATAAAGAAGTGTCACCATTAAATAGTTATTTGCTGATGTTGAATAAAGAAGTGTCATAATAAAAGTTATTTGCTGTTGTTAAATAAAGAAGTGTCATCATAAAATAGTTATTTGCTGTTGCAAAATATTTCCAAGAATAAACTTACTTGTGAAGCTTATGATCTAGAACAATGATTTTGTCAAAAATTCTTGAAATTTCCAAGGAAAAAGTTACTTTGTGAACTGTACGATCAAGTTTTTGAAATGTCAAAGAATAAACTTACTTAGGAAATTTATGATCTAGAACAATAGGCCTGATTTTGTCAAAAATTCTTGAAATTTCTGAATAGGTGTTTGAGTTTCCTTGAGATTTGTCAAATTCTTCCAGAGCAGCACCTGAGAGCTGAAATTACATAAAGAAAGTAGACATTATTAAAACTTAAAAGATCTGATGAAATCTAGAGGCAGACTGAACGTAAAATATTCAAAATATAGAATGGACCATTATACAGCATTATTAAAACTTGAAAGGTCTAATGAAATCTAGAGGCAGACTAAATGTAAAATATTCAAAATAAAATGGACCATTAATACAGCATTATTTAAACTTAAAAGGACTGATGAAATCTAGAAGCAGACTAAACGTAAAGTATTCAAAATATAGAATAAACCATTAATACAGCAAAAGAAAGTGAAAAATGATTCGTCAATGTAAATTTCATGAACAGATAATTCGAAGTCATTAAGTCATATCATCTTGTCCATTCTTGTTTATAAAAATGATATTCTAAATTGAAACACATACATAGAAACAAGTAAATTCTATATCTTTTTCATTCACTTGTTGTTTTGAAATGCTTTGAAGTGCAGTGGTTCAGTGGTGAAGGAGTCATATGCAAAAGGTACCAGGTTAGATTCCCGCCGCGAGTGCTGCATTGTGTCCTTGAGCAAGGCGTTTTACTCTACTTGCTTTAGTCCACTCAGCTGTAAAATGACTACCAGCACTGCTGAGGAGTTAATCTGCGATGGACTGGCATCCCCTCCAGTTGAAGTCTCTACTCTCATCTGCTTGCGCCATTGAAACAAACCGGGAATAAGCACCGGCTCTACGAGTTCTATAAGGGAGAGTCAAGTGCTCTCATCTGCTTGCGCCATTGAAACAAACCGGGAATAAGCACCGGCTCTACAGTTCTATGAGGGGAGTCAAGTACTCTCATCCGCTTGCGCCATTAAAACCGGGAATAAGCACCGGCTCTACGACTTCTATGAGGGAGAGTCATGTACTCACATCCGCTTGCACCATTGAAACAAACCGGGAATAAGCACCAACTCTACGAGTTCTATAAGGGGAAGTCATGTACTCTCACCCGCTTGCGCCATGGAAACAAATCGGGAATAAGCACCGGCTCTACGAGTTCTATGAAAGAGAGTCATGTACTCTCACCCGCTTGCGCCATGGAAACAAACCGGGAATAAGCACCGGCTCTACAGTTCTATGAGGGGAGTCAAGTACTCTCATCCGCTTGCGCCATTGAAACCGGGAATAAGCACCGGCTCTACAGTTCTAGGAGGGGAGTCAAGTACTCTCATCCGCTTGCGCCATTGAAACCGGGAATAAGCACCGGCTCTACGAGTTCTATGAGGGAGAGTCATGTACTCACACCCGCTTGCACCATTGAAACAAACCGGGAATAAGCACCAACTCTACGAGTTCTATGAGGGGGAGTCATGTACTCTCACCCGCTTGCGCCATGGAAACAAACCGGGAATAAGCACCGGCTCTACGAGTTCTATGAGGGAGAGTCATGTACTCTCACCCGCTTGCGCCATGGAAACAAACCGGGAATAAGCACCGGCTCTACGAGTTCTATGGGGGAGAGTCATGTACTCTCACCCGCTTGCGCCATGGAAACAAACCGGGAATAAGCACCAGCTCTATGAGTTCTATGAGGGAGAGTCATGTACTCACACCCGCTTGCACCATTGAAACAAACCGGGAATAAGCACCAACTCTACGAGTTCTATGAGGGGGAGTCATGTACTCTCACCCGCTTGCACCATTGAAACAAACCGGGAATAAGCACCAGCTCTATGAGGGAGAGTCATGTACTCTCACCCGCTTGCACCATGGAAACCGAGTATAAACACTGATCCTATGAGCCCAATGGCTCGGATGGATTTGGCACCAGCTATTATATAAACGTTTAGCACATCTAACATTTATGTTAGTTCAGTGGTCAAGCCACTTTATTCTAAATGAAAGAGGGCTTTAACAGAAACAAAATGGTGAAGAAACTACCTCAATATCTTTTTCCCATTAAGAAATATTGAAGATTAAAGCTCTTGTCTAATCAGTGTCAAAATGACTGGTGGAAGGTTCATTCTTATATCCTAAACAACTGTTTTACTATTTTTATTATTTCTCCTCAAATTTTCTTCAGGTGGTAAATCATAATTACCTGTACTAGATTCTGTTTTACTACTTTCCTGACAAATCCAACAGTTTTCAAGCCACAAAGTCGCAAGACAAAATATATTAGAATACATAAAGACTTTGACGATGTGATGTCACAACTAGTCTGATTTCAGTCATTTCTACACAAATTATACCACACTTTAAACTTATATACCTCCTTGAGAGAATAAGGTTCTTTAATGCTTTCTTCACCATTTTTGTTTCTTCTGAAGTCTTCTTTGATATATGCATTTGTTTGACCACTCAACTAATCATTCAAAATTTACACATGGGTGGCAACACAAACCTTTCTATCAAGTATTTTAAAAACAATTGTTAAAAGTGCAATATAAGCTGCAGCACATAGTTCTTTGAAAATTGGTGTAAAAAGAGCTTCATATATATATATATATATATATATATATATATATATATATATATATATATATATATATATATATATATATATATTTATATATATATATATATATATATATATATATATATATATATATATATATATATATATATATATATATATATATATATATATATATATATATATATATATATAATATATATATATATATATATAATATATATATATATATATATATATATATATATATATATATATATATATATATATTAATATATATATATATATATATTTATATATATATATATATATATATATAGCAGTGTTTTCATTCAATACAATCGTACCTTAAATAGCTTGCCCAAACATCTGAGGTTTTCCTCTGAGGGTTTGTTAGCAAGGGAATCAAGAAGTTCCTGTAGTGCCATTCTGTAAATTTTAGGTTTCCCACCTTTGACCTGTGAAAATAAAATGAAAAGGAACACCTAACATAGACTTCCTGCAATACCTCAATGGTTTCATAACTTGTGAATTGGATACTACTAATGGCACCTAACATAGACTTCATGCAATACTTCGATGGTTTCATAACTTGTGAATTGGATACTACTAATGGCACCTGACATAGACTTCCTGCAATACCTCAATGGTTTCATAACTTGTGACTTGGATACTACTAATGGCACCTAACATAGACTTCCTGCAATACCTCGATGGTTTTATAACTTGTGAATTGGATACTACTAATGGCACCTAACATAGACTTCCTGCAATACCTCAATGGTTTCATAACTTGTGAATTGGATACTACAAATGGCACCTAACATCAACTTCCTGCAATACCTCAATGGTTTCATAACTTGTGAATTGGATACTACTAATGGCACCTAACATAGACTTCCTGCAATACCTCGATGGTTTTATAACTTGTGAATTGGATACTACTTATGGCACCTAACATAGACTTCCTGCAATACCTCGATGGTTTTATAACTTGTGAATTGGATACTACTTATGGCACCTGACATAGACTTCCTGCAATACCTCAATGGTTTCATAACTTGTGAATTGGATACTACTAATGGCACCTGACATAGACTTCCTGCAATACCTCGATGGTTTTATAACTTGTGAATTGGATACTACTAATGGCACCTAACATAGACTTCCTGCAATACCTCAATGGGGTCATAACTTGTGAATTGGATACTACTAATGGCACCTAACATAGACTTCCTGCAATACCTCAATGGTTTCATAACTTGTGAATTGGATACTACTAATGGCACCTGACATAGACTTCCTGCAATACCTCAATGGTTTCATAACTTGCGACTTGGATACTACTAATGGCACCTAACATAGACTTCCTGCAATACCTTGATGGTTTCATAACTTGTGAATTGAATACTACTAATGGCACCTAACATAGACTTCCTGCAATACCTCGATGGTTTTATAACTTGTGAATTGGATACTACTAATGGCACCTAACATAGACTTCCTGGAACACCTCAATGGTTTCATAACTTGTGAATTGGATACTACTAATGGCACCTAAAATAGACTTCCTGCAATACCTCAATGGTTTCATAACTTGTGAATTGGATACTACTAATGGCACCTAACATAGACTTCCTGCAATACCTTAATGGTTTCATAACTTGTGAATTAAATACTACTAATGGCACCTAAAAGACTTCCTGCAACACCTCAATGGTTTCATAACTTGTGAATTGGATACTACTAATGGCACCTAACATAGACTTCGTGCAATACCTCGATGGTTTCATAACTTGTAAATTGGATACTACTAATGGCACCTAACATAGACTTCCTGCAATACCTCAATGGTTTCATAACTTGGAAATGGATACTACTAATGGCACCTATCATAGACTTCCTGCAATACTTCAATGGTTTTATAACTTGTGAATTGGATACTACTAATGGCACCTAACATAGACTTCCTGCAATATCTCGATGGTTTCATAACTTGTGAATTGGATACTACTAATGGCACCTAACAGACTTCATGCAATACCTCAATGGTTTCATAACTTGTGAATTGGATACTACTAATGGCACCTAACATAGACTTCCTGCAATACCTCAATGGTTTCATAACTTGTGAATTGGATACTACTAATGGCATCTAACATAGACTTCCTGCAATACCTCAATGGTTTCATAACTTGTGAATTGGATACTACTAATGGCACCTGACATAGACTTCCTGCAATACCTCAATGGTTTCATAACTTGTGAATTGGTTACTACTAATGGCATGTAACATAGACTTCATGCAATACTTCAAGGATTTCGTAGCCTTGTGAATTGGATACTACTAATGGCACCTAACATAGACTACATGCAATACTTCAAGGATTTTGTAGCCTTATGAATTGCAAAAATATACCTTTACGTTACTACAAGCACTTAAATACAATGCGGACTATCAAATGCATAAAACATATTATTCAGGAAATAAAAACAACAATCTGTTTCTTACATCCATGTTCAAAAATAATTCTGCCAGAAACATTGTGCATCCGTGGACTCTGCCAGCCGTATCGGGTTGACTTAACAGATCATCCTTCATCATGACAACTTCTTTAGCTCTATAACAAAATACATAAATAATAATATACAAAATATAAATCACCGGTTGTGAATTAAACTAGAACGGTAAATACCGCCATGGTTCCCATGCCCATGCAAATTGACACCCATATCATATGACCCGCCCAATTATAAAAATGGCATCCCACACTATGTCCCCCCACATGGCATCCTATATCTCACATGGCATCCCATGTCGAACATAGCGTCCACTCCATGTCCCACATTCCATTCCATTCACTGCCCCACATGGTATCTCACCCTATGTTCCACATGGCATCCCACCCTATGTCCAACATAGTATCCCATCCTGTCCCAAATTCTATCCAACCATATGTCCCACATGACATCCCTCTCTATTACCCACATGGCATCCCTCCGTGTCACACATGGCATCCCTGCCCATGTCCCCCATGGCATCCCATTTAATGTCCCGCATCAGTAGCTTAAAGTTTCCCCACCCATGTCCCACATGGCATTCCACCATATAACCCACATGGCATTCCACCATATAACCCACATGGCATTCCACCATATATCCCACATGGCATTCCACAACATGGCATTCCACCAGATGTCCCACATTGGACCCCACCATATGTCCCACATGACATTTCACCATGTATCCACATGGTATTCCACCAAATGTCCCACATGGCAACCCACTGTATGTCCCACATGGCATCTCATCCTATGTCCCACATTTGGATCCCACATGGCATCCCTCCCTATGTCCCACATGACATCCCTTCCTTTGTCCATGGCATCCTATCTTATGTCCTGCATCATAGTTTCCCTCCTAGGCCCCACATGGCATCCCTCCTTTTGTCCCCATGGCATCTCACCTTAAGTCCCGCATCAGTGGTTTCCCACCTGATGTCCCACATGGCACCCCATCTTATGTCCCACATTGGATCCCACCATGTCCCACATGATGTCCCTTTACATGTCCCCATGACATCCCACTTTATGTCCCACATGATGACATCACATCCTATGTCCCAAATGGCCTCCTAACCTATGTACCACATGGCTCCCACCCTATGTCCCACATTATATCCCATCCGATATCCCACATGGCGTCTCAACCCATATCCCACATTGCATCCCATCCGATGTCCCACATGGCTCCCACCCAATGTTTCACATGACATCCCATCCAATTTCCCACGCAGCATGCCATCCTATGTCACATGTGGCATCCCATCCCATGTCCCACTTCATATCCCACATAGCATTCCATCAGATGTCCCACATGGCATCCCACCCTGTCCATAAGCAGTCTTGTCCTAGCTATCACAGACCCTGATTGAGCATACTTAGTATATAAGTCTGTCAGTTAATATAATAACTTATGCAAAGGAACTGTTAAATAAGAAAATAAAGGCGGAGTAAAATAATTATGTCTGATATAGCCCTTGGTGCATACCACATGGTATATATTCCATCCTATGTCCCGTATGGCCCCATCCATGTCCCACATGGCATTCCTCCCTATGTCCATATGCAGTCACATCCTGTCACACTCCCTGACTGAGCATACAGTAAAAAAGTCTTGTCAGTTCATATACTGTCACAACTTTATGCAAATGAACACAATAATAAAGGCAGTGTTTAATTATTAGCCTGATACAGCTGTTGGTGCACAAATATTCAAGAGTTATGAGAGACACTTGAGGTTCTCTGAAAAATATTGGAAAATTATATCATCTTACAGTTATCCTCTAAGGAAATAATCAAATGTTTTGTAGACTTTTGAAGGAAACTAGTCTTTAACCTGTCTTAAGTGTTTCTGAAAAACTTTAACATTTTATAAGGAAAATTGAACCTTCCAATATGATATCTCAAGAAATGTTAACTTTTTCTGAGGAATTTGAAGAAACTAACATTTTCTGAGGAATTCTCAAAAAACTTGAGGAAATCTTAGGAGAAACTGCGGCCAGCCGGCCAGCTGGACGGACGAAATCGCCATTAACATAGGTTTGCATTATGCTTTGCAATATGCTTCGCAGTATGCTTTGCATTCTGCTTCGCATTCTGCTTAGCATTATGCTTAGCATTTTGCTTTGCATTATGCTTTGCATTATGCTCACCAAAAACATATCAGGTTCCTCCTACATAAGTACCATTTCACTTTAAGAACTGTGTTGTACATTTATTCCTGCTAACTTCAGCATTTTTTTACAATTAGCTCGTCATATCAAACCCCTTTCACTCCCCCAGAGTTGAATGTCCTCTAGCCTCTCGCAATTGACACATGTCAACCACACTCCTTTGAAGTATGCAAATATGTTTTCTTGCTAATGATCTTAATTAACCATGCGAGCATCATGTTCCTTTAAAGCTTATCCATTGTTCACTGTCACACAGGAAATCCTACCTCTAATCTTATCTTACACCCCACAAGTAACTTTTTAACAAAGTAGTTTCAAATTTTGAGTTCTAGACATTTATTCCACCAAGTCCCATTCAACCTCAACCCCCCCACCCCCTCCTCCTACCTAAACACACTTCACATAGCTAACACAGGGTCAAAATTCCCACTGTTCTGAGAACAGTGCTTTTTAAGCAGGAACAGTAAATTTTCAAATATCACTCTTCTGTGAAACAGTGTTTTTTTTCAAACTTATAGCATCAACATCCTGCGATATATTGTTTTCTGCTCATAAAACGTGTTCAAAGACTAAAATCCCTCCAAAGAAATATTCTTTAAGTATGAAAAACCTTTCTTTTACCGCAAGTGCCACCGCAATCGATCATAGATGGTCGCTGAAAGTTTGACAGTACACGTTCCACATGGAAAGCATTTCAGCACGTATTACCTGGGGAACAGTTTCCTTCTCAGGCTTACCTCAGAGCTGTCGAAATAACAGCTACCAGGACCCTGGGCTAAGCTTACCTGGGGATTTACCTACTATCAGTAGTGTACGTGTTTCCCATGATGTGATAATTATGGCATCATACACTTGTCATCCGCCAATTGGAAAATTTATTTAAATTTCGTATGCATGCTTGAGAATGCTTGAATCTAGGCCAGGATCGAGGGAGTGCTTGAATCAAGGCCAGGATGGAGGGAGTGCTTGAATCAAGGCCAGGATGGAGGGAGTGCTTGAATTAAAGCCAGGATCGAGGGAGTGCTTGAATCAAGGCCAGGATCGAGGGAGTGCTTGAATTAAGGCCAGGATGGAGGGAGTGCTTGAATCAAGGCCAGGATCGAGGGTGTGCTTGAATCAAGGCCAGGATCGAGGGAGTGCTTGAATCAAGGCCAGAATCGAGGGAGTGCTTAAATCTAGGCCAGGATTGAGGGAGTGCTTGAATCAAGGCCAGGATCGAGAAAGTGCTTGAATCAAGGCCAGGATCGAGGGAGTGCTTGAATCAAGGCCAAGATCGAAGGAGTGCTTGAATCAAGGCCAGGATCGAGGGAGTGCTTGAATCAAGGCCAGGATCGAGGAGTGCTTAAATCAAGGCCAGGATCGAGGGAGTGCTTAAATCGAGGAGTGCTTGAATCAAGGCCAGGATCGAGGGAGTGCTTGAATCAAGGCCAGGATCGAGGGAGTGCTTGAATCAAGGCCAGGATCGAGGGAGTGCTTGAATCAAGGCCAGGATCGAGGGAGTGCTTGAATCAAGGCCAGGATCGAGGGAGTGCTTGAATCAAGGCCAGGAGTGCGGCCATGATCGAGGGAGTGCTTGAATCAAGGCCAGGATCGAGGCAGTGCTTGAATCAAGGCCAGGATCGAGGGAGTGCTTGAATCAAGGCCAGGATCGAGGGAGTGCCTGAATCAAGGCCAGGATCGAGGTACCATACCTCCTTGCAAGAATTGTGTTATTTCATAAAAAAAAGATGCTTGCTTGAAAAGTGCTCCATATAAAGAATAATTGGCAGTAGACTTTAAACAAATCAACATCTGGAAAGCACCTGCCTTAGTCAAGATTTTAACTCGTTGAAATTAACACCAGATGACATCAAATCACCTTCTGGCAACATCACATCAGTAAGGAGTTTAAGGTCATTTATTTCTATCTTTGAAAATATAATTTTTGTCCTTAAGCATTGAATATTGAATTTCTTATTTTGAAATTAAGTTCCTTCATTTCCTATTTTCCTCTTATTTTCTTAATTTCCATTTCATTTTCTTAAATTTACATATTTATTTTCTAAATTCGCTTTTATATTCTTACATTGCAGTACTCATATTCTTAAATTCCACACTTATATTCTTCATTGCATATTCATATAATTGCATATTCAAATTATTGCATATTCATACTATTTGATTATTCATATCATTGATTATTCATATTTCATTGCATATTCATATTCTCATTGCATATTCATATTCTCATTGCATATTCATATTTCCATTGCATATTCATATTTACATTGCATATTCATATTTACATTGCATATTCATATTCCATTGCATAATCATATTCTTACATTGCATATTCATATCCTTACTTTGTATTAAGAAAACTCCTGAAAGTCCTGCGATTGGGCGGTAACTGCAAATGATTGATCAGGTAACAGCACATTTTTGCACCTGTGTATGTGAAGTTTGGCTCCAAGACAGACTGTAAAAGATATAACGAATAATTTTACATCTTGCCTCAAGTTTCGCAATGACCACACAAAGTCTGCATAGAAATGTTGTGTACTATATTAACAATCAACGTATCATTATTATTATCCATACATCTTTTGACAAGTGAGCACATTCAACCCACATCTGATCTTTCTACATAACATATTGAAATTAGACATCGCAAAGCCAAATCAAGACAAATGTACAAAATTTCATCACAATTCTTAATGAATACCAAATTAAAAAATGTCAATTATGTACACTTCAAAAATAAACAATGGCAATAAACTAGAAATTTGAAGTAAATAAGTTTCGCCCGGCATGTATTTTTGATTTTCTTATTTTACAATTAGTAACAATGTATGTTTTTACAAGTAACAGACTTTTATGGCCATGGTTGACAATTATAAGTATCAATCAACCCAGGTGCTAAATATGCAAACCCACCCCCAACCATACATATTTGACCTCAAACTAAACATGTTCCACAAGACTGTTGTTATGGAAATCATAAATTTAATATGAGCACAACACTTTATTTAAGTTACGTTAGTAATCTAATCACATCCTCCCTAATTAAGAGATAATGTATACAAACAAGTATTTTAATTGTTAAGCAAGTTTGCTTATTTAAATGAACACAGAACTCATAATACTCATCCAGGTCCAAAATCTTCAATACCTGCACCAGTAGGATTTGTGAATATACATGTAAAGCATTCCTAACTTAGCTACGAGCAGAGGTCCTACATTTTGCATGAAAATCTATAAGGCCAATAATTAACCTAATTAATATGCACACATCAACTTACCATTCAGTGTGAGCAATGTTACCCTAACTCTACATAAAAACCAAATAGAAAGATGTCAGTTATGTTTATTTCAAAAATAAACAAAAACAATAAAAAAGACTTGATGCCAAAAATTAATCACCTGTTCAAATATGACTGACACCGCCTGCTCAAGTTGTTCATCATAAACAAGAGAATCATTCATAGCTTCTGTAATTGTAATCATGTAATCCGCAAAGGCTGCAGGGTGAAGGCTCAAATTGTAGAGAATATCTCCAAGAAGGGTCACAAAATCTGGCTCCTGAACAAGATAATAAAAATGCAGATATCAATGATGACCAAGTATAGACGTATGGGCTCTACTTTTTCTAAAAGATAAAGGGTGTTTAACTGCCGTATGATTTCCTTTTTATCGTTTCTTTTGTCCTTTCCACTTACCTAAAGTACCTTTCGAACAGCGCTAAAATAGAATGTATCTAATTAATTCAAAAACTGTCAAACAAACGAGCGTCGGTAAAGTTAACATGCGTAGCATTATAAATTAAACACTGCACGCGCGTAATAACATTTTAGCATTCTCAACATATCAGTTGGCAGCGCACTCGGAAGATATGCACACTAATTGTGTATGCTTTTCTAAAAGTGAGGGATGTGTAAAGTGATCGGAATGTCATTCCTTCAGTAATTTAGATGCTTTTTACATACAAAATGTTCATCATTTCATTTGTAAATTAGTTTGAAAGATACTTTAAAACTTGAGGACGCTAATAAAATCAAAATCATAGCTCAAAAGTACTTTTGTCAGTTTTGAGAAGGGTTTTCATTTCAGTATTATGTTATCTTTTGTTGTCTGAGTGGTTTTCAACGTTACAACTGTATAGTGCATTGTCTCACTCAGTATGCAAGTATTGCTTTGCAAGTAGTGTCTACTGAGTGAGGTGTTTATTTTACTAGTATACAAGAGGCTGCAAAAAGTCTATCCAAATCGGTTAAAAATGGATAATTTCGCATTCTGTTAAAATTTAGTTTGTTTGGTGAGTCTAAACGGCACAACAACAGCAAGAGGTCAAATTGTGCCTGAGACAAAAGTTAGATATCTAATTAGCATAAATTGTGCAATATTTTGTGACCTCAGAATAAGAAAACTAGAAAATTGCTTATGTTAACTATATTGGTCCTTTCCCGAAATATTTTGAATGGGAGAACCAGATTTAACAGTAGAACACAACCTGTCATATTGGGAATGTTTTGGGAATGACATATAAAGAACTACTTTTAGCTGAAATAGAGAATAAGTTGCCTCATATAAACATTAAGCCTACTTATTTTAAAACAATAATGGACAAAGGAATCACAAAAAGACCTACCCTGGGCTGATAAATCCATGGCTGACCTGGTACAAATTCCACAGCATTCACATTCATGGTACTGTCTGACTGGACAGGGGAAAAATATGCATATGTAATTTTGCAGCATCATAATTCAATATTATATATACATGTATAAGGCTTCTTTCTACTATGTGATTGGATGAGAGGTGACACATGTGTTGTACCTTATCCCAAGAACATGTGAATCCATCATTCTACTTTTTCTTTGGGAAGTTACTTTAACTTTATTTTATTGCAGTGCTTAATTCTGTTATATATTTCTGAACTTTTAATTTCCTTTTCTAATTTTGAAAGAAGTTTATTGGCATGGTTGATGGGGATAGTGGAGGCTTATCTTCCCTCACAAAATGACATAACCCCACCCCCCTCCCCTCTTCCTGCCTTAGAAATTTTGTCATTTAAAGCCATAAATAAAATTAACTGGAACATAGAAAACAGAGATGTTGGCATTTCTTATTCATGTTTACTAAATTACTGTTAATTTTTGACAGAAACTCTTCCATTCCCAGTTTTCTTCAAGTTTGGACCAAAGATCTTCAATTTTGGACCAAATATCTTCAATTGTGGACTAAAAATCTTTACTTTGGAAGAAAGATAAGCATTTTAAGATAAAAAAACTTCAAGTCTGAACCAACTTCTTCAACTTAAGACCAGAAACCTTCAGTTTTGGACTCAAATAGGGAGCTGAATGTTTGAAGAAGAAAATCCTCAACTTAGGATCAAAAATCTTCAGTTTTGGACCAAGATTGGGATGTGAACATCTTAAAAAGATGTGTTTTGGGGGACTTAAGCTCGCTAAAAAACTAGAAGTTAAACACACCCCTGGCTTGTAGTTGTTTTTCCTAGCACCCCTTTACCAGGTGAGAATGGCACACTGAGCAATTACCTATAAAAGGAGCACAAATGTATCCCATGGCAAAGCAACGGTAGGGGACATTGTCTCTATAAATCTTAAAGCAGACATAAAGTCTGATACAAGTCCCTTATTCCATAATGATAGATGATTAAAATCTGCACCAACTACCAAAAACAGCAAGTCAAAATGTATTCCTATTTCAAGTTATTCATGTTTGAAGTCAACACATGGAGGGTGCAATTAAAAATAAAAAAAATCTGTATTGGAATCATGTGCATGATGACACTAGGGATTATAAGGTATTTCTTTCAAGTTTTTATTTCAAAATTATGTAACACAAAGTTTTCATGTTTTAAATTTTCATGAGTGCATAAAAAGTTCCTTGACCCTTACAACAACAAAAAAAACTTTTTACTGGCTAGAAAACAGATTATAAAGAAATACAAAGGCATTCCAACATCCTGCTGGGCTGATGGCATGTTTTAAAATCAAAATGGTTTTTAATCATTACCAAATTTGTGTTAAATTGCTTCGGGAGGTATGAAACTTGGTCAGAAGATTTATTTTTAATTCTATTATAAGAAATATGGATTATATAATTCATAATTAAAAAATGTCTGTGAGGTAAAACCCAACATCTTCTTCTCAACTCCTTAGATCTTATACAGTATAGACTGTGCATACACAGTGAACATATTTGGACTATTTTGTCATCTGGCATTTTGCACATCTGGGAAACAATCTCAGTGAAAAGATTCATACACACCACATTAAGTTAAACCTACATAGCCAAAATAAATTGGTTTTCCAACTTTAATGCACAAATACCCAAGAAAAGGTAGAGATTTAGGCCTTTAAAGGTGACCAACTTTACACTGAACTGTAATGGTAAACTGCCAAAAACAGTTTATTTTCAGCACAAAAAAACAACCTTACTAAATGACTGAAAGTTTGTTTTTAACCAGGATAACCTACAATTATTATATGGTACTCTGAAGTATTGATCCAGCTTAAACCTTGGCCCTAGACTAGGCTTTACATTAAGTTTACATTAGTTATTCCATCACATACCTCATTCCAGGCTTTTTATGCCCTGCACTCCTAGCTATTAGTCATATCCCACAATACACTTTTTGACATACTACTGGTGGCGTGTACAGTGGGTTATTGCACTTAACATATATAAAGACCAAGGTGTGTTGATTGTTAGGCTACCAAACTTAACCCCATGGTCGATGGGGCGAATTCGCTCAAAACTTGCTATCTTACCATATCATGTACCTTTCTAGTTTAATTCTTATACGTAGTTCTTTGAAGTTGTTTTAATACTCAAAAAGACAAAATTAGAAGCCCCTTTATGCTTGTTTTGGTGAAGTTTTTCCAGTCAGACCTTCGAAGCTTCTGTCACTGGTAATTGTTTATGTTGACGTCATATTACTAATGGTTGTCGTACAGCTGATTGGCTAACAACTCATGCACATTTAAATAGATTCAACTAACAAGTAAACATTTTTATTGAACCTTGACCTCATAAATAATTAACCAAATTTAGTTGTGTTCTAAATGTAATGGCTTAAATAGCTGTTCGCATTGCGAACAGAAGACTCACAGCAAATAGATTCTATCATTTTCAAGTAATATAAGTTTTAAATGGCAGGAATTTGTGGATAAACAGTACATCTATTTTGAACCTAGGGATAAAAGATTGTTAATGTTTTAGAGAAGAATATTTTCAGGGAAGCTGTTTAAAGTTGAATAAAGTTCCGGCAAACAAATTTTGCGTTGATCTATGGTGTGCATAGGAACAACCATAACCTTTTGTTAGGTCAGTGACATATGGAATTTGGGGGATGGGTCCGTGAACTGGGAATCTGGGGGTGAGGGGAGGTCCATGAACTGTGATTCCAAAAGGAGGGTGGGTTTTCAAAAGGGGGTGGGTGGGGTTCCAGGGGGTGGGTGGGAAAAGGGGGTGGGTGGGGTTCCAAAAGGGGGGTGGGTGGGGTTCCAAAAGGGGGTGGGGGGTTCCAAAAGGGGGTGGGTGGGGTTCAAAAGGGGGTTTGGGATGTGGGGGGGTCCAAAGGGGGTGGGTGGGGTTCCAGTGGGGGGGTAACAGCGGGTTTGGGAAGAGATGTCCAGTGGGGGTAACTTGAAGAGATATCACTAAACCACCCCTCACTCCAGCCCCCTTACACATTATTTTCTGGAACTGCCAAATGCCAGCTCCCATATTTAAATTTTGTTAGATTGCTTAAGGGGGTATAAAACTTGGTTAGAAAAATGGTTAATTTATTTCTATTTCAAACTTCTATCTTGACGATCTCAAACTTTAGTCAAAAGGGAAAACAAACAGTCAGTTATCATTGCAGTCAATGGGAGAAAAACCTATCTTTTGCCACTTTGCTAAAAAAACTCGACATAATTTATTTTTCTTAACACATGTTGTAGACAGTAGTTTCCAATATATATGAGTACCATTAATTTTCGCTGACTGGCTAAGGTGACACAAGTATTCATAAAAAAATATCCCATTGACTGTAATGATAAAGTTTCCCCTTCAACTTGGCAAAAGCGTACTGAGCACGTACACGGTTACATCGAACCGACCACCTTAGCTTGGCTACTAACCGCAGCCTAATGTTACTATAATATTGCAAGTCTTACGTGTTAGGGAATAAAATAACAACAACTTCCTCCGTGAAACACAACGTTTACAAGAGAACTTATCACAAAAATATAGTAATTTCTGCTCACATTTGTAGAAATTTCGTTATAGATAATCAATTGGCGATTAAAAAGTTTCGTAACCATCGCAAGGACCTAAAATATATTGCAAAGTCTTCTCGATTAGTGTCTGTTTATTTACTTTCGCGAAAAAATTTCTTTAGAGGTGTTAGTACAGTAGTTATAACCTATAACTTTGACATAGGCTGTAGTATGATCAGATAATAAGTAAGTGCTATTCGAGTATTAAGATGATCAGTAGACATTTAAAGGTCACTTTCCAAATGAGACCGGGACCCCATTTTTCAGAAACAACGTGACTTATTATTTTATTTTCGACCCAGGCGTACAGGAGCTTAGCCAACCATTTATATCAAGTGGTGGTGGTGGTGGTGGGGGCAAGAGGAGGGGAGAGGGGGATGCTATTGAACGGAACAACGAAACCTAATGCGTATTATAGGAAATAAACATTTTAAAACTTACACTGCATGTGTCAAAATAGTAGCCTTTATAGCTGCTTCAAAAAGAAAGAAAAACTGAAGTTAATTGCTTCAAAATCTGAACTTTATCAGCAAAATTTCAATTTTGGGATCTTTTTGCAGAAACTTTGGACCACAGTTTTAACAAAATTTCTGGACCCACGTTAGTAAAATTTCTGGACCTTTTGAGAGCCATTGAGAGTATACTCTACTTTAGCTACACCCATGCGTATAGTGTACTAATTTCAAAAAAGCTGTAATTAATTAACTCAGGCAGCGGCGAAAGACGAATCCCGTTAGTTGTCGTCTCCGTTAGTAGTACGCGAGGACTATAGAGACCCCGACCAATCAGAATCCGGCTTCGCTATGACTTCAAAGCTTTCCGTAGTTTGCTTCTGATTGGTCGGGGTCTGTATAGCCACCGCAGATAGTTTTTATATGGATCATGGGATTGCGTCACAGGATATTCTCGACGACGGCATAGAGTCCTTTTACCGAGGTTGATATTTTCCCGACTAGGAGTTTCAGGTGATTATAGGGTAAAAGTACCTGCCCCAACTAACGCAAAATACCGTAGGAGGCAAACCTTCATTAGGCTAATGTTGCTATCAAGCTGATGGTGGTAAGGTCTAGCTCAAACACCCGTTTGTCGTAGACGAGCCTGTAGGTCCCATGTAAGGTGACATGAGGGGATGAAGGGTTTAATACCCGTACGGGAGGGTTGTGAGATCGGGCTGAATGACGCGTTTTGTGTAGATCAGTCGATATTCCTTGATGATGGCTCTAGCGAGAAGTTCACTGGGATCGTCTTTCTGGATGCGGTGAACGTAGTGGAATGGAACGATGACTTCTTCATCATCATACGAAGGCCTGCCGGTTCCTGGATCTACATGATTAAGCATATTTTTCATCGCTTCAAAATTAACCATTTGAATGCCATTGTGATCCAGAGTGATGCCCTTCACTTTGCATTCTCCGACAATGACGGCGTCAGTTTTGGTTGAGTGTACTTTGTAAGTGTAGTTCTTTGAACCTCCCGATACGAACTCGGTGATATAACACCGTAAGGTTTCTCGAGTTCATCAGTCATGTCTTCTAGAAAGTTCCCGACGGGTGGTTGCCAATCTCCGGGCCGATGGACGTGGACAATGGAACCCGTGTCAAAGTAGAGGACACGTTTCCCTAGTTTCTCCGGTAAATGTAAAGTTTGAGGCGGGCGTGGGCCGTGGTATAGGCTGCATTTAATATTTTGGTGTTAAGTGACACTTCAATGTACTCATCGGTGTCGACCCACTGCATCCAGGCGGTAAACACGTCGTTGAACTGCACATATTTCACTTCTTTGGATTTCTCCATCACCAATTTATAGAACTTTTCCAGGGTGTTCACAAACTCTGTCTTGGTTGGTGAGTGTGTTGCGTTGACCAAACTTTCCCCAGAAGAAATTCAACATCAGCTTAGCCTGCCAAGGCACCCTTCCCTTGTTTTTTTTAATGTTTTGTGGGTTCGCTAACTTCGTAGTCACTGATGTACTTGCGACGCTGCTTTTGGTATCGCATCCTGGAAGCCATCCGCTAGTTTCTTGTTTCATTTTCAGGAACGTCTTGACATATGTCGTGAATAGGCCGATCTCTCCAGTGCGGTGTCGTAGCGTACTGTTTGGTTAAAATGCCACACTTCTTCAACATGTATAACGCAATACCCCATCTCTACTGCTTTCTGCAACTCACAGCTCGCGCTCGTTGATCTTCATTGTATTTACATGGTTGTTTGGCTAGTATTTCTGTGAAGGTGTCACATACATGACATAGTGGAAACAAGAGTTTTCCTCGATATCGGTACGGGAGAACCGAGTGATACAGTCCACGAGGAGGCAGGACGGTGCATTTAATCAGTCCTTCATAGTCATTTACATCGGTTGTGTCCAGGGTTTTGATGATGATGGGGTCGCCGATAGGATACTTACAGTGTTTGTTGATCCAAGGGTAAAGAGAGCAGATATCGATGTATTTACAACGTGATGCAGTTTAATGGCATTGGTGCGTCCTCCGAAGAACGCATCTCGTGGATGGAGAAATTCTTAAAAAGATGAGAGCGGAGCCGGAATGAAATTGCACGAGTCAATGATTCTTAAGGTCGTGACATCTTTCTTTTTCTTATTTCTGGCTTTTTCTTTCAAATCTATAACTCATCAGTTTGGATCCATTCATGACAACATTGGGGCATAGTCCGATGTTGTTCATGTGTTTAGAATGAAATGGCCATCGTATCCTTTCATGTTGTGTGCATAGCCGTGGCACCTTTGTTTTTGGAGAGAGTAACCATTGGCAAAAATCCTTTGGGTATTTCTTTATGAGAAGAGGTGTTCTTGCACGCCGCATGTTTCACAATCTCGGTAATATCGTCATCGTGGATGCAGGTCAAGCAAACACGATGCGCTACACAATAGTTTGGCGCATGCATGTAATCACCGTTGTCAAGCTTGTCTTCTTGAACACATCTAAAATCGAAGAAGAGATGTATTTCAAGGGATAGGTATCTTCTTCCTCCTCTACTTCGTCTTCCAGACCGAGAATAGCTCGAGCCTTCTTCGTCGTCGATGTCAACGTGTCCTAATGCCCCCCCTCTATTCTCAATCACTAGCATGTAGCAAAGATGGTCGTTTGGATGATTACTCTCGTAGTTTCCACAGTATCTTTCCCCACATTGATGTTGATTCCTTAACAGTGGTACCACAAGTTGAGCAGCGACGGATAAAAGTGGCGAAGGGGGTTGGGGAGGGGGCTTTGATGTGTTGCGTTGTATGTGTGCGTGAATGTGATTACCAGGGTTCTGTCATGTGAGAAGTATGTAAATGTGTATAATGGGCTGTTGGCTACTGGGGTGGGAGCGGCGTGATGGGTAGAGTAGAGTGTGATGCGTGGATGTGGCAGGGTGTGTGTAAGTGTGGAAATGACGTGTGTGTGTGTGTGGGGGGACTGTTAATGTTTGGCGTAGTATGTTGATGTGACTGTGATTGCCAGGGTTCAGTAGACTAAGGTGTGTGTGTGTGATGTGGCTGTGGGTGGGTGAAAGCCACAGAAAGGTGGGGGAAAGCTGGCACAAGCATGCGTGTGAGGTGGCACAGGTGGACGAACACACTCACAAACCTAAAACGACTCAGAGCCTGGGGGTGGTCATTGGAAGCGGTCGAATCCGAAAAATCAGTATATATGGTCAAAGACAAGCGATCAAGCCCGTGGTAGGCAAATCAGCTGGTGGGTTAAGATCAGGGAGCGGAGTTGGTTATGGGGGAGAGGGGGGTTGGGTTGAGGAGCAGAATAGGTGGGGAGGGCAGGCTTGATGGGGATCAGAGCACAGGTAGATGTTGAGTGGCGATGGGTGTTTTTAGCGACGGCAATGGTCATCAAAAAGTTTTAAAAGGTAACTTGGGTTTGATGAGGAGCTTAGGGGATGCAGAAGCTGTCGGTTCTTTGGTATGCCCTCATTATGACAGTGGGGATGTTGGCTTTGCTATGGAGGATGGGTATTGGGTGGGACTGGGAAGGCGAAGGGCCATTCAAATGGCTTTATTTTTGATAAGCTGCATGGCGACATAAGAGCTGTGGGGAGGGGGGGGGGGCGTTGTAAGTGGCTGGGAGGCTGTGTTCAAAGAGGGCGGATGAAGGCTTTGAAAAGAAGGAGGGTGGGCTTACAGGTGTTAAGGTTGTGGAGTTGGGATTTTGTGCGTGTGATCTAAACAAGTCTGCCACGTAAGGTTAGAATAACATTTCTGTAGTGCTTCAGCCAGGGGTGGCGGATGAGTTTGGAGTTCAGAGTGAGGCCAAGAAACTTGGCTTTGTTGGAGTGGTAAATGGGTGTGTTGTGGAGGGTGATGATTGGAAAGGCATTGGGTTGGTTTTGTTTTTGCTGGGGCTGAAGATGGGGAGGGAGATGGCTTTGGTGGGGCTGAGTTTGATGCGCCAATCAGAACACCAAGAGAAGATTGTATCGAGGTATTGTTGGACATGCTTAGCATATTTAGTTGTATTAGACAGGGGGCCCAAATGACCATGTCATCTTACACACACACACAGCGCACCAAATGTATTGATATAATGTATGTAAACAACCAACCGATATGGACTGCAATCCAGTTAGTTTTATCAATCGACAAACATGGTTAATGACCTTATAATGAGAGGGCGTAGCTCTCTCTTTTGGTCATATAGTCATTTATTGACTCAAGCAAAAATTACATCACACATTTGTTTCTTCCATTGGAAACATACCATGCGTTAACTTTTGAAATAAATTTATTTCCAAGGGAAAAAGGGCGGGGAGGGAATATAATGTTAATTGAGAATGAGGGGAGGGGGAGAGGGGCACAGGGTATGTCGTTTGAAATGGAATAATCGGGGGAAATACTATAGAAAAGGAGGTATAAAATATAACAATAAAAAACACGTTGACACATCAAAGTTGCCTTTTTCCAATGTATTTGTTGATAACAGCTAGAAAATATATGGCGTTATATGGCGCTTAAAAAATATCACTAATCAAACAATGAATATCTAAAATGAAATTTTAAAAGCAACAAATGTTCAAACAAAAGTTATAAATACATCAGCAGTTGAGGGATCCAATTTAATTGTATCTATTACTTATAAGTTTGCAATACAGCGCCCTCTTTTTTCAACGACTCACTACTTAATTTGGATTCTGTCATTGGATTCTGTCGTTGCGACGAGGAGATTATCTACCTACTGTGGTGTAGCGGTTATCATACCTGTCTACAGACTACGAGGCCCTGGGTTCAAGCCTGGGTTGGGTAGACACGCCAGTGTATCACAACTGGTTATCAAAGGCCGTGGACATTGACTTGGTTGTCGATGTTATGTCTGTCCGCACGTCGTACCTGTGTTCTCGCCCGGGTCGTATTAAGCGTTTCGTGATAGCATTTGTACTATTATAACCGAATACGCAGGCGACGACCCCGTCATTGTAATTGTGTGTTCAACTCTCTCTCTCTCTCTCGACGAGGAGACGGGTTACCAGTTCCGACTCCGGTCATTTTTTCGGATGCTCATCGTCTTTAAAACGTAAGCCTGTATTATAAATTTTGTGGGCGGTTTTCAAGTTGTGAAAATCCATGTGACCGGCGGTATCCTTTAAATATATTTGCGATTGGAGGTGGGTGTCTTTGGCTTCCTTGTCGTAGTTGAGCAACGTTTCGATCATCGCTCTGTACTGATACCTGGGTGTGGAGTCACTGATGGGTTTGCCGTTGAGAGACACGTCCACTTAAGAAAACATCGAATGCAACAACTGGTTGACGCTGGCCACTTTTTCGTCGTTGACGTTCGCGTCGCAGTTTGTCCCATCTGCGTTCGTAATCTCGACTTTGAGATACAGTTGGGTGTTATTGATGTCAATGTACTTGGTTCCGGTTCCGGAGATGACGAATTCGATCGGTTCTGCGACGTTCAAACCTCCAAACGGACAGTATTCGACGTACTCGCTGTCTTCGATGACCGTCTGCGTTGGCGGTATGGTAAACAATTCCATTTCGGACTTGGAGCATGGTAAAGAGTGAGCGTGAACGAGAGCCATATTGACGGTTCCGTAGACAAATGACGAATGGGCATTGGCCCCAAGTGTTTTCCCTTCTTATTTGTGGGATTGGGTGTAAAGCGACGGTCGTTGACGTAAATATTGATTCAAACAAGCATCACTCCAGGGATTCTTCGGCTTTGTTATCTTGGCTTTTCGCTGACGAAGTGGGTTCTTTGTACCAGTACCAAGCTGTTGCAATCGCACTTTTGCGCGACCCATGGCTTTGCGTGTCAAACGTTGCCCTGCCGCTTTCGCGTTTTGTCCGGCCATCACGTCTTCCAGTATTCCTGCACCAGTTGTCAACGTTTCTTTTCCAAGCTCGCAGCGCACTTTTTCACAAACGATAGTGCTGTCCTATACAGTCCCGAAGGCATTCCTCCGAGACCGTTGCCTTGTTGATTTCCATTTCCTGCAAACACGGGTAAAGGTCCTGCCATGATGTTATCTGATGTGTAAATGAAGATTGATGTACAGTCCACACAATTATATGGTTAGAGCCATGCGGAACGTCGTTGACGAAAATGTAGCGTAACGATGGTGCGTCTTGACGTAGCGGAGTTTTTTTTTTTTTTGTCACGTTCCATCGCGGAGGGCGATCTCGATCATGTTGATGGGGTTCCTATTGATGGAGTAATAGGCGACGAGTGGAGGTACGACTTCCACGGGCGAGCCAAAATCCGGCAAGTTAGTGACCGAAAATTGTTTCAACAACGGTATTTTGTGATCGCCCACCGGATGGGTTGTGATGATGTCTGTGTACACAAACAGTGGAATGTTTTGCTTCAGCCACGGATAGCGTCCGTATTCCGATTCGCTCGTCAACACATATGGGTCCGACACACCGAGTGTTTACGTGATCTTGCTTTCTAGTTTCACTTCACAATTAAGACAGACGCGTAGTTTTAGATGTCCGTTGCCATTAACACCGTCGAAACGCAAGAAGTCTCTTTGATTTAAAGTTGTTGGTAGATATGTTCTGTCAAAGATCGCCTGTTCGTTATAAAAACGACTTTACCGGACGTAATTCCATGGGATTCCACTTTGAGTGCGTCGCCAATTCCTTGAAGTAAAACTTGCTGGTTTCGTTGCAGATTTGGAGTACGGGTACGTGCACTCGACTAGTCCGACTTCCCACTCGCCGTCCAAATGCAAAGGTCTCGGGAGTTTGTTCTTGTACACAGCGACCGTGCTATCGGGAAACACATCCATGGACCTGTTGCAGGGTAGCGTTATGTAAAACGATTTGGCCATGACGGTGTTGTTTACGTTAATGAAGGCTTTGACTGTTACACATTAAAATTTAACCACGTCTTTGACTCAACTGTTAAATTTGCTGAGATAACCGTACCATTTGACCAAATACTCCCACTTTCCGTCCTTGCGTTTGCGATTTCGCACGATCTTTTCGATTTTGTAGAGGGCATCGGCTTCCTTTTTACCAATCCGTTGCAATTCCTCACTGTTAAACGTACCTTTCACCGGTTCGCCGTCAAGATCTTTCATCGTATACACGATGGGTTGTCGCTGGATTACTTTGTCGATCACAAACACTTCTTCCGTCCATTGGGGTAAGTAACCTTTACGAAACCATCACCATACTGAGTAGAGCTGTGAACGTTTAGGGATTTTAGTAAACGTGTACACGCCAAAAAAAGCGAGCGTGTATCGTGTACACGAGTTTAGTACCGTAATTTTCGGAAATACACCAAAATTGCTCCAAAACTACGGGGCGAAGTAAAAATCGCGCAACCAGTATGGCAAAAGTACTAAATGCATCGTCCAAATAGACGCTGAGTTTTGCTTTCCAAATCGTTAAAAGTTTACTTGTACAGTATAAATCATCATTTTTATGGAAAGTATGCATGGAAATTCAGTTTAAAAAGAACAGATAACTTCCTTTCAATGTCATTTAAACTCAACATCGCGTCACTTTTTTGTCCTATTCGCTGCTGCTTTTAAAGTTCTGTGAAAATCTTGCATACCAAGGCCTATGATATACCTCGCCGTAAAACATTCCAAAACTACGCCACCACCACCACCAGGAAGTTGTGAAATATCAGTCCTCTCGAAAAATGGCCGCCATCTTTGCGGAGCATGCAGAATTTCAGCTCTGTTAAAACTTTTTTCTGTTTATTTATTATGCAATATTTTTCTTTCTTGCAAAATTTATTTGACTCATCAGGTAATATTTACATGTAAATGTACTGATTGTCACGATTCAAGTGTTTTTTTATCAATGAAACGGGGCCTTGATTGCGTGGGATTTAAAGCCTTATCGCCTAACGTTAGGCCTATTGTTAGTTTCACGGTTTACTGCTGCACATTCGCGGTGCATTTTACGAGTTAGATTACTCAGATTTCGGCGAAATCAAAGTGCATAATATTCCCATGATGATTACTGCGCATTTGTGATTCGCACATTTAAAAAGGATTATGCTAATCGGGTTAACAGTTTGTAAAAATTCATTGATTGGAATTTTGTTAGCCGAATGTGTGTGTGATTTGAATCATGAATATTGATTTTCAACGGCAAGACACTAGGCCTATAATGTATGAAAAACGATTACTCGCAATGAAATTTTAGTAAACGTTTACAAGATTTGCGAGCGTGTAGCGTGTACACGCTAAACGGTCACAGCTCTAATACTGAGTTGAACGACGTCTCCGACGCGTAAAGTCGATGTCGGCTTGACTGTAGACTTTGCAACTCCGTACTTGCCACATGTTTAAGTCATTGGTCCAATTCACGTTGTCAGGTGCTGATCCTTTGTCTGCCTGCAGCTTCAACGGTAAACGTGCAGTCTCTTTGAACAATTTTTTAAACGCAACAAGGGATGACGCTCCCGTTTTGTTTTTCAGAGGGATGGCCCTAGTATATTTGGAAAACACGTCGATGCACGTCAAAAGCCATTTCGCTCCTTTGTTATATCGAGAGCAAGTACTAAGATCGACGAGATCGGCTTGCCATTGCTCGCGTTGATGCCGTTCACGATAACGCAATTTCTGGGGTATCTGCGCCGTGATGGTTTATGTAATGTGTAGATATCCTGGTTCTCAAGCCATGTTTGTACTGCTCCTTGTTTCAGGTTTGAAATCGTTTCTTGACCACTGCGTGTAGCATGTCGACTCCAGGGAAACCAGTGGGATGTGATGGATTGTAGTAAATGTTTTGAAGGATCTTTTCCACTTTCTCTTTTTCCCGTCTAAGATATTCTCGTCGTCATGATGAATCACACGTCCTCTATAACAAGCACTGACGCATGTATTGTTTTGTAGAAAATTGCTGATATGTTTGCCATGACGGTTACTTCATTTCTAAATGGGAAGGATCTGAGTGATTGAATTTTGTTAGCTTTCAGGGTACTGCAGCCCCTGGTCCTTTTGCTTATAACGATCTCTCCGTTGTGTACGTGTCATGAAAGATGTTCTTGGTTGAACGTTGATCGTTGTCGTCTTCCCAGGGCCCCATGCGCATTGCTACGGGATGTCTTCTCGATGTAATAGGTGGCATCTTTTTTAACTCCATGGTGGCATCGTCAAATTGTTCTGTGCGTTGAAAACGTTGAAGTTGATCCCACACTTCACGATTACCGATTAACTCTTGAGGAGCATTGATGCGCGACAAACCTCCCACATACGCGTTGCGTCCTTGAGGGGTGAATGATTTTCTGGAATGGATTGCGTCGTTGATCAGATCCACAACGTGGGTTCCAGGCACGACTTGTCCGTCGACCATCAGTTCGCCTTTCGAACTCTATGTCATCTCGCGTAGCACCGTCTTGGTCAACCATTCTGCTTTTCCTGGTAACGCTTTTGGTACGCTGGTGATGACGTCTTCGATGAATTGTCGGTGGTGTCAGCAGGTCCTTCTTTTTCTGTCGGTAAATTGTGTACAGAGCCTAAGCATCTTCGTACAACTTGACTTTTTCCTCGTTGGTGATATCATGTCGTTCCAGAAACTCTCGCATCTTGTCATCCAAAACCATCACCTTGGCCTTGTCCGGTGTTTCAAAGAGCTGCGTGTGTAGCGCGTTGGCGCGTACGGGTTAACAACAACCATTTTCTTCATGGTTACAACAGGAGAGGGATCACGGCAGGCAACAAACTCGGCAGTTGCTTCAGTACCGGGGCGACGATGTATTTTTGGCATTTTGGCTCATAATATTGAAAAACGTTGAGGACATCTAAATCGCATGCACCGGTTTGATGGCACAGTTTAGGAAATTGCTTAAAATCAGTGTTTCATATCTATATGGGCGAAGCACTGGTATGAGTCTAGGGGACGAAGCTGCGGAAGCCCTGCGTTTCACGTGATTCTGCTTTTAGAATATTGCTTGATTTTCTTGCGGTTCAGCGTAATGTTGGTAGCAGAAAATTGCTTAAAATTGTGTCAAGTCTAGGGATGAAGCTCCTGGAACACTAGAAGCCTTGCATTTCTCGCAATTTTGAGAGCAGAAAACTGACTAATATTGTACCGGTTGAAGCCCTGTTAGGGACCTACGGGGTAAAGCCCCTGGAAATCGTACAATTTTCGTGATTTTGATAACAGAAATTGCTTCAACTCGTGTTAAATCCAGGGCATCAGAAGTTCTGTGCTTTTGGTAACTAAACATTGCTTTAAATTATATTAAATTTATAAGGAGAAGTCCTGGTAGAGACCCAGGGGCGAAAACACCGGAAGTCTTACGTTTCTTGTGATTTTCCTAGCTGAAAATTGCATAATATTGTGCGAGTCATGTCCAGGGTTGAAGTGTTGGTAGGGGTGAAGTTCCGGAAGTTTAGCATTGTGTGTGTGGGGAAGGGGGGGGGGGGAGTTGTGTGTGTGTGTGTGTTTCAGAAATTTAAACTTGCTTTAATTCGTTCAACTCCACACTTAAGTTACTTTAAAGGAATATACATTTTTAAACAAATGTTTAAATGAAGGATTACATTGATTATAATATCTCTGTTTAATTAGGGTCCAGGGATGATTTCCATGCTTTGATGTAAGAACAAAAGCTTTGTGAAAGAAACATTTACAACCGACGGTACGTTTGTTTGCAATAAATTGCAGAAGGTGAGAATAAAAAGTCTAAAAAAATATATTCTCAGGACAATTTCTGCACCTCTGTGAGCATTCGGGGCTCTCTCAGAAAGCTTCACTCTGGGCAGTTTCCCTCTCTCCCCCCACCCCCACCCCCTTTCTCCTTATCCACCCTCTCCTCCTGGGCTCGGCCACCACGCCAGCGATTGTTACCATCCTGGCCTGACTGATCGGGCCAAAAGTTTTGATAAAAGTCATTGCCTCAAGCTGTGAAGCAAACTTATATTCCCCTATAACATTCTAATTGCTAGTTAAAATGTGCATGACGGGAATATGGAAATCCGTACTGGTGGTTAGACCCGATTTTTCACCTCAGAAATATTGATATCAAATTGATATCGTATATTCTCTTATAAAAATATTTTCCTTAGACACCCGGTTATCTGCGGTGTAGCCATGTGTAATCAATATTTTTCTTGATAAACCACTGTGTTTCCCTCAGCTTTCTTAATTTCTAAAAATTAAAATGACATGCGCTGCGACGGGAGAAAATTCACCTTTTTGAAAATTGTTGTCTTTACACTTTATAAGTTTAAAACATGTTTTCAGGCTCCCTTATTTCATCAAACACGAGAGATGAAGTCTGACATAATCCTTATTTCATATAACAGAATTAAAAATAAGAAATTTTTCTGGCCAAGTTTCATACGCCCAAAGCAATCTAACACAATTTGTATAATTATTAAATACTTGAATGCTACTACTAAATAGTACTATGGGAGCTGCCATTTTTGACTTCAAAACATGTAGATTATGTTGGAATGCTTTGTATTTCTTTATAATCTACTTCAGATTTTCTGGGGTATGAAAAATTGTTTTTCTCTTGTAAGGGTCAAGGACATTTTTGTGTACTTATGATATTATCAAAACATTTTGTTAATGTGTGTCACATCATTTGGAATATAAACTTTAATAACATTTCTAAAAAAATACATTAAATTCCGTATGTCCAAATTGGGGAAATTATGTCATCATGCACAATATTTCAATACAGAATTAAACAAAATGGTAACCTCCATGTATCGATTTCAAACCTGAATAACTTGAGATAGGAATAAGAATTTGACTTGCTGTGTTTGGTAGTTGGTTAAGATTTGTATCTTCTGTCATATGAAGTAATGGTTGTATAAGACTTTTTGTCTCCCTTAAGCAATATCCTGCCACCAAAAACGTAGGGCTTCAGGGGACCCATACCCCTGGACCCCACCAGGGGTTAACAGGCCCCCGGACCCCATGCCGTTGTGACCTGCTTCGCGTGCGCAGTGCCACCATAGGTTGTACACACTTATACATACAATTTAATTTATTTCCCCTTCCCCCAATAAATTTGTTCTGGCGGCGGCAGTGGTACGAGCACAGTTAAACCTCAAAGTCCATGACATAAGTTAATCAAGCTGAAGAGTCATACTTACAGAGTTTGTTTAATAATGATATACTACCTGTAGTCTTGACGACATAGACGCAAGATTTTCTGCGTTTTCAATGCTAGTGTTCATGAAAGAGGGATTTGATTAAACCGAAGATACACGTGAAGAACTATGATGATGTTTTAAATATTTTAATATGAAATTATCTGAAAAAGTAATTATCAAATTACGTAACTGCTATTTTTACATGATGTGATGATTGCGAACGTAGCCTAACGACAGGTCTCACATATTTAACGTATAACGTTAGGCTTGTTGGTACACAAGTTGGTGCACAATATCATAATAGGCCTATTCAGTTTTAGTGCACACAAAATATTGGTTATCTTATCATCAATGTGTAATATTTATGAGTCTTGAGTTAGGCCCCAATTTTCGCTGGAGCACAATAAATCTTCCTCATTGTACTGTGCACGATTATTCTTAACGTTTAGGCTAAGTACTAACGACACGATTGCTAATTTTGAACAACCAGTTTGTCGGTGAAAACAAAAGCATTTTACCATTACAACCAGTGTGAAATCGGTCACCTTTAGAGGCCTAAATTTTTATGGCTGCTTTGGTATTTTTACAGGAAATTGTCGCAATTTTGGAGGAAAGATCATTTTCAAGTTTGAAGTAGGCCTATTTGTATCATGCATAAGCAGAATAAAGCGTGGTGTTCACTTGTGCACAAATCGTAGCACGTTTTCAACGACAAAGAGTCCCGGATGTTCAAAATGCCTGGATGACCGAATACTCAAATAGTATTGCATAACCTCTTCTACAGTACAGTGGTCACAAAAGAGCATGAAAATTAATACCGACGCCTTTATCTTTTGCCTAATGTAACCATACAGACATAAGGCTGAACAAATTTAATTCCTTGTGAAAAAGGGTACAAATTGTAAATTTTCTGGAAGAAATTCAGTATCTTGTGTACAGGACGTTAGCGTTGCAACTTATGTTGCAAACGCGTGCGTATAACTTGAAAAAGGAGGGGCCAAAACGGGCGCAGATACAACAAAAAACCACACTGTCTGTTCTTTATAAGTTGGCGGGATAACGGATACTGAATCCGTGGCTTTTTGCACTGTTTCTTTTCTGACAAAAAAAGTAGTAGAAGTCATTGTACGAATAATAATTACTGGGGAACTTAGGCTACTGTGGTGGGGAGGGGGGGTGGTAGGTGCGGACACACTCTTGCAACCCTACCCTATGCACCTGTTAAGGTATAGGTTTCTAGTAACTGTACAAAGCCTATATTTATTGAATGCATCTTGTTTCTAAACTAGTCAACTAATGCAGTCATAAACTTATTGCATGGAATTAATAAAGTAAGAAAAGTAACATTAGAAATGAAAAATTGAAAATTCCTCTGAAAAATCCTGTTGGTATATTTTACATATAAATGTTTGTTTTTATTTTCAGTTGATTGAAGCCAAAGCAGTGACCTCATGTACAACCGTCAAAGACCTGAAGTTCCTGGATCTCACAAAACATGGAATAGGTAAGAAATGCATTCGTGACAAAGTTTAGGAAGTTTCAGTTATTTTTTGTAGTGCCTTGCTTGGTACTAGATAAAAAGGAAAACAAAAAGTTGTAAAGAAATAACTTAAAGGATTAGTTTAGTGGTCAAGCATAACTATCTTATATGGAAGAGGACTTCAAAAGAAAGAAAATGGTGAAAAAAAGCATCGCAAAATTTTATTCTGTTAAGGAGATATTCAAGTTTAAAGTTTGGTATTATTTGTGTAGAAATGACTGAAATCAGACTAGTTGTGATGTCACAGCCTAAGATTCCTCAAAATCTTGATGTATTTTAAAGAAAGCTTATTTAATGTTTTCACTATTCAAATTACTTTTCCTCAAATTTTCTTCAGGTGGTATATTATAAATAATTTTCCTATTTTCAATTTTACTACTTTTTTGACATATCCCATGGTTTTTAAGCCACAAAATTGCAGGACAAAATATGATAGAATAAATAAAGACTGAGGACTCTGAGTCTATGACATCACTACTAGTGATGTCATACATAGTCGTTTCTACACAAATGATACTAAACTTTAAACTTAAATATCTTCTTAACAGAATAAGATTTTTGAATGCTTTTTTCACCATTTTGTTTCTTTTGAAGTCCTCTTTCATATAAGATGGATATGCTTGACCACTAAACTAATCCTTTAAAACTCCCATCCTACAAAGGGGATATGCTACAGTACAGCTGATTCTTTCCAAAGGAAAATTTAATGTATTAGGTTGTAGATGTTTCTACAGTACACAAAGACACACAACTCATTGCTTTAATGTTACAGAATGTCTCTATATTTCTTAACAGTATAATACAACAAGTAAAAGGCCCGCCAGAATAGGTCTTGTGACATTGTAGATGGCGCTATACATAAACGTATATCTGACCGGTAACACTACAAGGAAAACAGTGTAAACTTGGAATAGAAATAAGGGATACCCTTTTTTTGTGCTCTTTAAAGTTTTTTGATATGGCTGTATGGGAGCCCAAATTTTCAGTTTGTTCCAAGGGCTACATGATCCTCTTGGCAGCCTTGTTTGTCATACAAATAACATAACAAGATGACAGGCTAAGAAGGGTTAGTCACCCCATAAAAAGTCCAAACTAAGACCACCACCACAAAAAAAAAAATAAAAAAAATGTATTAATAATCATCATGGTTCAAATCATTTCATGAACTGTCTACTGTACATTGACACAAAATATATAATATCAATTTGTACATACTTGTGATATGTTCAAAGAAGCAGTGGGGTAGTTAAAGTTGGGGGGGGGCAGCGGCAATTGCCAAAAAGTCAGAAAATTTGCAGAAATTCAGTATGTTGGTTATTGTTTTAGTAATCCTGATAAAACCCATGGGTCTTAAGAGGTCAGTTGTATACCATCCATATGTGAAAGAAGGATCACAAAATTTCTGAAAACCAAACTTTTCAAGTTAGGCCTACCAAGTTAGCAAATTTGAGACTTTTTTCTCTCAAAAATCCTGAAGTTTTTCCTCTAAATATTCAGTTTTTCCTCAAAATGTCTGACTTTTTCCTCAAAAGTTCTGTAGTATTCCCTCAAAATTCTTCAAGTTTTCTCAAAATATCAGGAGTTTTTCTCAAAATATCCTATGTTTTTCCTTGAAATATCTGAATTTTCCTCAAAGTTTTTGAGGTATTTCTTCAAAATTCTTGAAGTTTTCCTCAAAATATCAGGACTTTTTCCTTGAAATATCTGACTTTTTCCTCAAAATATCTGACTTTTTTCTCAAAATTTCCTCCGAACTATTTCCTCAAAATTCCGAAAAAATTTCCTCAAAATATCTAACATTTTCCTCAACATATCTGAAGTTTGTCCTCAAAATATCTAACTTTTCTCAAAATTTATGAATTTTTTCCTCAAATTATCTGACTGCTTCCTCAAAATTTTCGTCAAAACTTTCCCTACGCCACTGCAAAGAAGTATATATATTTATGTATTTATACATTACATACCATGTACATTAAAGAGTCTTAATTTTTATTCCTCACTATATCAGCTTGGAAATCAATCAAAGGGGCTTGGAATTGAAAGAGCTGAATTGGTTGATTGTTTGTAAATTGATTTTATACATAGGAACTAGGTGGTGGAAGGGGAGGGGGGCACTTTTCCGAAAAATGACAAAAGTTCCTCTTTTGAAAATGAAAAGTGACTCTCAATTACTGTCCCAATAGTAGGAAACTGGTGACTTTTGTCAGTCCCACATATGGGAGGAATGTGTCCCCATTGGAAAAGTGCCCCTTTCTTAAAATGAAGTGCCCCTTTCTTAAAATGAAGTGCCCTTCTCTTTAAATAAAGTGCCCCTTTTATTCTACTTTGTTGTTTAGGCTCACTTATTCTGTCTACAGATTGGGATGGAGGACATGCATATTACTTGAAAAGAGCCCACTAAGACGTTGTGCCCCCTCCTCCCACTTTTCGAAAGCTTCCTACACCCCTGATTTAATATTTGTTTTGTATATTTGCAGCAATAATAGAGTATCTGCAGAAATGTGGCAGCTTGCAGACTTTGTTATTACCTAATAACAACATCTCTATTGTTGAAAACCTGGCCCTTTGTCATCAACTGTGGCATCTGGATTTAAGCTGTAATGATGTAAGTATTGCAATTATGTCTGTTCTGTGACTTTTGAGATGATGTTTTTCTGTTATTTTTAGTAGCTTTTGTCATGTTGCATTCTGTGTGTGATGAGGCTCTTACAGGGTATTTTTTACAGAGTATTGAAATAGAGATGGCGATATATTCATACTCACATATTTTATACTAATTCCTGAAAATTAGGCAGTGGATTTTATTGTATATGTCTAAAAGAGTGTTGTCAGCACTATAATGACTAGAAGTGCCAAAAATCTGAAACGGAGAGTATTATTTGATTAGGGATGTTACCTAAGGGATATCAAGTGCAGCTGCCAAAAAGTATGTACAAGTTAAAGGAATATTTCTGTAAATTTTCATGTTCATGTATATATATATATATATATATATATATATATATATATATATATATATATATATATATATATATATATATATATATATATATATATATATATATATATATATATATAATGTATATATATATATATAAATATATATATATATATATATATATATATATATATATATATATATATATATATATATATATATATATATATATATATATATATATATATATTTATACATATACATATACATATATGTATATATACATATATATATATATATATATATATATATATATATATATATATATATATATATATATATATATATATATATATATATACACATATATATATATATATATAAATATATATATATATATATATATATATATATATATATATATATATATATATATATATATATTATATAATCATCATCATCATCATCATCATCACTTGGCATAGTCAACTGACTGTGGTCCGCCTTCCCCTCAGATTATAATAATTCAGTGGAACAGTAGGTAACGCTGCCACCAGTTGTTCCCGTGTCAGTGCAGCGTGCCATAGTTGGCTCACACCTTTACCACTCAACACAATCACATTCGCGACCCAGTGAAACTTGGGCCGACCTCTCCCATGTTGTGTACCAGCTGGAAGACCTGCCTTGTCTGATCACATGGCCTTACCAAGCGGCTTTTCTCTGTAACACCTCACCATCAGAAAGGCACCATGACCACCTATCATTTCCATCAAGCTATCATTGGTGACAAAATCTGACCACTTGATCCCCAACAGCATTCTCCAAATTGTTCTGCCAAATTGTTATGATAGGGGATTATTAATGTACCATGTGTAATGTACCATGTTGATATCATTTTCCGCTTAAAAGTTATTGCATTTCAAAGATTGCTTGAGTGTGTTCAAAAGTGACCTCGCAGTGTAAAATGTGATGTCATACAGGCAGATCCAAGACAATTCGTATGGATTGCTGTTAAACAAAAACAATTTTTTTTTTGGTAAGAGAGTGACGTTCATGAACAGATGGGCAAAGCACAATCTTAGTATAAAGTGTATGTTATACACCATTTCAATAAATAAACAACCAATGCTTCCAGTAATTTAGAAGAGGCAATTAATTTTTAAAGAAATATACAAAATTGTCTTGGATTTGCCTTAATAATATCACACTGACATTGCTTGACATTGTGAATCTTTGAAATGCAATAACTCATAAATGGAAATAGATATGAGTGTGATTTTTCCACCAAATTATATTTTTTCATATTCATATATATGAAAAGGAAAATTCATGGGAATATTCCTTCAATAAATATTTCAAAAAAAAAAGTAGAAAACCATCACCAACAAACTTAAGCCTCTTCATCAATTGTTGAACCAATCTATCAGGATTGGAAAGAATCATCCAAGTTTTTAGATGTTCATGCAAAGTAAGACTAGGAATTTACCATCTACCTTTGCAATTTGACCAACTTTTTCAAGCTAGATAAACATTTTTGTACTTGACAGACACTTTACCGTTTGGTTTTTTTAATTTTTTTAATTGTGATCTATAATACTTATATTTCTGCATAGACTATTGCATATGCTAGTGCAGGGTTAATTCATAATCTGCTGTTTTTTTGCAGAGGATAATAGCATAGAGAAGCTGGGCAGAGATTTAGCGATGCATCAGGGCGAATCCCAAGTTCATCCAGCATTATCTCTGCAATCTGCTTCTATGCATCATCCTGTGCTGAAAAATAGCGCACTATGAATTAATCCTGTTCATAACTATTTTTTATCAAAAATTGCAAATAATTTGTGTAAGATCATGACAATATGAACATGCATTGTTTACAAATACCCACATTGTACTTCGAGCGAGAACAATGGAAATTTTAGATGCACTTCCAAAATATTAGTGTGCATGCGCTTATCCATTCAGCACAGGATAATACACCTTACCTGCAATACATTCTGTATACTATATGAATTACTGAATAAAATGCATGAATTATAATAGCAAATGTTGCTTCATTATTTCAGAAATTTTCTTTTCTTTTCCTCTTCATCTTAGATCACCAACTTGTACGCATTATCTCGTTTCATTGCTCTCGAACCTCAATTTGGCTTTTAATGATTTATCTTGGAGTGAGCTGATGAAGATTCGGCACATGCACATCTTGGAACTGTATCTCCATGGCAACAAGAAACTGGAGAAAGACCCCAATTGTAAGTAGGGCTGTCACAATATGGGTTAATCAGATATCCATTAGCATGGACAAAAATATCACGATATTTCACCATATTGCAATATCTATGAACTATTATTCATTTTAGAAACTTCACACTCTTTCCTCCTTAAAGAAAAAACTTATCTTTTTCTGGATCTCCAGCCATGTTAGCATCCCCAGCAATGACAGAGCCGCCAACAATGCTCTGTCGAATTACATCTCTCCTTTTCCTATTCCGCACTCAGACCTCCTTTTCTTCACTTTCAGCTACCTCAGTAATGCCTGGCAAGATTTCTGGAATATCGAGACCAGTAACAAACTTCGCACCATTAAACCCAAAGACCAGCGTCTCTCTGCACAGTTGCAACCGCAGGGAGGACATTGCTATCACCTGCATCTGCTTCTCGCCACACCTTTCTCACCCACTCTTACTTACTTTCCGGCTCCCCTGCTCATCTCTGCCCTACAAGCAACACCGATCTATTGATCAAGCATATCCTCTTAAACTGTCCCTTATACCTGAACTCCAGATCACACCTCTCCCTCTCCATCTTAATTTCCGATTTTTTCAAGAACAATCTTACCTCCAACTTTATCACTTTTCTCTGCAACGTCAATTTATTCCACCTGATCTAAACCTCCCTTTCCTCCCCTTCTCTTCCTTACCTTCCTCACCTTCCTTTTATTACCTTAACTTCTTTCACTTACCCACCTTCTCTCCCTCCATCCCACCTCTCTTTCCTCTCTGTCCTAACTCAAGCACTTTAGTTTTTAACACCCTCTTGGCACATTTGATTCTGACTGTTGCGGTGCCGTTAAACATCAACAAATCAAACCAAACCATTTTAGAAAACTGTTAACTACCTAAGAGCTAATGAAAGGAAGCATAACAGAATTGGATATGCTGCAAACATTCTGTTAAAATCTTATTTATATCAATTACTTATAAAATTCTGTTTCACAAATTTGTGCTTTAATATGCAGTTATTATTATCATTATTATTATTATAATCATTATTATTATTATTATTATTATTATTATTATTATTATTATTATTATTATTATAATACCAAATATCATAGTGCTAAAATTCATGAAAAACATGCTCATAAGCACTGTACATGAAATGTAATTTAGATTAATATAATTAAAAGTTATAGTCCATATGCTAGCTTAAATAGATATATTTTTAATAAAGATTTAAAAGTGTTCAAATCTGAACAGTCTCGGACATCACTTGGAAGGTTGTTCCAGAGTGCTGATGCTATTGCAGTTTACATGAATATGTTGGTCAAGGTATTTTTGATATCATGAAGAAAAAAAAAACGATATCATGAAATCGCAGAAATCTAGAAAAATGTTTTAATAAAATATACAAAGACTTTTAAAGATGTCACATTTCAGTCTTTTTACAGAAATCATAAGAATGAAAGGATTAGTTCAGTGGTCAAGCATGTTTATCTTATTTGAAAGGCACTTCAAAGGAAACAAAGTGGTGAAGAAAGCATTGCAAAATCTTATTCCGTTAAGGAGATATTCAAATTTAAAGTTTGGTATCATTTGTGTAGAAACGACTGAAATGAGACTAGTTCTGATGTCATAGCCTCAGATTCCTCAAAGTCTTTATGTATTCTATCATATTTTGTTGTGCGATTTTGTGGCTTAAAAACCATGGGATATGTCAAAAAACTGAATCTAGGAAGTGTATTTATAATATACAACCTGAAGAAAGTTTGAGGAAAAGTAATTTAGATAGTGAAAAAATTCAATAAACCTTCTATAAAATACATCAAAACTTTTAGGATTCTGAGGCTGTGACATCACAACTAGTCTGATTTCAGTTGTTTCTACAGAAATGATACCATTTTAAAAGTTAGATATCTCCTTAGCAGAATAAGATTTTGCAATGCTTTCTTCACCATTATGTTTCTTTTGAAGTAATCTTTCATATAAGATGGACATGCTTGACCACTGAACTAATACTTTACAATTCCATAACTGTGGGTCTCCATTCACCAGTACTTCACAACTGGTTTATCAAATGGCCATGAACATCTCTAAATAACCTTAGCTGTGGAGAAAGGGATGCAAAATACACTTATCTATCTACCATCCTTATTCACTTCAAACCTTCAAACCCCCACAGACCACATCCCCAACTGGAACCTTAAGAGAGCCAACTGGCCCCTTTTTGAAACCCTCTGCAACTCTCACCTCTCTCCCATCTCCTCAAGGGTGAGGATCCCATGTCAAACTTCAGTAACATTTTCATCAACATCGCCACCTGTTCCATTCCCAAAACTTCCAAACCCCCTAACCACCCCCAATTCCTGGTTTAACTATGACTGCAAAACCGCCATCAAGATCAGGAAAAAAGCCCTCAGAAACTTCAAGACAAACCCGACTACCCACAACCTTAACCTCTTTCGCATCAGCCATGCCAAAGCCAGGCACACTATCAAGGACAGTAAAACCAAACCAGCACTTGCAACAACTTCATCTTTTCTCTCACCACCAACACCCCCACTAAGAAGTTTTGGAGTATAGTTAACAACTTCCATGACAGGATAGGCAATTCTCCCATGTTTCCTGAAATGATGATCTTTTCAATGGGAAAAAGGATATCGCTAACCACCTCGCCGCCTCTTTCAGCAACACTTCATCCTTGGCCAACTGCCCTATCGTTTTAAAGCCAGAAAAGCTTGCGACGAAACCCGGAGTATTACCTATCCCTCTGACAACACCAAGAGCTACAGTACAACACCCCTCTCACCCTATCTGAATTAAAGCAAGCCACCCACGATGCTGGCTGCACCTCCAAGGGCCCAGATAATATCCCCTACCAGTTCCTGAAACATCTCCCCAACAAGGCCACCGCTACCCTACTCACCATCCTCAACCACATTTGGTCCTCACACTCCTTCTGCCCTATCGGGAGGACAGCTATCATCACCCCCATCCCCACACCGGGGAAGGACAGCACTGATCCCTCCAACTACCACCCCATTGCCCTCACCTGTTGTCTCTGTAAATTATGAAAAAGATCATTAACCAAAGATTAAACTGATTCCTTGAGACCAACAGAATCTTCTCCCCTCACCAAAACGGCTTCCGGAAATGTTACAGTACCCTGGACTACTTAATCACGCTGGACACTGCTATCCGGGAATCCTTTGCAAAAAAGGAACACCTCATTGCCATCTTTTTTGACCTCGAGAAAGTTTTTGACACTACTTGGGAAGAATTTAAAAGCGTTTCGACGAGAGAAAAGCTAGTGGAGGAGTAGAAGATGGTGAAGTCATCCACGTAGAGGACACGTTTGGTGTTGGGGCCAAAGTTGTCATCGATGTTCTTAATGCTCAGGGTGAAGAGAGGAGGGGGAGAGGAAGCTGCCTTGGAGGACACCCTCTTCTTCGGGATAGGGGTTGGAGAGGGTGTGGCCAATACAAACTTGGAACTGCCTGGGTGAGAGGAAGTTTTTGATAAAGATGGGGAGGTGGCCTCTGAGGCTAATGTTGTGAAGCTTGCTGGTAATTCCAACTTCCCTTCTCCGTAAACTTCTTTCTCCCCCTCTGCAGGAAAAGTATATACCCAGCCATCTTGGCATCCCTGGAAATGACAGAGCTGATTCAGCCGCTAAGCTTGCCCTCAACCTCCCCCTACTCCCTTTCACATCAAACCGCTTACCGCTTCCATTGTTCATGGCCGCTGGCAAACCTTATGGAACTCCAAAATTGATAACAGACTCCACGACATCCAGCCCACCAGTCTGACCAAACCAACCACCCACAATTGCTCCCATATCAACAACATCCACATTACCCACCTTAAAATAGGTCACACCCACCCCACTCACTCCCACCTCCTTACTGGCTCCCCACCCCTCTGCAACAATTGCCATTACCCCCTCACAGTCCACCACCTCCTTGCCTCCCCCTGCACAACCTCCCCAGAGCTTTCCTCACCCCTCACAACTCCATACCTGAGCTCTTCTAGAAAAACCCTCCAGATAAAATTATCTCCTTCCTTCATTGTGCCTCTCTCTACAACCATATTTAGTCCTCCTCTCCCACCCCCTCTACCTACTTTACCCATTTTTTGCACCCCTGCACTTCCCCTCTTGATCCCAGCTTCCTGGTTATTAGTCCCCGTACTTCTCTCAGACTCCTCCTATTTTCTTTTTTTCGTACCTATGGAATGATCTAAGCTCTCAGGCACAATTTAAATCTCACTGTCATGGTGCCGTTAAGCCCTCATCAAACAAAGAAACAAACAAACCATCCTCAATGAAATAAAACTTTGAAACACTTTCCTAATTTCCATTTAGTTCCTTCATATTCCTCTGTGATAAACGATAAATATGCGTGACCACTGAACTAATCAAGCGCTTGACCAATCATACGTGTGGTTGCCAGGGACAACCAACAATCTTATTCAGGCAACCGTGATATTTACTTCACCTGCCCAGATGGAAACCTTGGTTTTCATTAAGATTTTCATTTCCTCAGATAACCTTTTTATTTTTTGAGGACAACCACAAAATTAGATACTCCTGCCCACTTGTTTTTTGGTTGATTTGTCGATATCTCTGCTACCATTCAATAATGGTATAAGACTTTTGAACACTTTCCTAATTTTAATTTGGCCCTTCATTTCTCGCTGATATTTAAGACGAACGTGCATGACCACTGAATTAAGGACCCACAAAAATTTGTATTAACTTATCACTCTTACATGCATCAGTTTTAAAAGAACCACAGATTTGCCTTTTTCTCTCGGATCAGTCCAATAAGTATTTTATTTTGCTATAAGTTAATGAAAAAAACATGTATTTACAAAAAGTGATACATTGTTTTATTTATTTCTACTGATGTGGTTGACTTTGAGCCTGACAGCTGCAAATCATTGTAATGAATTGGCTCGGAAGAAAATGCCCTCCAGCATCATTTTTCCAATTGGATTAGAGTGATAATAATTTGTTTACAGGGCCTAAATCTTTGCATTGTTTCTTCACAGATCGGGCTCATGTGATTGATTGTTTGCCGGCTACCTGGGTTCTAGATGGAAGCTTAGTGACAGGTAAGATTAAAAGTCATTGTAGTAAAGGAAATTTAAAATGGAATACAGGTTAATGCAAAGTTAATGCTGTATCCCATCTTGATGACTAAAAATGAAAACTTTCAAATTATTTAAGGTAATTGAATTTCAAAACATAATTTGTTTTGCCATAGATGTGTTTATATGGCATCACTCTTTGTAGTAGACTTACTTCACCAGTCACTTTTAAACTTACTTGTGGTTATATGGCATCACTCTTTGTAGTAGACTTACTTCATCAGTCACTTTTAAACTCACTTGTGTTTATATGGCATCACTCTTTGTAGTAGACTTACTTTACCAGTCACTTTTAAACTCACTTGTGTTTATATGGCATCACTCTTTGTAGTAGACTTACTTTACCAGTCACTTTTAAACTCACTTGTGTTTATATGGCATCACTCTTTGTAGTAGACTTACTTTACCAGTCACTTTTAAACTCACTTGTGTTTATATGGCATCACTCTGTGTAGTAGACTTACTTCACCAGTCACTTTTAAACTCACTTGTGTTTATATGGCATCACTCTTTGTAGTAGACTTACTTCACCAGTCACTTTTAAACTCACTTGTGGTTATATAGCATTACTCTTCATAGTAGACTTACTTCATCAGTTACTTTTAAACTCACTTGTGGTTATATGGCATCACTCTTTGTAGTAGACTTACTTCACCAGTCACTTTTAAACTCACTTGTGTTTATATGGCATCACTCTTTGGAGTAGACTTACTTCAGCCTTTACTTTTAAACTCACTTGTGGTTATATAGCATTACTCTTCATAGTAGACTTACTTCACCAGTCACTTTTAAACTCACTTGTGTTTATATGGCATCACTCTTTGTAGTAGACTTACTTCACCAGTCACTTTAAAACTCACTTGTGGTCATATGGCATCACTCTTTGTAGTAGACTTACTTCACCCGTCACTTTAAAACTCACTTGTGTTTATATGGCATCACTCTTTGTAGTAGACGTACTTCACCAGTCACTTTTAAACTCACTTGTGGTAATATGGCATCACTCTTTGTAGTAGACTTACTTCACCCGTCACTTTTAAACTCACTTGTGGTTATATGGCATCACTCTTTGTAGTAGGCTTACTTCACCAGTCACTTTTAAACTCACTTGTGTTTATATGGCATCACTCTTTGTAGTAGACTTACTTCACCCGTCACTTTTAAACTCACTTGTGGTTATATGGCATCACTCTTTGTAGTAGACTTACTTCACCCGTCACTTTTAAACTCACTTGTGTTTATATGTCATCACTCTTTGTAGTAGACTTACTTCACCAGTCACTTTTAAACTCACTTGTGGTAATATGGCATCACTCTTTGTAGTAGACTTACTTCACCCGTCACTTTAAAACTCACTTGTGGTTATATGGCATCACTCTTTGTAGTAGGCTTACTTCACCAGTCACTTTTAAACTCACTTGTGGTCATATGGCATCACTCTTTGTAGTAGACTTACTTCACCCGTCACTTTTAAACTCACTTGTGGTAATATGGCATCACTCTTTGTAGTAGACTTACTTCACCAGTCACTTTTAAACTCACTTGTGTTTATATGGCATCACTCTTTGTAGTAGACTTACTTCACCCGTCACTTTTAAACTCACTTGTGTTTATATGGCATCACTCTTTGTAGTAGACTTACTTCATCAGTCACTTTTAAACTCACTTGTGGTTATATGGCATCACTCTTTGTAGTAGACTTACTTCACCCGTCACTTTTAAACTCACTTGTGGTTATATGGCATCACTCTTTGTAGTAGGCTTACTTCACCCGTCACTTTTAACCTCACTTGTGGTTATATGGCATCACTCTTTGTAGTAGGCTTACTTTACCAGTCACTTTTAAACTCACTTGTGGTCATATGGCATCACTCTTTGTAGTAGACTTACTTCACTCGTCACTTTTAAACTCACTTGTGTTTATATGTCATCACTCTTTGTAGTAGACTTACTTCACCAGTCACTTTTAAACTCACTTGTGTTTATATGTCATCACTCTTTGTAGTAGACTTACTTCACCAGTCACTTTTAAACTCACTTGTGGTTATATGGCATCACTCTTTGTAGTAAACTTACTTCACCAGTCACTTTTAAACTCACTTGTGGTTATATGGCATCACTCTTTGTAGTAGACTTACTTCACCAGTCACTTTTAAACTCACTTGTGGTTATATGGCATCACTCTTTGTAGTAGACTTACTTCACCAGTCACTTTTAAACTCACTTGTGGTTATATGGCATCACTCTTTGTAGTAAACTTACTTCACCAGTCACTTTTAAACTCACTTGTGGTTATATGGCATCACTCTTTGTAGTAGACTTACTTCACCAGTCACTTTTAAACTCACTTGTGGTTATATGGCATCACTCTTTGTAGTAGACGTACTTCACCAGTCACTTTTAAACTCACTTGTGGTTCTATGGCATCACTCTTTGTAGTAGAATTACTTCAACTGTCACTTTTAAACTCACTTGTAGAATATATGAAATTTGTTATAATGTTCTAAACAGAAGATCATATCAAAGTATTGTTTCACCATTGTGTTTATAATGGTCCTGTATCATATGGAATGCAGGTGTTTGAACACACAAATAAACAGTGAATGAGTGTTTCAAATTGCTGTAATTAATACCTTTTTCTCTTCAGCTGGTGAACGAATTCAAGTTGAAAGGTTCTTCCAAGATTCGGCTTTATCAAACCATCCTGTTGTGAGTTGTTTGTTATGCTACTGTTACATTATATCTATTTATTCTGATCTTAAGTCAAATTCTTCCTTCCCTCCCCCAATTCTCCCCCCCAAATCTCCCCCACCCCAATTCTCCCCACCCCAATTCTCCCCCAAAATCTCATGTACCCCAATTCTCCCCAAAATCTCATTTACCCTAATTCTCCCCCCCTCCCCATTGGCTTATAGATCTATTAACAGTTAATAACAACTTGAGCTAAATTTAAAGAAAATACACTTATAAACTATGAAAATAGCAAAAACTTTCATCAAAATTGGTTAAAAAATTAACTATTTTACAGCAATTTAAATTTTCAGGCTTTTTTATAATAAATTTAAAAACATGAATTTCCTTATATCAACTTGCTGTTTTTCATTCCTTCATCAACGGTCATTGAATTTGAGCGTTGAATATCGCCAAGACAGTTTGAATCTCCATCATATCCTTATTAAGATAATAAGGAACAAAGTGGGAAAAAACTATGTTAATATATTATTCCATTTAGAAGTTACAAAATTATAACTATATTTTGAATTTGGAAAAAAGTGACTGATTGGCAACATCTGTGATGTCATAAAGACACTTTCAACAAAAGAGAAAGCAGTATGATAATAATCAGTGACTGAAATTTAGGACAGAAATTTAAAGTATTACAATAAGATTTTGAGCTGTCTTTTCTTTCAGACATCACAACATTTCCCTACATTAAGAATTCTTCAAAATTTGATTAGACGCAACTCGTAACTTACATGTGCTTTGGCATAATTTAAAGACTGTTCTGTTCTCAATTTAAAGTTGATTCTGGTGAATCTCTAACTGTCCATACACCTTTAAAAACTCTACTATGAATTTTTCTTTCTTTCTTGAAAGTATTAAACAGTAGGTATCCTTTAAGGAATATTCTCATGGAGTTTCATTTTTTTATATATGATAGAGAAATATTTTAGAAACAAAATGGTGAAAAAACTTTGTTTAATATATTATTCTATTTAGAAGTTAGGAAATTACAACTTATTTTTGAATTTGGAAAAAAGGTGACTGATTGGCAACATCTGTGATGTCATAGAGACAATTTCAACAAAATGTCTTTTGTATTTCTTTAAAACTGATTTGGATTTTTTTTTCTCATTGAAAATGTGATGCACACCAAAGAGAAAAAAAAGTTTTCTTGTAAATTATTTATTCCACCCTATCCTATAATGAACCAAAAATGCTGTTCAAAAATGTAAAAAAAATGTGATTAAATTTATAAGAAATACATACAAACTGTATTGGATTTGCCTTGATGACATTACCAAGCTGAAGTACATATACTATACGAGGTGTTTTTAAGAACATTTTTCTACTCTTTTAATTGTTGTAACTTCTAAACAGAATAAGATATTAACATAGTTTTTTTACCACTTCATTTCTATCAATTTTCTATCATATATGGTAAAATGAAAATCAATGGGAACATTCCTTTAAACCTGTAATTAGTATTCTGGTGTTTTTTTCTTCTAATCCTGTTTTGTTTTCCACCTTTCTGTTGACAGAGACACAAACTCACAAATGAACAGTTCATTCCGTCTCCCCTAAAGAAAATTCAAGTAGAGGGAACCTACGGAGAGAGGGTAAGTTTCCCAACTCCTCCATTTGTATTTTTTTTTAATTTGGTATCCCCATGCATTTGTTTATAGCTAGGAAATAGTTTTGTGAATGAAATTTACATCCCACAACATGCTTGGTATTCACAATTTTTTGCCCTTTTTGGGAATGGCAGAACAATTCTTGTAATAGAACATTGTCACTGTCATAGGATCATGTCAAGAGGTCATGTGCCCCCACCATTCCCTCCCCCCCCTGTCCCCTTCCTGAAGAAGGTATTGTGTTCCAGGTACCCCTTCTCCATTAAGCACAAGCTGGTTGTGTCTGCTTGTGTACCGTGGCTCACCTAGAAGAATTTGATGTCTTGTAGGTACCTGATCTGGTGATATCACAGATCAGGTATGCTTTGCCATACTTTGTACACCTTTTTAAATCTGTGTATCAGCAATTTCCAGAAAACCAATTGAGATAATATCACATGGCTGAAAGTCACATACACATAATGGACCAATGGTATATTGGGGGAATCTTATCGACCAATCAAATACTGGGGTCCTTTCGCCATCTGTACAATTTACAAACGGTATGGGACGAAGGGTATGACAAACTGCTCTTGAATGCCTTAATCATATGTGCACACGCAGTGTAGCATTTTTCTTGCAGCAATCTTGTAGCAACTTCAGCTGATCGGGTGAGTAACAAAGGGAAAATTTCCCTCGGCAATTGATTGGGTGAAGTATTGGAGAAATCACGCTCGGCTAAAATCAGTTTGAAATGGTCTATAGCAAGGGTTCTTAATCAAATTTTTCGAAGGGCCATCATTTCATAACAGCTTCAGACCGTGGGCCAATCACATGACAAAGCCAGTGTCATGTGACAAACAAAACTCGTCAAAACAATCCCTGAATACAAACAAGTTGATTAAAAGGATGTATGCCAGATGTCAGCGGTTCTCTTATTTACCTTCCTTTGACAAGCCGCGAGCTCAATTTATAGTGGAATTAAAGATAACATTTTATTTGATAAGCCATAATGTTTTAGTGAGCTGATCTGCCTGGAAAAAAACAAAATAAGCGAGTATTTTGCGATTTTTACCGATCCCATTTGGATTGATCTTACATGCAATGCACTGTGTTGCATTATATAATGACTATTGTTCGCGGGCCAGATTGGATTGTCTGGCGGGCCAGATTTGGCCTGCGGGCTGCCTATTAAGAATCACCGCTCCATAGGATCTTTACATGTAATGTGTCAATTTTTTGTGTCAGATGGAAAGAATTGAGAAGATTTTATAGAATGTTAAAGAGGCAAAATCGTCATATGGACACAATGTTTAGAATTTGATTCCAATTGTTTGATTGGTTGAAATTTCAACCAAATGCTGCACAATTCGTTGGGTTTTATTTCATGGTATATTTTAAACAAAACCCGGGTAGAAGTTAACACATGTAATACCCCAGTAGATTAGTGTCGATGGGTAACGTTATTTTTCAAACTAACAGTCGTGAATTCGAGACCAGGCAGAATCTCTTTTTTTTGTGCTATTTGCTTTGTCTTTTTTTCTTTCCTTGTAATTTGACTACTACTGTAGTATTATCTTACTAGTGTTATCTTACTACTACTGTAGTATTATCTTACTAGTGTTATCTTACTACTACTACTACTGTAGTATTATCTTACTAGTGTTATCTTACTACTACTGTAGTATTATCTTACTAGTGTTATCTTACTACTACTGTAGTGTTATCTTACTACTACTGTAGTGTTATCTTACTACTACTGTAGTATTATCTTACTACTAGTGTAGTGTTATCTTACTACTACTGTAGAATTATCTTACTGATATTTCACTTTCAATTTTTGTTTTTGACAAACACGTTGAAAAAAAAAAAAATATCTTACTGATATTTCACTTTCAATTTTTGTTTTTGACAAACACGTTGAAAAAAAAAAAATTCTCGTAACATTATAACGTTGTGCACTGTGCATGAAACACACACACAATGTGCCAGTAACATTATAACATTGTGCACTGTGCATTAAACACACACACAATGTGCCAGTAACATTATAACGTTATGCACTGTGCATGAAACTACACACAATGTGCCACTGTCTGACCAGAGAGCGTGACGTCATTCGCTCTATACTACGTATATATGAATGTAGTCCAAATGACGTCACACTCTCTGGTCTGACTGTACAAACAGACAAGGAACTTGTGCGTACTACAAGTGGAAGTGACGTCAATGTTTCCATCCCTCAATTTTACTGAGATGAACCTCCCTCTTTAAAATAATGCTCTGAATTTGTTCAACAAAAGTTGCTACACAACAAATACATCATCTCGCTGTTTCATAACATGACTCAAGCTGCTACACAGCAAATCGTCATCTCGCTGTTTCATAACATGACTCAAGCTGCTACACAAGAAATACATCATCTCGCTGTTTCATAACATGACTCATTGCTACACAACAAATACATCATCTCACTGTTTCTTGACATGACTCAAGTTGCTACACAACAAATACATCATCTCGCTGTTTCATAACATGACTCAAGCTGCTACACAACAAATACATCATCTCGCTGTTTTATTACATGACTCAAGTTGCTACACAACAAATACATCATCTCCCTGTTTCATAACATGACTCAAGCTGCTACACAACAAATACATCATCTCGCTGTTGCATAACATGACTCAAGCTGCTACACAACAAGTACATCATCTCGTTGTTTCATAACATGACTCAAGTTGCTACACAACAAATACATCATCTCGCTGTTTCATTACATAACTCAAATTGCTACACAACAAATACATCATCTCGCTGTTTCATAACATGACTCAAGCTGCTACACAACAAATACATCATCTCACTGTTTCATAACATGACTTAAGTTGCTACACAACAAATACATCATCTCGCTGTTTCTTGACATGACTCAAGTTGCTACACAACAAATACATCATCTCGCTGTTTTATTACATGACTCAAGTTGCTACACAACAAATACATCATCTCGCTGTTTTATTACATGACTCAAGTTGCTACACAACAAATACATCATCTCGCTGTTTCTTGACAAGACTCAAGTTGCTACACAACAAATACATCATCTCGCTGTTTTATAACATGACTCATTGCTACACAACAAATACATCATCTCGCTGTTTCATGACATGACTCAAGTTGCTACACAACAAATACATCATCTCGCTGTTTCATAACATGACTCAAGTTGCTACACAACAAATACATCATCTCGCTGTTTTATTACATGACTCAAGTTGCTACACAACAAATACATCATCTCACTGTTTCATAACATGACTCAAGCTGCTACACAACAAATACATCATCTCGCTGTTTCATAACATGACTCAAGCTGCTACACAACAAATACATCATCTCGCTGTTTCATAACATGACTCAAGTTGCTACACAACAAATACATCATCTTGCTGTTTCATAACATGACTCAAGTTGCTACACAACAAATACATCATCTTGCTGTTTCATAACATGACTCAAGTTGCTACACAACAAATACATCATCTCGCTGTTTCATAACATGACTCAATCTGCTACACAACAAATACATCATCTCGCTGTTTCATAACATGACTCAAGTTGCTACACAACAAATACATCATCTCGCTGTTTCATAATATGACTCAAGTTGCTACACAACAAATACATCATCTCGCTGTTTCATAACATGACTCAAGCTGCTACACAACAAATACATTATCTCGCTGTTTCATAACATGACTCAAGTTGCTACACAACAAATACATCATCTCGCTGTTTCATAACATGACTCAAGCTGCTACACAACAAATACATCATCTTGCTGTTTCATAACATGACTCAAGTTGCTACACAACAAATACATCATCTCGCTATTACATATCATGACTCAAGTTGCTACACAACAAATACATCATCTCGCTGTTTCTTGACATGACTCAAGCTGCTACACAACAAATACATCATCTCGCTGTTTCATATCATGACTCATTCTACGAGTGGCTCAGTTAAAGGGGAACTAGACCCATAAGTCTTTTTGGTAAATTTGTCAAATATTCATTGACCTGTTTTGCCTCCTAAACCTGATAACATGTTATTGTTTATGAATCTTACATAATTACATGGTATAAATATTGGTGTTTTGTAGCATGGATCATAAAGCTTAGCTGAATATTTGTAAGTCTTTAGAAAATTGTGTTCTCACTTTTCAGTCTATAGTGCTCCTTTAATCATACATCCAGAACATGATATGTTTCTTTTATTTTTTGCAGGCTGTACACCTCATGATGCGCTTTCCAACCAAAGGACCAAGAAATGTAGAAACAGATAAGAAGAGGCTTTTATATCTTGCTTATAACTTGCAGCAAGATATGTTCCTCGAGTACAAATTTAAGTGAGTCTTCGTCAACTTAAAACTTATATGGACAGGTACAAAAGTTTTCTGTTTATCAACAATTTACCAAATGAGCATGAAATTTGGAGATAAATTCTGAGTTTAAATGGTCTTTGAATTTTGAAAATAGCATGAGTAGTTTTCAAGTTCAGATTTTGAAAAAAAAATGTGATGTTATGAACAGGAAAATGCCTTAAAAGGCTTTTGTGCTTCTTTATGTTTCTTCCCTTAACCCTGTGTGCCCCAGCATGTTCAAAACGTGAACTAAAATTTTTTGAAATTTTTTTTCAAAATTAATTTTTACAGTTTTCCCTTTATTTTCTTGTGACAATATATGAATGCTAAGACAATTTCAATAAAAATTTAAATAAAGATAATACTGACATAAAAAAAAAAAAAAAATGCAAATTTTAGGCAAATTTAGGTCAAAATTGTTTAATGTTTTGAGCTTCTATTATTTCTTTTATTAAATATGGAGGATTTTTTTACATATTTAGATTGTTTGTGAATTGTTTGTAATTGTGAATTGTTTGTAATTGTTTGTTTCCAATGATACCAGTCAAAAATTAATTTCTCAAAGCAAAACATGCAAGAACAATGAAATTAAAGAATTAATAATTACTGCTGTAATTAACTCTCAGAAAAACAAAGTTGCGCATTTGGCTGACATTCGAACCTGGGCCATTCACGTTGCTCGCTCACTAACCACCACACTACAATGCATATGTTTCACTGTGTGGATTTCTTTTGATACTTAAATATCAGTATCAACAAAAACGGGCTAGTTTCTCTTTTGTTTTCTATTGAAATATGTGAAATAAGCTTATTGGTGATATTTTTGGCATATGGCAAGTGTATTGCGAGCAGAAAGTATACGATTTTTGCCAATTTTTTGGTCTCAAAAAGGCTAAAAATCATGAAATTTTGCACAACATTTGCCAAAAAAAAGATATCAATGATATGGGCAGTCAAAATTTGATTGGAATTGGATGCATTGATGTCTTTGACAGTTCCTCAACAAGCCAATTAAGTTTTTTAGAAAGAAAAAAAAAGGTTTATTATTTTTATTTTTTGCATTTTTTTTTATTTTCTCTATTTCAACCCATTTTTCCTCAAAAATCTTCAACATAACCCCCCTATTCAAAAGTGACATTTTCTGAAAGAACTATTTGAGCTCTTTCAAATAATACCAGGATTACTGCTGTGGGCCTATTTAATGAAGCAAAATAATTTGCCCAATCAGTCTTGTCATGACCGCGTTGGGCTCAAGGGTTAAATTCAGATCTTGGAAATGTTCAAAATGCCTTCTTCAGCTTGAGGATTGTTGGGGGTATGGCAAAGATTGAATCCTCTTCATCAGAATTATCTTTGCTTTGCAAAAGAGAAATGGTATAGGGTTAAAAAACAATGAATTTACTTACTAAGGAATATTCCTATGGTTTTTTTGTAAAATTTTGTTTGAAAGAGCATACTTTTAGAGCCAATTTGGTAAAAAATCATATCATATTCCGTTCAGGAAATAAAGGATTTTTAAAGATTTTCCAATTGCATTTTAAAGTTTTTGCAAAATCAGTATGATGAATATAGATTTTTGATGATGTCAAAGTTTTTTACAGTGAGATGCAAGATGTCCATTGCAAAATGTTTATGTATTTCTTTGAACATTAATTAGTTGTTTCTGTATGATTTTCCAAAAGTTATTGAGAGTAGGGCATATTTGGCAAATGTATATAAATACCTAACTTTCATCAATTTATTTTTCTAGCAGGTTTTTCTTACAAAAAAAGGTGATAGATTTTAATGAAATACATCAGCTTTGTGGGAGAATGTGTTGCTGTGATGTCATACTGAGCCTTTTCCTATTCGTTTATTGGCATTTTTTGTGAACCTTAAAATCTGAATATCTCCTGGTAGGAATAAGATATCAACATGATTTTTGTACTAAATTGTTTCTGAAAAGTTTTCCTTTCTTATATTTGCAGAAGACCTCCAACAATTAATTACTTACTGTATGTCCTGCTTTTCATCACAAGTAGTTATGATGAGGAGGATTGTAATAAATGTTTTTAAAAATTTCAAAAGCTGCAAAATGGCCAATTTGTTAGATGATTTTGAAAATGTTTTTTTCATAAATTTTGTATTTTAAATAAATTAGCTAAAGTGTCATCTACCTGTTTACCTTTAATTAAATTCGGAAAAAAAGAGAATATTGGGAGCATTTGCAGAAGACCTCCAACAATTAATTACTCTGTGGCGCCTGCTTTTCATGACGAATAATTCAGGCTATAAATTTGCAGTCCATTTCTTTCATTATTGGTGTGCAAATACTACCAACCCCATGATTTAATCATTCTTTTAAAATCAATTTAATTAAAAACTGATTGAAACCACTAATTCAAAATCATTCAATGGTGGGCGTGCGTTGACAAAAGAATGCAAAATTGGTTCAGAATGTACCACTCAGGCTCTCACTTTGATGATTCATGGTCAGGTTGGCTGAATTACCAAACACGTGCATGATGAACGTAAGTCACTTGATCATGTCGTCTGCTAGATCTGCAAATCTTTTTTTCTTGCGTTCATCATATCATGGAGTAAATTGTAACTCCATGATCATATAATGTTAGTGATATTAACAATTTGTGTCTTGAGTCAGTTTTCTTGAAAAGTATTGCGATACTACGATATATCGCGATATTTTTCTCCATGATAATCGATACATAATAAATAGAGCCATGTTGTGACAGCACTAATATCAACCTCTTTTTCCCTCAGATATACAGACAACAATCCCTTCCCCTTGCCAGATTTTGGATTGCTGTTAGAATCCAGAGCCGACTTTTCAGACCAGTGCAATGTTCTTCTTCTTCTTCTTGTGACTTTCCTTGATTTTTCCTTGCCATTTGACCTTCTTCAAGACACAATTGCCTTAGCCAAGCTGGAAAATTTGTGGTAAGAACAGATACTGTCACGTTTAGAATAAAACTACCTTTTCAAGATTTTAGATTTTATTTTCCACAAGCAGATATCGATACAGTAAAAACTTTACAAAGTGTATTTTATACAGTGGAGGCAAACTAGATGTTTTTGCAAAGTAGTCCACCTTTAGAAAAATATATAATGAGCGATTATTAACAAACAATGACCCTTGTGACTTGAAATATAGACCTATCATGAATAGTTACGAATAACTTAAGTACAAACTCATAAGATAAAAGCACTACCCCTCCCCCTCCTCAGAAGAGTTTTTTCTTATTGTCCTTAATATTGGGTCACTCTGTTATGTCCTCATTGTGCCTAATATTGGGTCACTCTGTTATGTCCTCATTGTGCCTAATATTGGGTCACTCTGTTATGTCCTCATTGTGCCTAATATTGGGTCACTCTGTTATGTCCTCATTGTACCTAATAATGGGTCACTCTGTTATGTCCTTATTGTGCGTAATATTAAGTCACTCTGTTATGTCCGCATTGTGCCTAATATTGGGTCACTCTGTTATGTCCTCATTGTGCGTAATATTAGGTCACTCTGTTATGTCCTCATTGTACCTAATACTGGGTCACTCTGTTATGTCCTCATTGTGTGTAATATTGGGTCACTCTGTTATGTCCTCATTGTGCCTAATATTGGGTCACTCTGTTATGTCCTCATTGTGCCTAATATTGGGTCACTATGTTATGTCCTCATTGTGCCTAATATTGGGTCACTCTGTTATGTCCTCACTGTGCCTAATATTGGGTCACTCTGTTATGTCCTCACTGTGCCTAATATTGGGTCACTCTGTTATGTCCTCATTGTGCCTAATATTGGGTCACTCTGTTATGTCCTCATTGTGCCTAATATTGGGTCACTATGTTATGTCCTCATTGTACCTAATACTGGGTCACTCTGTTATGTCCTCATTGTGCCTAATATTGGGTCACTCTGTTATGTCCTCATTGTGCCTAATATTGGGTCACTCTGTTATGTCCTCATTGTGTGTAATTTTGGGTCACTCTGTTATGTCCTCACTAGCTGTGCCTAATATTGGGTCACTCTGTTATGTCCTCATTGTGCCTAATATTGGGTCACTCTGTTATGTCCTCATTGTGTGTAATTTTGGGTCACTCTGTTATGTCCTCACTGTGCCTAATATTGGGTCACTCTGTTATGTGAGCTTGCTGTTGACTGCCAGTGACCTTACTCAGATTAACAGTTTTTGCTACCCGGACTATGTTAAAGTTGATCCCATATAAAAAATGCATAGGATTAAAATACGGGAAGGCTGAGCTAACCGTGATTTTCCGCATTGACTCCAATGATAATGAATTATAAAAGTCACTTTAAAAAAAAACTGTTGCTTCGATTTTTTCTGTTCCAAATATGTTATGTAAGTTTTGGTATTCTTGGTAATATTAAGTCATTAGGGAAAATCCTACGTCATCCTAAAAAAGTGGGAATTTGGGCAGATTTTTTAACCTGAGGCCATAAATTGACTTTTATCGTTCGTTTTCATTGGAGTCAATGGGGAAAACTGTGAACATCGAACTTTGTATTCTCTCTTAATACTTTTATGGAAAAAAGAGATATTTTTAGTTTAAAGTTCTGTATGATTTGTGTAGAAATGACTGAAATAAGACTAGTCGGGATATCACACCCTCAGATTCCACAAAGTCTTTACCTGTATATAGTCTATCATATATTTTTCTGCAATTTTGTGACTTAAAAACCATTTGTTGTCAAGAAAGTAGTAAAGCAGAATCTAGTAAGGTCAATTAAAATTTACCACTTGAAGGAAGTTAGAGAAAGAATTCAAATAATAAAAATTTAAATAAATTTTCCTAAAATACATCAACAATTGTTAAGAATGTAAGGATGAGGGCCCCAACCTTCTACAGTAGACTCACTGCACCAGTCATTTTTGGTTCGCATGCGAAGCATAATGGCGATTTCGTTCACAGTTTTTTCCTGAGATTTCAGAAATGTTAACGTTTATTGAGAATTTCTCAGAAAATGTTCAAAAGTTTCTTCAGAGTTCCTCAGAAAAAGTTAGTTTCTTTGGATATCCTTATGGAAGGTTAGAATTTCCTTAAAAAATGTTTAACATTTAATATTTCCCTAAAAGATAACTGTAAAATGATATAATTTTCCAATATACTTCAGAGATCCTCAAGCATCTCTCTTGTAGCACTTGAGATTTAAAATCCTTAAAATTCTGTAAAATATTTGGGCATCAACAGTTGTATCAGGCATGATTATTAAACTCCGCCTTTGTTATTGTGGTCATTTGCATAAAGTTGATACAGATTATGAAATGACCAGACTTTTTTTTATTTAGTATGCTTAGTTAGGGAGTGTGACAGGATGTGAATGCATATGGACATAGTGAGGGATGTCATGTGGGACATGAATGGGGGCCATGCCGGACATATAATATAATATATACCATGTGGTATACACCAAGGGCTATATCAGGAATAATTATTTGACTCCGTTTTTTTTTTATCTTATTCAACAACTCATGTGCATATGTTGGTAAATGAGCTGTCACTTTCATACATAGTATGCTCAACCAGGGACTGTGATAGCTAGGATGAGATTTTTTATGGAGCCTATGGGACGTCATGTGGGACATGGGGTGGGATGCCATGTGGGACATGGGGTGGGATGCCATGTGGGACATGGGGTGGGATGCCATGTGGAACAGGGTGGAATGCCATGCAGGATATATGGTGGAATGTTATGCAGGACATAGGGTGGAATGCCATGGGATGGAATGTCATGTGGGACATGGGATGGTATGGGATGTCATGTGGGACATGGGGTCCCACTCCATTTCAACAAGTCATTTGCATATAAGTTAATATGTGAACTGACACTTTCATACATAATAGGCTCAATCAGGGACTGATTGCTAGGATGAGACTTCTTATGGAGCCTATGGGATGTTATGTGGGACATGGGGTGGGATGCCATGTGGGATATGGGGTGGGATGCCATGTGGGATATGGGGTGGGATGCCATGTGGGACATGGGGTGGGATGCCATGTGGGACATGGGGTGGGATGCCATGTAGGACATGGGGTGGGATGCCATGTGGAACAGGGTGGAATGCCATTAGGGACATAATGGGATGCCAAGAGTAACAGAGTGTGACATAGGTTGGAATGCCATGTGTGACATAGGGTAGGATGCCATGTGTGACATAGGGTAGGAGGCTATGTGGGACATAGGGTAGGAGGCCATGGAGACATGGGATAAAATGCCATTTGGGACAGAAAGTAGGATGTCATTGGGACATTGAGAGGGATACCATGTGGAACATATGGTGGGACATAGGGTAGGGTAGGATGCCATGTGGGACATCAGGTGCAAAGCCACTGATGCGGGACACAGGGAGGGATGTCATGTGATACATATGGTTGGATTAATGTGGGACATGATGGTATTTAACGTTCTGGTCACACAGGTGAGACAGAGATCACTCCTTGAAGGAATAAGATGAAGTATAGTTTTGTCACCATTTTGTTTCTTTGGGTTCCTCTTTTATATGAGATAAACATGCCAAAAATTTCTCTTTAAGCCTACCCGCACCCGACACCTGAGTTTATCCGAAAACTCAGGCTCTGTATGACAATTACCAACCTGACTTCCTGTCCAATGTATTGTGTTTCCACTCAAACAATTATTATTTATCTGCCATTCCCATGCACACCACAGTCAAGTAGCCCAAGGTTATTTGTGTGTATAAGATTATAGAAAGCAAGTGCTAAGTAATCAGGGCACTTTTGTGATTGAAATTACTCATCTGTGTCAAGTTTCTTAGTGGGAGAAATTTGTTTGCAAACTGGTGATAAAATTGCTGTGTATCATATGCCTGAGGTAATGTGTGCATTAACTGTGAATGATTGACGGACCATTTCTCCTAAGGAAAGATATTGCTTCATGAACCTGCTAGAACACTGAACTAATCCTTCAACCCAATGATAATCTTTCTCATTCTTTAATTTCCTTTTTCTTGCAGTGAGATGGATGTGAGGTTACTGTTTGCAATTCCAAAAGAATATATCTGCCGGCTCGCTGTTTTGCTCCTCAGTGCTATTAAGATTGACAGACATGACAATAAGGTATGTGATTAGACCAAATCCATTCAAGCCATTAGACTCATAGAACCGGTGCTTATCCCCGGTTACAATGGCACAGGAGTACATGACTCCCTCTGGACGGGACACCAGTCCATCACAGATTAACTCCCCAGCAGCGCTGGTACTCATTTTGCAGCTTAGTGGACTGAAGCAAGTAGAGTATTCTTGTTCAAGGACACAATGCAGTGCTCACGACGGGAATCAAACCTTTTGAATATGAGCTTAACTTCTTAACCACTGATCCACTGCACTTTTATTTATATATTGTCATATGAAAAGAATGTGCCTTGTAATAAGACATTGCTTGTTTTTATTCTGTGGCAGTGTTTGAAATACTTGTATATCTACTTTTCCCCTGATCTCAAGCTTTTGTCTTTGTGTTAATTTTAGAAACTATAGTATCACCAGTTTTATTTTTATTTTCCTACATTTACGATATTTACACAAGAAAAAGTCAGCTGTCAACTTTGTTAGAAGTCATCTGAGTTCTTGTTCATTTGCATATGTCGAGTTGCCATGGCAAAATCTTCACCAGAGCTCCGTTATTTGTCTTGTTCAAATGAGTGATATCTGGAAAAAGCTGTTCGAACTTTCACATATTAAACCACTGTGTATTATTCACAATTCTGTTAAATCGTTCATTTTGATGTAATTGTTTTATTGATCGTGAGACTTACAAAATATACGGATGAAAAAGAAAATGAAAAATACTTTTCCTGAGTATTTCCTTTCTGATAAGGTTTGATAACCACCAAACCGATTCTTCCACAGATCCCTAAAAATTTCAAGCGTCTGAAATGAGTTCTGTGTTGAAAAGGCTTTTCAAATTTTTTTTTAACAAGAGAGACAGATTTTTGTAGGAACCATGTTGTAAAACGTATTACCGTATATTGTTTCATTCATTTGTTTCTTTACACCTGATCTAAACCTGACCTAAACCTCCCTTTCCTTCCCTTCTCTGCCTTACTTCCTCATCTTCCTTTTATTACCTTGACTTCTTTCCCTTATTCAACTTCTCTCCTCCCTTCCTTCTGTCCCTCCTCCCTTTCTTCTCTGTCGTAACTCAAGCACCTAAGTTTTTAATACCATCTTGGCACACTTGACTCTTGACTGTCGCAGTACCGTTAAACATCAACAAACCAAACCAAATCTTTACAACATTAATACATACAAAACAAGCAAATAAATCAAATGGGTGAAAACACAAATTTCAAATAAAACTAAAATATAAAGTCTATATTTAATACAATGGATGTTGTGAAAGGAAGTGCTTCAAAAAAGTCCATCGGGCTTAACTAATAAAGCACCCCCTATTCTGAAATATGAATAAGTGTTAATGAAAAAAGATAAATTAACCCCCACCGAACCCATAAATCTATGTAGCAAGTAAGTAGAGGTTACATATCCAAACCCTCCACTGAGATCCACTCCATTCCCACCCTGAGTAGAGGAAAGGAAACCCCTTAGACAGATTTTTCCAAAGTGTGTAATATTTTACTTAAAATGTGCAGATCATCCATCATATTTTCTATTCTTAATTAAAGTTATCAGCAAATATATGACACTTATATTTTAGAGCAGTCACACTTTCATATTTTATATTCTTAATCATAGTTATCAGCAAGTATAGGACACTTATATACCAGAGCAGTCACACTTTCATATTTTCTATTCTTAATCAAAGTTATCAGCAAATATAGGACACTTATATATCAGAGCAGTCACACTTTTATATTTTATATTCTTAATCATAGTTATCAGCAAGTATAGGACACTTATATACCAGAGCAGTCACACTTTCATATTTTCTATTCTTAATCAAAGTTATCAGCAAATATAGGACACTTATATATCAGAGCAGTCACACTTTCATATTTTCTATTTTTAATCAAAGTTATCAGCAAATATAGGACACTTATATATCAGAGCAGTCACACTTTCATATTTTGAATTCTTAATCATAGTTATCAGCAAGTATAGGACACTTATATACCAGCGCAGTCACACTTTCATATTTTCTATTCTTAATCAAAGTTATCAGCAAATATAGGACACTTATATATCAGAGCAGTCACACTTTCATATTTTCTATTTTTAATCAAAGTTATCAGCAAATATGGGACACTTATATATCAGAGCAGTCACACTTTCATATTTTCTATTTTTAATCAAAGTTATCAGCAAATATAGGACACTTATATATCAGAGCAGTAACACTTTCATATTTTGAATTCTTAATCATAGTTATCAGCAAGTATAGGACACTTATATACCAGCGCAGTCACACTTTCATATTTTCTATTCTTAATCAAAGTTATCAGCAAATATAGGACACTTATATATCAGAGCAGTCACACTTTCATATTTTCTATTTTTAATCAAAGTTATCAGCAAATATAGGACACTTATATATCAGAGCAGTCACACTTTCATATTTTTTATTCTTAATCAAAGTTATCAGCAAATATAGGACACTTATATATCAGAGCAGTCACACTTTCATATTTTCTATTTTTAATCAAAGTTATCAGCAAATATAGGACACTTATATATCAGAGCAGTAACACTTTTATTTTACTATTCTTGATCAAAGTTATCAGCAAACATAGGACACTTATATATCGGAGCAGTCACACTTTCTGTGTTGGACATTTTTTCCCTCTACTCTAGAATACAGGCTTATATGAGAAGCTTTATCTGGCCCTACATTACTCTGTCGAGGAATTGACAAATAGAATGAACAAGAAGAAACATTCTGTTGCTGATAAAGTCAATCATGGGTAAGTATTCTAGAGGTCGGTGTGAATTAGCAAAGGGGAATTGCGGCGTGCACACTCTGGTTGAAAATCACATGAAATCTTATATCAGGCACTTTGTCTTGTAATTTGTGTGCCTTATAATAGAACGAGCCTATAGTCTTAACTCATGAAAGATGTGGTAGTACAAATAGAAAACAATTTGTCTAGAGGAGTGGGTGAGGGGGCATGGCCCCCAATAATTTTTAAATAGGCTTTTACTTCTTACCCCATAGGCAATTACCTTGTTTGTTTGCTGATCTTCAGTAAAATATAACCTTCCAATCAGTTTTTTATTTTTATTACACCATCAGCAATTGTTTTTATGACCCAAAATCCAACCGGCTGGCTATACCCCTGTGACAGCTTTGATATAAAAGTCATGGAAATTATCAAAAATATTTAAGTGTAAGAACCTTGAGTTACATTCTTTCTCACTTTTATTGCACCTTTTCACAAAAACTTATTTATTTGACATCTGACATTGAAGATAGCAAGAATTTCTGTTACTTTTTATGGTCACAATTGTCAAATGCATCAGCAGCAGGTCTTCAGATATAATTATATATAGTACAAAATTAGTTCAAAATGGAAAAATAAAAATAAAAATATAAAATATATAAAATATAAATTGTCAGATAAGTTTAATTAGCTTTATATTTTATTATGTTTCAATTGTGTCTTTTCAACTTCAAGGACTGCAAGCACATTGATTTGGTGTTCTGATGTCATAAGTGAAATTTGAAAATGTTTCTCATTGCTTCATACTTTTTATAAGGAAAAAAGCAAATATTGCTTATAATTAGGCTGAAATGTACTCATTAAATTTCTTTCAGCCAAATTCATACTTGGGTCATGAGGCTGGTGCTTATTTCTGGTTTCCTTGGCATCAGCAGATGAGAGCTCAGAATCCCTCAATATGATGGCAGGTGCTGGAGGGTACTCATTTTACACCACTCCACCAGAGCAAATAGGGTCTTGCTCAAGTACACAATTCAGTGCTCGCAACGGGAGTTAAACTCAGTACGTTTGGCATACAAGCATGAATACTAAGCCACTGTGCCCCTCTTCTTTAAGAATTGCCCTATTTTGTTTAATATCTCCAAGCTATATTGTTTATATAATCCCATTTCTTTTCTTTTCAGCTACAGGGACTTACGAGCATTGCTGGCTTGCGAGATTATACAGCTTGTTCTGTATCGTACCAAAGTTCTTTCAATACATCACCACAAATGAAGCTGTTATGCACTTGGTGACTGATGCAACTAACGATGGTGCTATGGTGGACAAAATTGTAGATCTTATGAACAGAATTGATTTCCAAGGGGTAGGTGTGATCAAGTGCTGCAACAACGTCTGACCCCCTCCCCCTTCCTCATGCCTATCTATGATCCACAATCTTTTTTGTAAAGGCAATGCCCACATTACCCGCCTCAAGAATGGCCACACCCACCTCATACACTCCCACCTTCTTAGCGGCTCCTGACAACACCCACATTACCCACCTCAGGATTAGCCACACCCACCTCACACACTCCCTCCTCCTTAGCAGCTCCCCACCCATCTGCAATGACTGTCACTGCCCCCTTACTGTCTATCATGTCCTCATTCACTGCCCCCTGTACAACCTTTCCAAAACCTCCTTTACTCCTTGCAATTCTATTGCCAAGATCTTCCGCAAAAACTCCCCAGATAAAATTATCTCCTTTTTTCATCATATAACTATATTTAGTTTTCCTTGTTCCATCTCCCCCCTCCCCCTTCTTTCATACTTCTTTACCTTGTTGCACTTCTTCTAATGATCATAGCTTTATGCCTATAGACTTTCAAACTTTTCTCAGATGTTTTCTCTAATCTTTTTTCATACCCCTGATATAATCTAACCTCTTGGCCACAATTTGACCTTTGCTATCGTGGTGCCGTTAAGCCTCACAAAATAAACAAAACTATGATCCTACCTACAGTATCTCACAGCTTAATCTCACTCTTCTCTTCTCCACTGTTTAAATTATTCTCTCTGGCACATTTCAACCTTCTTGACATTACACCTCACTGACCAACCAACCAACCAACCAACCAACCAACCAACCAACCAACCAACCAGAAGTCAACCCTACCATAACTGTACCATAAAATGGTCTCTCTTTTCTGATCTGAAATACAAGCCCTTATCATTTCCCCTGAGTCTAGTTTGTACTACGTCGTATTGCAGAGGGTGTATTCAGGTGACCTTAGTTTTCCATCTCTCCCCCCCTCCTTTTTCTTTCAATACTTTTTTATCTGTTGCACTTCCGCTAATGATCATAGCTTCATGCCTATAGACATTCAACCTTTTCTCAGTCTAGTATTATAACTCTTTTGGCTTCACCACCCAAAGAATAATTTAGATTTGTGTGAACAAACCAATGATTGCTAAAAACAATGACATTGATTTTAAGCAGATTGGGAGATAATGGTGGAATTAGGACATTTTGGTAAAAGGAAAGGCTGATCTTGAGCTGTATAGTTTGCCTACTTCATTTGTCTTAATTGAAATCTTTGTTTGTTCATGTGTTGGGTGGGGAGAAGGGGATGTCACACCCCATGCACCTTCTATAGCAGTGGTTATGGAGAGGGGATGTCACACACCATGTACCTTCTGTAGCAGTGGTTATGGAGATGGGGATGTCACACACCATGCACCTTCTATAGCAGTGGTTATGGAGAGGGGGATGTCACATCCCATGCACCTTCTATAGCAGTGGTTATGGAGAGTGGGATGTCACACACCATGCACCTTCTGTAGCAGTGGTTATGGAGAGGGGATGTCACACCCCATGCACCTTCTATAGCAGTGGTTATGGAGAGGGGGATGTCACACACCATGCACCTTCTATAGCAGTGGTTATGGAGAGAGGGATGTCACACTCCATGCACCTTCTATAGCAGTGGTTATGGAGAGGGGGATGTCACACTCCATGCACCTTCTGTAGCAGTGGTTATGGAGAGGGGGATGTCACACTCCATGCACCTTCCATAGCAGTGGTTATGGAGAGGGGGATGTCACACACCATGCACCTTCTATAGCACTGTGGTTATATACTGCTTGGTTAGCTCAATTGGTAGGGCACCCGCTTTCCAGTTGGTAGAGCACCCGCTTTCCAGTTGTGTGGTCTTGGATTTGATTCCAGGCCAACTCATGAAACCTGCTGCCTGCTTACTTGGTGGTCAGCATAAGAGATCGGAGCAGGGTAATAGTACAGGCTTGTGCACTGTTTGTGTGGCTGCTTTGAACCTCCAATGTTGCCACTGTAAAGCGCTTTTATAAATATTTAGAAAAGCGCTCTATGAGAACTATATATTATATAAAAACTATTGTTTTATATAAACTAAATCCATTATATACAAACTTCTTATTCTATCAAAACTATATATTAAGTGAAAACTGTATTATGTTTAAACTACGTATATATCAAAACTACGTATTATATCAAAACTACGTATTATATCAAAACTACGTATTACATAAAAACTGTATTATATAAAAACTACTTATTATATCAAAACCATGTATAATATAAAACTACTTATTATATCAAAACTACGATTATATAAAAAAATTACTTATTATTTAAAAACTACATTTTATACCAAAACTATGTATTATCAAAACTAAATATATAAAACTACATATTATATCAAAACTATGTATTATATCAAAACTATTATATCAAAATTAAACTATATTATATAAAACTATGTATTATTGTAAACAAAGTACATATTATATTAAAACTACGTGATTATATCAAAAGTTAAATATATCAAAACTATGTATTATATCTAAATTGCATTATTGCAAAACTGTATTATATCAAAACTGTGTATTATATCAAAACTGTGCTATATCAAAACTACATATATCAAAACTGTGTTATATAAAACTATGTATTATATCGAGCTACTTATTATATCATAACTACATATTATATCAAACTTGCATGTATTATATAAAAACTAATTATATAAAAACTACATATATCAAAACTGTATTTTATAAAAACTACATATTATGTCAAAACTACGTATTATATCAAAACTACATATATCAAAACTCTATTACATAAAAACTATGTATTATATAAAAACTGTGTATTATATAAAAACTACGTATTGTATAAAAACTATATATTATATAAAAACTACGTACTATATCAAAACTACATATTATATAAACTACCTTTATTAAAACTACGTATTATATGAAAATTACCTATTATTTAAAAACTACATTTTATATAAAAAACTACATATTATATAAAAACTACATATTATATCAAAACTATGTGTTATATCAAAACTGTATGATATCAAAATTACGTTTTATATCAAAAAACATATTATCTAAGAAGTATGTATTATATCAAAACTACATATTATATGAAAACTACGTATTATATCAAAACTGTATTATATTAAAACTATGTATTATATCAAAACTGTATTATATAAAAACTATGTATTATATAAAAACTATGTATTATATGAAAACTTATATAAAAACTACGACATTATCTAGAAACTATGTATTATATAGAAACTACGTATTATATCAAACTACGATTATATAAAACTACTTATTATATCAAATCTACGATTATATAAGAATTATGTATTATATGAAAACTACATATGTCAAAACTACAAATTTTATCCAAACTACATATTTTATAAAACTACATATTATATCAAAACTACGATTTTATCAAAATTACATATTATATCAAAACTATGTATTATATCAAAACTACATATTTGACAAAAACTACGTATTATATTAAAACTACGTATTTTATCAAACCTGTATTATAATCAACACTAGGTATTATATCAAAACTATGTATCATATCAAAACTACGTATTATATCAAAACTACATATTTTATAAAAACTACGTATTATATCAAAACTATGTATTATATCAACACTACATATTATATCAAAACTACGTGTTATATCAAAACTACGTATTATATCAAAACTACATATTTTATAAAACTACGTATTATATCAAAACTATATCAAAACTGTATTATATCAAAACTATGTATTATATCAAACTATTATATAAAAACTATGTATTATATAAAAACTATGTATTATATGAAAACTTATATAAAAACTATGTATTATATAAAAACTATGTATTATATAGAAACTATGTATTATATAGAAACTACATATTATATAAAACTACTTATTATATCAAAACTACGTATTATATAAGAATTATGTATTATATGAAAACTACATATTATATCAAAACTACATATTTTGTAAAACTACGTATTATATCAAAAACTACGTATTTTATCAACACTACGTATTATATCAAAACTATGTATTATATCAAAACTACATATTTAAAAAAACTAGGTATTATATCAAAAGTACGTTATTTCATCAAACTATGTATTATATCAACACTAGGTATTATATCAAAACTATGTATTATATCAAAACTACGTATTATATCAAAACTACATATTTTATAAAAACTATGTATTATATCAAAACTATGTATTATATCAACACTACGTATTATATCAAAACTATGTGTTATATCAAAACTACGTATTATATCAAAACTACATATTTTATAAAAACTACGTATTATATCAAAACTATATCAAAACTGTATTATATCAAAACTATGTATTATATCAAAACTGTATTATATAAAAACTAATGTATTATATAAAAACTATGCATTATATGAAAACTTATATAAAAACTACGATTATATAGAAACTATGTATTATATAGAAACTATGTATTATATAGAAACTACGTATTATATAAAACTACTTATTATATCAAAACTACGTATTATATAAGAATTATGTATTATATGAAAACTACAAATGTCAAAACTACATATTATATCAAAACTACATATTTTATAAAAACTACGTATTCTATCAAAACTACGATTTTATCAAAACTACGTATTATTTTAAAACTATGTATTATATCAAACCTACATATTTTATAAAAACTATGTATTATATCAAAAGTACATATTTCATCAAAACTATGTATCATATCAACACTAGGTATTATATCAAAACTATGTATTATATCAAAACTACGTATTATATCAAAACTACTTATTTTATAAAAACTAAGTATTATATCAAAACTACATATTTTATAAAAACTACGATTATATCAAAACTATGTATCATATCAACACTAATGATTTTATCAAAACTATGTGTTATATCAAAATTACGTGATTATATCAAAACCACATATTTCATAAAAACTACGTATTATATCAAAGCTATGTATTATATCAACACTACGTATTATATTAAAACTATGTGTTATATCAAAACTACGTGTTATATCAAAACTACATATTTTATCAAAACTACGTATTATATCAAAACTGTATTATATCAAAAATATGTATTTTATCAAAACTATGTATTATATCAACACTACGTATTGTATCAAAACTATGTATTATATCAAAACTATGTATTTTAGCAAAACTACGTATTTTAGCAAAACTACGTATTTTAGCAAAACTATGTATTTTAGAAAAACTACGATTACTGTATATATCAAAACTACGATTATATATCAAAACTAAATGCTTTATATTACCTTCATTTGGTCCTTTATAGGGAGATGATCACAGGATTGTTGAGGAGGTCGCAGATTTCCTGGTCAACGCGGTGCAGCGAAGCACCAAGCGCTTGCTTGGCAGGAAATCACATCCAGCAACGACGTCCCACTGCTCACTGCTGGTTAGTTTTGTTGTACTTCTGCCCACTCTAATCATCGAATGTTTTCTTGAGGGTAATGGTGCTGTCAGTGATGAGGAACCCATGGCCGAACCGACCTGTAATATATGGGTTACAAGCTATACTTACAAATGTTCCAAAACATCATATTTCCTACCCGAGGGAACATTCCAGTTGGGATTTTCTCAAGTGGTTCCAACTGGGAATTTTTTCCGACGGGAAAATCCCAACTTGGATGCACTGGTCCAAGTTGGGAACAATTCATCCAAGTTGGGAATATGTTCAATCCAAGTTAGGACCACTTCAACTGGAATTTTCCTCTGGGTTACTCTAGCAGAGCAGAAACAGGAGGTGGGTCGCATATGTTTGAGGCAAATTACATTCATAATTCCAACATGAACTGCTCATGTTGTATATGAATAATAGGGTCTTTTATATATACTTCAATAAGTTAAACTATAATAAGTTTATACAGAAATTAAAAAAGATATTTTCTTTTAAATATATATACTGCTTAATAATAAGGTTCAGACATATAAAGTGCCAAAATCGATATGAATAATCATTGGCACTGTACAAAAATATCGAAATTAAAGTAAAATTATTGATATGAATAATCATTGGCCTGTATAAAAAAATGAAATTAAAGTAAAATTAATTTCAAAAGTAACTAGGCTATGAACTATAACAAGTTAAACTATAATAAGTTTATACAGAAATTAAAAATTTATTTACTTTTATATATATATATATTGCTTGATTATAAAGATAAGACCTATAAAGTGCCAAAATCAATATGAATAGTCATTGGCACTGTACAAAAATATTGAAATTAAAGTAAAATTAATTTTAAAAGTAACTAGGCAATGAGCTATAATAAGTTAAACTATAATAAGTTTATACAGAAATTAAAAGAAAACTAAATATAAATTTAAACTAAATGTAGATTGAAGAATCATGTAATCAAATTAAACGCAATCTTAAAAAGATATTATTTTTAAATTATGATAAAATAAATATCTTTACGAGGAATGGTCCATCAGTCATTCATGGGCTTTGCACGACAACGACGAGTGAACACACAATTACAATGACGGAATGGACACCTGCGTATTCGGTTATGATAGTAACAATGCTATCACGAAACGCTTAATACGACCCGGACGAGAACACAGGTACGACATACGAACAGACATAATATCGACAACCAAGTCAATGTCCACGGCCTTTGATAACCAGTTGTGGTGCACTGGCGTGTCTACCCAACCCAGGCTTGAACCCAGGGCCTTGTGGTCTTCAGACATGTATGATAACCGCTACACCACAATAGGTAGACGACTTTGCACAAAGTCCTCCCAAGCATATAATGTATATTCATATTTAGGCTCAGCCAAGGACTAATCTGATTCACCTCACTGCACAGTTATGAGGCTTCAGCCCCAGATAAATGACCTAGTGTGTACAGTGTAACAGTAGCTGGTTGCTTACAAGTGAAGTGTGAATAGACTATGAAGATGTTATCAGTTGGAAGGTATAGATTACCACCTGTGTTGTGTATGGTGTAATAATAGCTGGTTGCTAGTCAATGAATTGTGAAGAGTCTCTGGGGTTGAATGGTGTGGATTACCCCTGATTTAGAAAAAATTGAGGGTGTCGAGTTGGAGAGGTCTAAGCGCCAACATTTTTTAATTTGTTTTTGAAAGTTATATAATGACTCAATTGGAAGCTATTCTATAAAGATGGCCTTAATTTAGCAATTGTAAATAAATTGTCATCATTTATGATGAATGAATGTTGAATAGTAATGAAAATAGAAAATTAAGTTCATGTAAGCAGTACAAATTTTTGCAAAGTGTTCCATCAAGTTTTGTCCAAATTTTTTCTCCTCCCATTGCATATTCTGCAATGTTAGTTTACATATGGTAATGCGTGGCTAGCACTGTGATTTCTGTGATTAGTTTTTTTTAAGTCTTCAATTATACCTACCAAAAAAAGAATTTTTTCCGGAGAAGAAAATTTTCATTGAAAAAATATTGACATGATCATTTTGCAACTGCATGTACCTGATTATTTATTTCCCTTTTATCTAGACGAAGAAAACACTTCCCAAAAGGCCGCAGTCAACGCCCATCCACTCCAGTACCTTTCTGGCAACAGGACGACCAAGTCCAGAACAATGCATCACAATCACCAGACCGGGCACTGCTACCCCCCAGGTAAACCCCATCAAACCCCCGTGGAAACCAGAGAGACCCCCTAAGCTGGGAGATAAGGTCCTGTTGGGTCCGCAGAATTTGTCATTTATCATCGCCCTTCCAGAGTTCGATGTGGCACTCATTCAGATGCATAGTATACCAGGTATGTTGAAGGATCAGGTGTTTAGTCAGGTGATTGCATGATTTTTCAAAAGTGTTGGCAGTGTTTGTTATCGTTACAATGTATTCCTGAATTCTTTTAAATGATGTTTGTCATTATAATGCACAGAACTTTCTCTCACCCAGGCAGTTCCAAGTTTGTATTGGCCACACCCTCTCCAACCCCTACCCCCAAGAAGTGGGCATCCCGTAGGGCAGCATCCTCTCCCCCACTCTCTTCAACCTGAGCATTAACGACATCGCAGACAACCTTGGCCCCGACATCAAATCCTCTATGTGGACGACTTTACCATCTTCTACTCCTCCCCTAGCTTTCCTCTTGTCAAAAATAGGCTCCAACTCAGCTTCAACCGGCTGCAAGACTGGTGCAACAATAACGGTTTTCAATTCTCCAAAGACAAGACAGTTTGCATGCTCGTCTGTCATATCAACAACCTCCACCCCAACCCAAACCTCGTGCTCAATGGCATCCGCATTCCTTAAGTTGAATACACTAAGTTTCTGGGTTTAACTCTAGACCCTAAGCTCTCCTACAAGCAACACATCACCAACCTGAAACAGAAAATTCAATAGCTCCCTCAACCTTCTCCACCTCCTCTCCAACACCATTTGGGGTGTGAACTGCCATGCTCTCCTCAAAATCTTCAGGCTCACCATTTGTGCCAAACTTGACTATGGCAATATTGTCTACTGTGTTGCTCACAACTCTTACCTCAACCACATCAACACCATCCAAAATGAAGCCCTCAGGATTTGTCTGGGTGCCTACAGGACCTCCCCAACCACCAGCCTTCATGTTGAAGCCAACAAACCCTCCTTTCTGCTAAGGTGTAGAAAGCTTAGCCTCTCCTATGCTTTTAGAGTCCTCACCAACACCCAGAACCCTGTTTACAACCTCATTAGTTTCAGGTACAATTTGACCCTCGTTGCCGTGGTGCCGTTAAGCCCTCATCAAACAAACAGAAGGTTGGCATGTGTAAACCAAATTAAGAATAACTTGATACAGTTTTAATTAAGGGAATATTTCCATGGATTTTTGTAAAACTTTATTTGAAAGAGCATACTTTTAGAGCCAAGTTGGTACAAAAATCAGGTTGATATCATATTCCGTTCAGGAGATATGGATTTTTAAAGATTTCCCAATTGCATTTTAAAGTTTTTTGTACAGTATGATGAATTTGTGTTTGATGATGTCATAGAGACAATTCCATTGCAAATGTTTATATATTTCTTTGAATGTTAATTAGTTGTTTCTGTATGATAAGAAACAATTTTTCAAAAGTGATTGAAACAGGTTATATTTGGCAATTTATATAAATACCTAACTTTCATCAATTTATTTTCCTAGCAGGTTTTACTAATAAAAATGAATGATAGATTTTAATGAAATACATCAACTTTGTGGGAGAATGTGATGCTGTGATGTCATACTGAGCCGCTTTCTATTCGTTTATTGGCATTTTCTGTAAACCTTAAAATTTGAATATCTCCTCGTAGGAAGAACATATCAACATGATTTTGGTACTGAATTGTTTCTAAAAATGTTCGCTTTCTTATGAAAGGTTACAAAAAACATGGGAATATTCCTTTAAGTTATTTATTGATTTACCTTTATTTAAATCAAGAATATTTTGTATCTTAATGTTGCAAAGATGATTTTGATGAGGAAGGAAAATTTTTACTATAACATTTGCTATGTTTAGAGCGAATACATGTCTTAATACTACACTTTTAGTGGTGGGAATTGACCTCTCTAAGTTACTTGATTGACAGCTTTTCAACCAGTCACCGCATAAATTTGCCTAGCTACAAAATCTGCATAATGCATATGTGTGGCTAAAATCCTACGTGGTACTTGTGCAGTACAGCTAGCTAGCGGCATGTGCTCATGCAGTCAATGCAATATACTGCAGAAAACAAAATTCGGCACACAAAAGACTGAGTGACGACAAAATGTTGAACAAAAATTGCACCTACCGGCGGTGTAAATCCGATTCCCATTACCCAGAACGGTTAGCAAACTGAATTTTGTTTATTCTTTTTGTTGCTAAAAAAATCTAAAGATCTGGAGAAGTGCCATATATGGATAAAAGTTTGCGGCAGGCCACATGATCATTTAAATGTCAATGCATTAGTAATGCATGATTGTGGATTCGAGGTTTGTTTGCCCCACCTAGTTACCATGTTGCTATGGTGGGTGTGGATTATTTCCGTACTTGGAGGGGTCTATTGGAATAACCTATAAGAAAACCCACAAAAAAAGTAGAAATATTTAATACGCCATATATACACAGATCAAGTAAATGACGTAATAATGGTAAATTGAAAAGATCTAAATATTGTATTTTTGCCTCATCATTTTGCCTATAAGATTTACAAATTGGGAACAAAATCAAAGACCTTAGGTCACTACTCGGGATACTCCATAACCATGTATGATCTTGTAGCACTAGACCAAAAAAGGAGGCCGTATTTTAAGGGGGTTCCCCCAAAAAATCAATTTTCTGGTTAATATGAATATTCAAGTAACCTTTGCGGCCTCACGTCGTTTGTGAACTATAGAGGCATGAAGTGGATCAATTTGTTGTGGATAATATATTTGTGGTATTCACAAAAATAAGCACCCGCACTTTAGGGTTTATTGCTCCTTTTACCCCTGGTATTGGCAAACAGATAATTATCCCTTGGTTATAGAACTTTACAAATCTGATGCAGCAATTTCAGAAAAACTGATTTCGATCAGTCACATGACAGAAATCCATGGGGAATCTTCTGGACTAATCAAATACTGCGAGAATCTTGCCCGTCCTCATGATTCACGCTGGGTAAGGCACCAAGTGTACGAAAATATCCACACAAGTGCTGCTGATTTCCCCGCCAGCAGTTGATTGGTTGAATCAAGTAATCATATTCAGCTAAAATCGGTTTAAGATATTTTTTTACTTCAATGAACATTTCCAAGTGGGCAATTTGTATTGCATTTGTTGTAAGAGATTCGACATATACCCCTTGTACTAGATGGCAATTTATACCGTATTCTCAGTCAAAAGTGTTAAAGAAAGGATTCATCCCATCGCCGCCGAGCTGGTAACGTCACTTCCGGTTTTCAACTTTCCCTGTTGATTGCGAGAAATCTGCGATAACATCACAGATTTCTCGCAATCAATAAGGAAAATTAAAAACCGGAAGTGATGTACCAGCTCGGTGGCCACTTCTGAGTTTATTGATGGGACGATACCTTTCCTTTAAATATTGAATCTTTGCCAGTGCATGGTTTGCAATTGGATAGTTTAGACCAGTGTCCACAGCCAACTTCAGGGCTGTCACGAAATGGCATGGTTTGCAATTGGATAGTTTAGACCAGTGTCCACAACCAACTTCAGTGCTGTCACGATATGGCATGGTTTGCAATTGGATAGTTTAGACCAGTGTCCACAGCCAACTTCAGGGCTGTCACGATATGGCATGGTTTGCAATTGGATAGTTTAGACCAGTGTCCACAGCCAACTTCAGGGCTGTCACGATATGGCATGGTTTGCAATTGGATAGTTTAGACCAGTGTCCACAGCCAACTTCAGGGCTGTCACGATATGGCATGGTTTGCAATTGGATAGTTAAGACCAGTGTCCACAGCCAACTTCAGGGCTGTCACGATATGGCATGGTTTGCAAGTGGATAGTTTAGACCAGTGTTCACAGCCAACTTCAGGGCTGTCACGATATGGCATGGTTTGCAAGTGGATAGTTTAGACCAGTGTCCACAGCCAACTTCAGGGCTGTCACGATATGGCATGGTTTGCAATTGGATAGTTTAGACCAGTGTCCACAACCAACTTCAGGGCTGTCATGATATGGCATGGTTTGCAAGTGGATAGTTTAGACCAGTGTCCACAGCCAACTTCAGGGCTGTCACGATATGGCATGGTTTGCAAGTGGATAGTTTAGACCAGTGTCCACAGCCAACTTCAGGGCTGTCACGATATGGCATGGTTTGCAATTGGATAGTTAAGACCAGTGTCCACAGCCAACTTCAGGGCTGTCATGATATGGCATGGTTTGCAATTGGATAGTTTAGACCAGTGTCCACAGCCAACTTCAGGGCTGTCATGATATGGCATGGTTTGCAATTGGATAGTTTAGACCAGTGTCCACAGCCAAGTTCAGGGCTGTCATGATATGGCATGGTTTGCAATTGGATAGTTTAGACCAGTGTCCACAGCCAACTTCAGGGCTGTCACGATATGGCATGGTTTGCAATTGGATAGTTTAGACCAGTGTCCACAGCCAACTTCAGGGCTGTCACGATATGGCATGGTTTGCAATTGGATAGTTTAGACCAGTGTCCACAGCCAACTTCAGGGCTGTCACGATATGGCATGGTTTGCAATTGGATAGTTTAGACCAGTGTCCACAGCCAACTTCAGGGCTGTCACGATATGGCATGGTTTGCCAGTGGATAGTTTAGACCAGTGTCCACAGCCAACTTCAGGGCTGTCACGATATGGCATGGTTTGCCAGTGGATAGTTTAGACCAGTGTCCACAGCCAACTTCAGGGCTGTCACGATATGGCATGGTTTGCAATTGGATAGTTTAGACCAGTGTCCACAGCCAACTTCAGGGCTGTCACGATATGGCATGGTTTGCAAGTGGATAGTTTAGACCAGTGTCCACAACCAACTTCAGGGCTGTCACGATATGGCATGGTTTGCAATTGGATAGTTTAGACCAGTGTCCACAGCCAACTTCAGGGCTGTCACGATATGACATGGTTTGCAAGTGGATAGTTTAGACCAGTGTCCACAGCCAACTTCAGGGCTGTCACGATATGGCATGGTTTGCAATTGGATAGTTTAGACCAGTGTCCACAACCAACTTCAGGGCTGTCACGATATGGCATGGTTTGCAATTGGATAGTTTAGACCAGTGTCCACAGCCAACTTCAGGGCTGTCACGATATGGCATGGTTTGCAAGTGGATAGTTTAGACCAGTGTCCACAGCCAACTTCAGGGCTGTCACGATATGGCATGGTTTGCAATTGGATAGTTTAGACTGCAGTGTCCACAGCCAACTTCAGGGCTGTCATGATATGGCATGGTTTGCAATTGGATAGTTTAGACCAGTGTCCACAGCCAACTTCAGGGCTGTCACGATATGGCATGGTTTGCAATTGGATAGTTTAGACCAGTGTCCACAGCCAACTTCAGGGCTGTCATGATATGGCATGGTTTGCAATTGGATAGTTTAGACCAGTGTCCACAGCCAACTTCAGGGCTGTCACGATATGGCATGGTTTGCAAGTGGATAGTTTAGACCAGTGTCCACAACCAACTTCAGGGCTGTCACGATATGGCATGGTTTGCAAGTGGATAGTTTAGACCAGTGTCCACAGCCAAGTTCAGGGCTGTCACGATATGGCATGGTTTGCAATTGGATAGTTTAGACCAGTGTCCACAGCCAACTTCAGGGCTGTCACGATATGGCATGGTTTGCAATTGGATAGTTTAGACCAGTGTCCACAGCCAACTTCAGGGCTGTCATGATATGGCATGGTTTGCAATTGGATAGTTTAGACCAGTGTCCACAACCAACTTCAGGGCTGTCACGATATGGCATGGTTTGCAAGTGGATAGTTTAGACCAGTGTCCACAGCCAACTTCAGTGCTGTCACAATATAGAGTAGATATCGATTATCTTCAACAAAAAATATCACAATATCGTAAAAGATAATTTTTGATTGCCAAAATAGGAAGACTGCTCACAAATATACTGGGTTTTCAGCATGCAAATGTTGATTTTGTTCCGTAAATATGCAGACCCATGGGACGGAAACATAACGCAATCATAATTGGTGCAAATATTCCGATAAATTTGTTCAGCAATCAGGGTTGTAACTAGGGGGAGGTGGAAGGGGTAACTGCATATCTGTTTTGCTTTATATTTGGTACAGTTATTATATTGTAAGCTAGTGTGTACATGTTCATGGTATACAAACGTTGAATTTCATTAATATGCATAGTGGCTGGGGCTTAATATGATTTTGGTGAAAAGAGCTTGTGAACATGATATCTCAAGAATGGTACAATGGATTCATATCATATGTAGTACACAGATAGCCCATGGTCTGTAGATGTGCCTGATTGGTTTTGTGGTGATACCATGCATATTAATGAGTAGGCGGGGCATAATGTAAATTTCTTCAAATATGATACATGAGCAACCGTATGTCTGTTTTGCATCATACTTGCTATGATAATGTTGTTGATTATTGTGCACCTGCTGGTGTTGTCAAATACATCTATTTTATTGATCTGCATGTTGGTCGTGGCTTATTTATAAATATCCTGCAACATATATTTCATGATATGCGATGACATGACAGTTAATATAAAACTTGCAACTCAATCAGCTTATGAAAAAGAAACATCGGAACCACAAAACCTGTTGGTTCTGGTTTCTTTTTTTCAAAATATGCATTATTCAATGTTGTTTAAATTCCTATATGTTACATTTAAGCAGATTTCATAAAATTGTAGCAGAGATCATTTTTTTCAAATCTTTAAAAGTTCAAGTAGCACAAACTTTACTGAGTGAAGCACTTTCCATGCACTTGATGAGTTACGCAAGTATTTTAAACTATTATAACTTTTGTGCATTTTTCCTTTTTGTTTTATATGCATTTGTCACACAGATTTGTCAGACTTTTGGAAAGGTACAACCTGTGAAAACTAACCCTGTTATTTTTTATATAGTTTGAGATAACCATTTTTGTAACATACGATTTATTGAAGAAATATTCTTGGAATTTTAATTTTAATTTATAACATATAGGACAAGTAAATAACAATTTGAGTTTGTATTAACTGTAAAATTTCCCGCGGCTCTGCATGAAGCAATATCTTTTCTTAGGAGAAATGGTCCGTCAATCATTTAGTTAATGCACACATCACCTCAGGCATATGACACACAGCTATTTCATCACCAGTTTGCAAGCAAATTTCTCCTTCTAAGACTTGTAACACAGATGAGGAATTTCAACACAAAAGTGCCCTGATTACTCAGCACTGGCTTTCTGTAATCTTATACACACAAATAACCTTGGGATACTTGGCTGTGATGTGCATGGGAATTGCAAATAAACAATTATTGTTTGGAGTGGAAACACAATACACTGAACAGGAAGTTCCATTTGTAATTGTCATACCTGAGTTTTCAGGATTAACTCAGGATTAACTCAGGTGTCGGATGCGGATAGGCTTAAAGAGAAAACTTTCTGGCATGTGATTAAAGGTGTCAAAAATCTTCCTATCAAAAATTGTGACAGAAATAATATTAATGTAGTAAATACATCATTATATTTGTGCACTTTAATGTACTATTCATTGCACAATTACATGGGGAGACGATCTTAGAGCAATGAACCTGAAAGTTTGTGGCTGAAACCTTAACTTTTTACCACAGCATTGATTAATATATTTTTTAGCTCATATATACTAACTTTTTGGTGTGATGTGTGGTGACGGTTTTTAACATGCACAATCCCTACAAATGATTGTATGGCCAACCTGACATACAATAGAAGCAGATCGGGTAAGCTACTGTTCCAAAAGTCACGGTGTAAATACCACCTACTTTCTGCCCCAGGGCAAGTTGCCTTATACTCAAGTAGATGAATATATCATAAGGCAGGATTCCTACTGGGTAGCATTTGGGCAGTGTTTCAAGGTTCAATTTTTTTTTTTGGGGGGGGGGGGGATTTTCCCCTTGTGTAATTTTTTTTGGGGGGTGATTTAAAAAAAAAAAAGGGGGGTGGATTTCTTTTTGGAGAAATACCAGAAATATCAAAAGAGACCTAACGAATTATTTTTTAGCAGGAATTTGATAATATGTGCGGAAATCCCACAATTCTGCACCTTAACGTGAACATTGCGTTTGGGGTAAATTTAAATACATAGATATACCTGAGCTGCTTATTACTGTATATTGGGAATCGAGTAAGATTTACCATGATTTGCAGGGTCTGTACGTATACTGTATCTTTGCTATATAGTATTCTAACATGTTTGATTTGTATTGTATAATTCTTGAATAAAATCTCACTTTTTGTTGTCACTATCAGAGTGTGTAGATATAGATATTGGATTAATCTGAATTTGACCACTACCTTTCTTTGTTCAGCAATTGTAGAAACACTTCATGAATATTCAAAGGTTCCTTGTGTGTGATTTCATTGCTTAATGTTCTGAATATTCAAATATCAGACTTTAAATTGTTGAATATTCAAAATCAGACTTTGAATTGTTGAATGTTCAAAATCAGACTGAATTGTTGAATCTTCAAATTTAGACTTTGAATTGTGGAATGTTTAAAATCAGACTGAATAGTCGAATGTTCAAAATCAGACTGAATTGTTGAATGTTCAAAATCAGACTGAATTGTTGAATATTCAAAATCAGACGTTAAATTGTTGAATGTTCAAAATCAGACTGAACTGTTGATTGTTCAAAATCAAACTGTATGTTATTAATCAGACAATATACAGAATCAGACTTCCAGTTTTTAATTTTTAAAATCAGACTGAATTCTTTAAAATCAGACTTTAAATATACAAAATCAGACTAACTTTGAATAATTAAAATCAGACTTTGAATTGTTAATATTTTGACTTGTTGAACTTTCAAAATCAGACTGATATTCAAAATTAGACTCTGAATATTTAACACAAGACTGAATATTTATATCTTCATTCAATAAATGTTGTGAATTTCTAATCATTTGAGTGCTAAGATGAATCATTGTCCATTACTCAATAACAAGTTTGTTCACTTTATAAAACATTTCTTTCAAAACCTTTGCATTTCACTTTGATATATTTTTTCAGTTGATTTGAATGGTAAGAATACTTCAGTGTGTGCTTAGACGATGAGTTATTATTTAATGTAGATGATATATCTTCTGAACTATAACACATATATATATATATGTATGCCTAGCATATGTGGGACCAGACTTAAAGGATTAGTGGTCAAGCAAGTTTATCTTATGTGAAAGAGGTCTTTAAAAGAAACAAAAGGGTGAAAAAAACATTTAAAAACCTTATTCCATTAAGGAGATATTAAAGGAATTGTTCTCACGGTTTTGAAGAAAGGTGTCTAAAATCTTCCCACGAAAAATCTAACAGAAATAATATGGAATGAATTTGCCATTTTAAATAGTAAAATTAATTGTTTTATCTTTTGGAGTGGAAATGATTAACAGTCTTACCAAATGGACGGTTGGATACTTGATTGGTTTCATGCTACCTTTTGCTCTGTTGCTGAGCTATATGTCTAGTACATGTCTGTTAAACCTGAATTTGCAATTCTTGAAGCCAAGTCCTATAGCTTTAATACATTTGGGTGTGTGGAATTTAAATTCTTCTTCTGCATACAAGATAAACACCATTTCAGCTTTTAGAAATAAACATCATTTCATGTGACTAGAATTCGTTATTTCAAATAATGATTTAAAAAAAAACAATCTGTGTAATCTTTTGGAGGGAAAAGGTTGGCCTTTGCTTTATACAATCCAATCAATTTGCAAAACAAAATAGTGTTCCAGCAAACCATGTCTACACACGGCACCCTTAGAACTTTGCACTGGTTACCAATTAAAGCTTGAATTCATTTCAATGTCCTTACTTTTAGTTCACAATTCCATTCATGACTTATCACCAAATTACTCCTTTGAAATTATCACCAAATTACTTCTTTGAAATCATTTCCTAAAGCTCTGTCAAAGCTCTGTTTTTGTAAAGCTCTGTCAAACATCATCTCTCCTTTTCCTATTCCACACTCAGACCTCCGTCCCTCCATCCCCAACTACATCAAAAAAACCTGGCAAAACTCCTGGAATCACAAAACCAGTAGCAAACTCCACACCATCAAACCCAAAGTCAGGACCAACACCCCTCTGCACAGTCGCAATTACAGGGAAGACATCGTTGTCACCCGCATCCGCTTTGGCCACTCCTCTCTCACTCACTCCCATCTCTTATCCCCTATCCCTCTCTGCCCCACTCGTAACACTGATCTCTCCATCAAGCATATCTTCATAACCTGTCCCCTATACCAGAACTTCAGATCTCTTCTCTCCTCACTATCCTCAATCTCGGACCTTTCCGAATACAATTCTTCCTCAAACATCATCAACTTCCTCTGCAACAACAACCTCTTCTACCATATTTAACTCCCCCCTCCCCTCGTACACCTAACCTTACATACCCCTTTCTTTTCACCAAAAGGTTTTTTATTTTTCTTCCCACATTCTGCTTTTCCCCATTATCTCCCTTACAAACCTTCCATCTCCTCACTATCCTAACTCTTACACCATAATTTATTAACACCCTCTTGGCAGATTTGACTCTTGACTGTCGCGGTGCTGTTAAACATCAACAAACCAAACCAAACCTGAAATTATTTCCATAAAAGATTACAAACGTACCGCCTGTCAATCAAAATTTATTACCCTCGTTCCTAAAAGCAAAGGTCTTTCCTAGCTGTAGCAACCATGCTTTTTTAGTCGCTGACCCAAAATTATGGAATTCTCTTCCAAATGATTTTAAAATGTATACCCACTGAGTCAGTCTTGATATCCAAAACCTACCTCACTCTAAACATTGTATAACTTAACTATTTCATATATTGTTGTATATTCCATATTTTGTATTTCTTTATATATTTTTTATTATATTCATATATACGGCGCTTTTGACAACCATTTGTTTATAATTAGCGCCTTGTAAATGTTATTTATCATTTTTTTTGTTACACATGTTTACCTGATTTCTCAGTGCAAAATGGTTCTGTCGTAGCTTCAGTAAGAATACAGAGGAACACTATGCATATCTAGACATGGTACAGTTTGAATGGGCATGGAAGTACAGCTACTGGAAACCCTGTGGAACCGAAGGAGACAGGTAAATAACGTCACAACATTTTAGGACCAAAGACAAAATTCACTTGCTGCATACCTCCGCCAATGATGATGATAGAGGTTATGTTGTATGTACACTTGTCACCAACATGAATGACTTCCAAGACTTAGTTCTCTTCGCTCCGATTGGAGCATCAGGGCCTCCACTACAATTAACCTGTCTTGAGCTAGATGATTGACAGCTTTTTCAACCAATCAACGCATGAATTTTCCTAGCAATATCTGCATAACTATGTGTGGCAAACATCCTACACAGTACTGGTACAGTACAACTAGCTAGCGGCACGCTCATGCAGTCAATGCAATATACTGTACAAAACAAATTTCTGCATACACAGACTGAGTGACGAACAAAAATTGCGCTTGTGGCTTTGTAAATATAATTGCTCTTACCCAGAACACTAAGCAAACTGAATTTTGTTTATCCCGTTTGCAAAAAACTCTAAAGATCCGAAGAAGTGCCATAAATGGATCAAAGCTTGCGGCAAGCCTCATGAAGATCTAAATGTCAATGCATTGGTAATGCATGATTGCGGATTTGAAATTTGTTTGCCCCCACCTACTTACCGCATTGCTATGGTGGGTGTGGCTTATTTCGTAACTTAGAGACGTTAATTAAGTCTCCATCGATTGTGGTCTTGTGCTACTCTCTTGGCTTCCCTTAAGACATGCGGATGGTTTTAGGCTCTGCATCTAGGGCTCTCCACCAGGTTGTGGTTGGTCCGCCCTCTTGTTTTGCCTTGTGGATTCCAGTTCAAAGCGTGGCATGAGATGTTTTTTTGGTCTCTTCATAGAGTGTGACCTACCTGATGGTGGTGGTGATAGGCTTCTGTTTGGTTTTCTGCCAGGTCACCAACAAGTCTGAAGAAGTACTGAGTGGATTTTGATAATGGTTTTCCAAGAATTGGTTTTGCAGGGGTGTATGCTCAGGTGTGTAGAGAGGCTTTTGGATTTTTGGGGAGGAGAGGGGGGGGGGGTATAGAACCAAACAATAGCTGATGGTGTAATTTTTCTCTCCAAAATTGTGTCAAAACAGCAGTATTTAAACTGTTCAGAAGCTAAATTTTACTGAGGAGTAAAAGAGACGGTAAAAATCACAGACTGCAGAATGGCCCTTCCAGATCTGGGAGACCCCAGGGTCTGCTAAAATCCATGGACTCAGATCTTTTAACAAAATTATTGAACCTTTTTACCTGTTTGGGGGGTAAACAAACTGATTAAACCCCTTCCCCTTCTGGCCACCCATAGTACTCTTCTAAATGCCTTCTAGTTAAGGGTTATTCCAATGGTCAGGCATATATAACTGATAAAGGATAATCAGATAAACAGAACAGTAGAGAGACTATAGTTTATCATCAACATCTTGCTCAGTTTGATCATTTTCAGTGACTGAAATTTAGGACAGAAATTTGAAAAATTGCTTATAAAAGCTCTTACCTTCAAACAATTTTCAATAAAACACTTTACATTATTTCAAAAGACTGGGGACTTGACATCAACAACCTTTATTATGTCAATTTCTCATTATATTGACAACAAATCATCACTACTGGAATGTCATGGGTTGACCTTCTGCATCAGTGATGACCTGGTTAATGTTTGGAAAAGTTGTGATGTATAGAAGAAAAGACAAAATCTTTAAATGTAATTCTTTAAATTTCTGTCCTAAATTTCAGTCATTGAAAATCATCAGACAGTTTTCTCCTGCTAAATTTTCAAAACAGGTATGATAGAAATTTCAAACCTTTTGACAATATTCCACTGCTGCCATTCAGCTAACATTACTGGAGGATTGAAAAACAATTTAATATAGGAAAATTTATTAGGTTCTCTTGTTGTTATGTCACAAAATTTCATTGAAATTTGCATATTTTATAACCAATTTTCAGTATGGTATCAAATTCAAAATATGCCCAACGTAAATGAGGCATCAAATGTGTTGGCAATTTTAGATGAAAAGGACAAGCAAATAATGATATCATATTAGGTTTATCTGGCGTGTGATGTGCAACACGATTTTGGCCAAAATAATTGCAGTCATACTAAACGGAAAGCGGAGGTAACGCCATGTTTTAATGTCTGAAAATTCAAAATGTAAAATGGTAAATGTGTAACCAATTTTGATGAAAATCTTTGCTAATGGTTTATAACACATTTTCTTCAAATTAATCTCAAGCTGGTGCTACCTGCAGTGGCGCTGTCAGACCATATCTATTGGGGTCACAAATAAAATTGTATGTAGAAGTATGTACCGCCTATGGTGGTATTGCCCATGTGAAGTGTGCGCCACAACAGTGTGACGTTCCAGGGGCCCGCTTAAGGGTGGGGTCCAGGGGCCCACTTTAGGGTGGGGTCCAGGGGCCCACTTTAGGGTGGGGTCCAGGGGCCCACTTTAGGGTGGGGTCCAGGGGCTCGCTTAAGGATGGGGTCCAGGGGCCTGCAAAGGGTGGGGTCCAGGGACCTGCTTAAGAGTAGGGTCCAGGGGCCTGCTTAAGGGTGGGATCCAGGGGCATGCCTAAGGGTGGGATTGAGGGGCCTGCTTAAGGGTGGGGTCCAGGGGCCTGCTTAAGGGTGGGATCCAGGGGCCTGCTTAAAGGTGGGGTCCAGGGCCTGCTTAAGGGTGGGATCGAGGGGCCTGCCTAAGGGTGGGGTTTAGGGTCCTGCTCAAGGGAGTAAGTTATGGATAATCATAGAGAACTTTCATCTGTGTACCTTTATATTTTGTGGCAGATCTTACCTCAAGATGTCAAGATAATTCCAATTTTAATTCAAAAGTTTGAGGAGACTATCTTTATTAGATTAAGATCTCACTTTCCTCATTACAGAATAACACTGCATGATGGTGACCTACAGAACCCCCCAACAAGCCCCTCCGCTGATGACCAAAGCCCAAGAGATGATGAGTCACTAGATGAGAATGAGACAGCCACTACCATCCACCCCTCCCCAAGGGACTCTGTGAGTATAACCAATCATCTTCACCATGAAGTCATTTGCACTCCTGTAAGGATAGGCGAAAACCATTTCTCTCAATCTTCTTTACTCTATAGACCTTTTCAAATCTGTATCGGTAATTTCTGGAAAAATGATTTGAATAATGTCACATGGCCAAGATTCACGTGTCCATACTGATCTAATTGTATACTGGGGGAATCTTATTGACCAATCAAATACTGGGGGATCTTGGCCATTTGCACAATTCACGCACCGTATGGGACCAAGCATATGAAAAGATGTTTTCCAGTAAATGTATTATAACGTGCGTTAAACATGAAGTTGCAGCTTACAATTTTTTTGCCCAAACCTGCACCTGATTGGTTGGGAAACAAGGTAAAATTTTCCCAGCAGTGGATAGGTGGAAGTACTGAAGAAATCACGTTCGACTAAACTCGGTTTAAAAGGTCTATAGTTAAAGATGGAATCTCGCTCTAGAAAATTGCTTAACCTTCAGAAATATTCTGATCATACTGGTAACTTCACTTCCACAAAAGCAATTAATTGGCTTGTCGGTGCATTGTTGGTGATTGTGTAAATATTTCGACCAATCAGAAAGGTTGGATTGTATTGTATTTCTGATCTCCATGGTTAAATGATATATGGCCTTAAAGGTTGAAAGATAGTTTTTTCCTATAATCCCTTTCCCGTGGGGTGATGGCAAATTCCTTTAGTCCACACTGAAAACAAAGTCAATCATGACTTTCATACATGTGCTTTAAAACAATTGTATAGTTGGGTTCTTCAATAGACAAGGCAATAGCAGAATTTGAGTGGAAATCAACTGTACACAGTGCCAGCTAGATCCATTATTTTTTAATGATGGAGGCACCATCACTCTTATTATGTGGCATTGGATATAATCGCATTGGTGGGGGTAATAAATATATGTTAACAAATCGCCCCACCATTCAGACAATATACTCTTTCTGTTTTTTGCTGATGGGATGGGAGGGGGGTCCTTGTGTCTGGGAAGGGTGCACTTGCATACTAAAATGGTTTGGTGTGCATTCCATTCACCCAAAACGACACCTGCAGTATGGCAGATATTGTTGGTACATGCAGCAGGAGATTATGTGATTTTGATACCTGCAGTATGAAAGTAGTTTATTTTGTTATATATTTTGATAAATAATGTTAAAAAATTGCACCAGCAGTAAGAAATTAACACATTTTTGATACCTGCACTACGAAAATTATGAAAAATGACATCTGCTTGCAACCTCATATATGGAAGTCCCTCCCCTTCCCCTCCCCCTCTCCTTTTTAGGGAAATTGACCATATTTAAAAAAAAGCTGAGGTCATCAGCAAGTTTTTTCCCTGTCAACCCCCACAATCTGAAAGGCTGGTTAGGCTCTGAAGAATTAAGTTTTTTTTTTCTTTATTAATTTAGATTGAGGAATTTCCTCTACCCATCTCATCCCTCATTAAAGAGAAACTCAAGCTTGGCCCAGAACCCATCTTTACAAGAACAGAGAAATTTAACCAACACAAAACACCTAATACACCAGTTGAACCAGAAACGGATGACCTTCCACCTCCAGTCTCTCCCCTCGACCTCCTTGACATGAGTCACTCCTGTCATGTGACCACTGCAGGTGCTTGTAATCACTCTGAAACCAGTCATCCGGAGATGGGGGTAGACGAAGCTGTCTTTTCGGCTGGGCTTCTTTATGACTATGTAAAGTGTGCGATGGATACAGTAAGGAGTAACAATGAGGCACTTGTTTCTGCAAGGGGATCAGAAAAAGTGGAGTAAGTTTCCCAAATTGATTCTCTTCTCACTAAGATCAACTAACTGTACTTTTAGTGGACAAAGATTTCCTTTTAAAGGAATAGTTATTGGTTAAGTATATTCATGCCGAAAAATTTCTCTATACAGCTTTCCGTACCCGACACCGAACTTTTCATATAAAAAGTCTGGTATAATGATATCCCAAACCGACTTCCGGTATCCCGTGCTTGTTTACACTCATAACAAAGAGCCTCTACACAGAGCACTGTGGAAGGCCCCTTCGGGCTATCCAATTATCATTGTACCATGCATTGCATGTAAACAGTTGTCATAGTGTGCCATGTGGTCAATGTTAATGTGAGAGATGATGAGCAGGGGATTGGGTTGCATTCTGGTCTGGCAAGTTGGTGGTTTGTGCGGTGTAGTGTGAAATTGGCAGTCTGGATGCTTCAGGCAATTTTGACTAATTCCCTATAGAGAGGAATTTGTCCATGTTTCTCTTGTATGAAAGATGATATTAATAGGACCAAAATGAGGAAGAAATTATGAGTTTTTGCCTTGCCCCCTAATAAACTTCTAGAAGGAAAAGACTTTCCTATAATTTTTAGTGATTTAATTTAGTAAGAAAGAATTGCAGAAAGATTTTGAGCTGTCCACTCAGTCATACACCACAAATTTCTCATGAATTAAAAACTGATCAAACTTTAATCAGCCATAACTCAAAATCAAAAGTGCTTAAAGCAGACCCTTAGGGTCTCCCAGGGACCTGCTAGGGCCATTCCGCAGTCTGTGAATTACATGGTGGATTGCGGAATGGCCCTAGCAGACCCTTGGGGTCTCCTAGGGATCTGGAAGGGCCATTCCGCTCTTGAATTACGGAATGGCTGGAAATCCGGGTAAATTACATGATGGGCAGTCTCCATGGATCTGGAAGGGCCATTTTGCAGTCTGTGAATTACATAATGAATTGCAGAAAGGCCCTAGCAGACCCCTGGGGTCTCCCATAGATCTGGAAGGGCCATTCCATAGTCTGTGAATTACGTGGCAGAATGGCCCTAGCAGACCCCTGGGGTCTCCCAGGGACCTGCTTGGGCCATTCCGCAGTCTGTGAATTACATGATGGATTGTGGAATGGCAGACTGAGTCTGCCATGGAATGGCCCATTCCGCAGTCTGTGAATTGAATTATGTGACAGACTGCGGAATGGCCCTTATGTTTTTTTTATATATTAATACTCTTTTAACCAATGTAGAAAATGCTGCATTTCACAGACCTTTTGACAGACCTATTTGAATTATTATTATTTTCAGAGTTGTGAAAAAAGACTGCAATCAAATTGTAATTGCATCATATCTTCACAAACCGTAGAAATCTTTTGTGTATTTTATCGAAATTAAAAAAAAAAAAATCTTTTCACCAATCAACAAAGTCTAGTAAAGCAACTGAGCTACACTACTGAACAAAATTACAACAAATTGAATTAAAGGACAAAGACATGAATTTTAAGAAATATTTGTATCTTCAAATGGTGCATCACTGCACTGGCCCGAAATTTGGAGGTAAAATTGAAATTTGGTTTAAAAAGCTGTGCAATATGAAATATGTATGAAGTATGCAATATATTGGCTTGGCAGGGTGATTACCCTCACTCTCCCTTTAGTTTTTGCCACTGACTTGTTTCTTATATGATTTTACTGTATCTTTCATCCTATATCACCCTCAACAGTCGGCTTCAAGAAACCAGCCCCGAGCCGAAAGCAACAATCAGTACCAAACAGAAACCCTCCTCTGCAAAAAAATCTTTGACTAAGAAATTCAAACCAAGGAAAGCAATCATCGTTGATCCCACAAAGAAAGATAAAAAAGAAGAAGAAGCAAAAAATGAGCTAGAGGAATCGCCCAAACCAACAACCCCGCATCGGCTCGATTTAGACCTCAGATTGGATGGCACTCACCAGAGGAATTTTGAAAAAGAAAGGAAAGAGCAATTTGAGAAGATGGCACAGAGACCCCACTCATCTTCGTCCTACAGACCAAGACTGGCACTGTCTAGCTCAGGTATGCATCAGCCATTTAAAACAATTGAAGGACTTATTAGGAGAGAGCTTCATTAACATGTCTGCTGTTTAATAGACCCGTAGAAAGGACTTTTCTTAAAGGGGCCCAGGTCACCCTTACAAAATTGTTCACTGTGATGTATGGACCTAATATCATTTCAATGTACCAAAATGATAATTCTTACTTGGTCTTATGTGCCACTTGTGTTTCATTGGGTAACAAGATATCACATGAAATTTTTGAGCAAGTTGAGCGAGTAAGCAAACAATATTTTAAGGATGGCCACAGCATCATTTTCCTATCGTCATTTACAATCATATAACAGCTTCAAGACCATCAACGGCTTCGAGTTTTCGAGGTTTACGAGAGCAGCAAGGCAGCCCCCTTCTGATCCAGATGGGAAACTACTGGCTAGCTGGAGGAAGGGATCTGAACTCTCAAGAGAGAATTCAAAATTTCAAGAAAACGCAGCACACACCTGGCTGGATGGATGGGTTGCCACAGAGACCAAAATCAGTTGGCCCCCATCAACAAAGGTAAGAGGTTGTGCATAAAAATTCATGGGGTTTGCATTTATTGCCAACAGCATGAAGTATGCGATAAAGCAAATCAGTTTTTAGCAGGTAGTGTATGTATTTACGTTAGGTTATATCATACCATTTAAACTGTTAATATGCAAATGTGTTGACCAGAGGCCGGGCCGTATCACGCAAATACAACCAAAAACAATGAAACAGCACCACCATCAAGTCTCTCTATGTTGTAAATAGCCCTTGACTTGGCACTTCAATCTTTGGAGCCATACCCAACAGCCAGTCAACGGTCTTTTTAACAAGCGGTCAAACTAGCAATTGTAACCTACATAACAGTTTGTTTTAAGTGATAGGCAAGTTAACCAGCTAGGCCACAGTTGTTGTCATCATCGTTGTTGTCGTCCTCGTCATCATCATCATCATCATCATCATCATCATCATCATCATCATCATCATCATCATCATCATCATCATCATCATCATCATCACCACCACCACCACCACCACCACCACCACCACCACCACCACCACCACCACCACCACCACCACCACCACCACCACCACCACCACCACCCCACCACCACCACCACCACCACCACCACCACCACCACCACCACCACCACCACCACCACCACCACCACCACCACCACCACCACCACCACCCCACCACCACCACCAATATGACTAATTTATTACTTGTCGCTCAGTTCTTTAAATCATTTTCTATTTTTTTTTTTTCTTTAGGACGAGAATACTTGACAGGAGATCGGTCCGTTCAGCCACCATCAGACGAGATCAAGTCTGGATGGGAATTTGTAAGTTTAGAGGTGACAATACCACTATCAAACCGCTCTCTCTCATTACTTGTCTAGAAGTTGGTAAATCAAGAAAACTACAGACTTGAATTAAAAACTATCTATGTGTAGATCAATGCCCACTGTGCAAATATTTCTTTATGGGTACAACACTCCATCGTTTACCCAAATAAGATACCATCTGGCAAAAGATGGACCGTCCCTATTCCCTTCCCCTGCTTCATCAGAGTCCCCCATATTAATTTTGTTTTTTGTATAGTACACTACTGCCTCAAGTGGGGACATGGCCCCTTATCCATGAACATCCTTATGAGGAATGGTCCATCAATCATTCATGGCTTTTGTACAAAGTCCTCCCAAGCATATAATGTTTATTTATATTTAGACTCAGCCAAGGACTAATCTGATTCGCATCACTGAACAGCAGTTATGTGGCTTGATTTCAAGATGAATGACCAATTTTGTACAGTGTAACAGTAGCTTGTTGCTAATAAGTGAACTGTAAATAGACTATGAAGATGCTGTCAGTTAAGAAGGTATAGATTACACCTGTGTTGTGTATGGTGTAACAATAGCTGGATGCTAGTCAATGAATTGTGAAATCTCTCAGGTTGAATGGTGTGGATTACCCCTGATTTTGAGATAATTGAGGGTGTCGGGTTGGAGGGGTCTAAGAGCCAAAAATTCAAAATGAAGTGCAGGGACAAGAGGCAAATTTTTCCCCAAATGTACTGCATTTGTACAATTCTGCTGAAAATTGGGGGACATGTCCTGCACTGCCTATGTTGTTGGCAGCACAATTTACTGAATGACAAAAGAGCAGAATAGAATACACAAACAAAATTTAACTAGTTCAACCCACACTCATTTTGTGAAAGTTGATTTTATTGATATTTTGAATTCAATTTGATTAAGTCAAGTCACTGTAATGATTTAGTTTTTAATGTTATTTGTGCCTTACTTAGGTGTCTCATTTGAATGAATGTTTTTTTTCTTACAACTCAAGATAAGTTGCTCAATTTAAATGGACATTGTCTGCACCAGAGCTGTAATTATCCTTCACAAAGTGTGTGTGTGTTAGGGGAGGGCATGGGGTCTTAGAATCTTTTTCAAAAATGTATGTTTTTCAAAATACTTTGGTCTAAAAGTGGAAGAACAACCTGAGGAATTGTGGCCCTGATTTATACAGAAGAGGTGCAGTGGCTCTGTGGTTATTGAGTTAGGCTCATATTCGAAGGGTACCTAGTTGTTCGATTCCCGTCATGAGCGCTGCATTGTGTCCTTGAGCAAGACACTTTACTCTACTTGCTTCAGTCTACTCAGCTGTAAAATGAGTACCAGCACTGCTGGGGAGTTAATCTGTGATGGACTGGCATCCCATCCAGGGGTAGTCATGTACTCTCATCCACTTGTGCCATGGAAACCGGGGATATCTAGGGGGAGTCATGTACTCTCATCCACTTGTGCCATGGAAACCGGGGATAAGCACCGGTTCTATGAGCCTAATGGCTGGATGGAATTACCTTTTTTTTTTTTTTATACAGACCAACAATCTTGAATCAGTTAAAATAGAAAGATATATTAGGAAACTATTCAGTTATGTCTTCAGTTATGTGTTCCTCTCATTTTCTTTGCCTTATATCCATTGTTTAAGTCATTTCCTCATTCTTACACTTTGTTCATTTGTTTTTGTTTTGTTTGTATTTGTTTTGTACATGATCCTCCCTTACGGCAACTCGGCAAAACTCCTATACGGAGCATAGACGCCAAGCTATAGCCTGCATAGCAGATGCCAGTCTTGTGCGACCGGGAGGGAAGTGAATGAACACCGGGTTTTCACCCTACTCTTTTTAAGAAGTGATCAGAGAACTAGGCAGGATGTTACTATCCTGCCATCGGGGACTGACAGCTTGATATCCCTACGAAGGATGGCGAGCGCCATTCAACCATTGCCACTTCTCTCAACAGCTGAATGAGGAGCAGGAGCTGTACACGACATACTTCCACTTTGATGATCGGCGTATCTGTCTGCATAGCTGTGGAAAAACTGGTTAGACCTGTCCGAGCCTTGAACCGGGTACCTCCAGCATCTCAGTTGTGTGCTCTACCAACTGAGCTACCTGTAGCTTGATATACGCTGTATATGCTTTTTTGCTCTTTTTTTTATGAGTGTCCTGTTTGTAAAAGCACCAAATAGTAAGCTTACTATGCAAGGTTGCTCGCTATGCTATTTTGTTTTTCTCTTTCTCAAATTTCTCCAAGTCATCCTCCCAGTTCATTCATAAACAGAGACCCATTCTTGGTTAGATACCCTTATTTGTTTTAGATTTTTACCTCCACCAATGAAGTTGGATGGAGGTTATGTTTTCACCTATGTTTGTCTGTTTGTTTGTTTTCAACAACAGATGATTGGATTTTGATTAGATTTGGTATGTGTTTTTTTTTACCACTATAGAAAAATTTGGGACATATCTAAACGGGTAGGGAAGAAATGGAGGGGTGGGGATATTTTAGAACAAGTTGTCTGTCATCAATATATCACAAGAAATAATGTTTGGATGCTGATTGTATTTGGTGTGTGGTTTTTATTAATCAATGAAGGAGAGAATAAAATTAGGGACATATTGGAACATAGGAAGGGCAGAAATAGAAGGGTGGGATGGAAAGGGGAAGGGCAGAAATAGAGGGGTGGGATGAAAAGGGGGAAGGGCAGAAATAGAGGGGTGGGATGAAAAGGGAAGGGCAGAAATAGAGGGGTGGTATGAAAAGGGGAAGAGCAGAAATAGAGGGTGGGATGAAAAGGGAAGGGCAGAAATAGAGGGGTGGTATGAAAAGGGAAGGGTAGAAATAGAGGGTGGGATGAAAAGGGAAGGGCAGAAATAGAGGTTGGGATGAAAAGGGGAAGGGCAGAAATAAAGGGGTGGGATGAAAAGGGGAAGGGCAGAAATAAAGGGGTGGGATGAAAACGGGAAGGGCAGAAATAGAGGGGTCAGATGAAAATGGGAAGGGCAGAAATAGAGGGGTGGGATGAAAAGGGAAGGGTAGAAATAGAGGGGTGGGATGAAAAGGGGAAGGGCAGAAATAGAGGGTTGGGATGAAAAGGGGAAGGGCAGAAATAAAGGGGTGGTATGAAAAGGGGAAGGGCAGAAATAGAGGGGTGGTATGAAAAGGGGAAGGGCAGAAATTGAGGGTTGGGATGAAAAGGGAAAGGGCAGAAATGGATGGGTGGGATGAAAAGGGGAAGGGCAGAAATAAAGGGGTGGGATGAAAACGGGAAGGGCAGAAATAGAGGGGTGGGATGAAAATGGGAAGGGCAGAAATAGAAGGGTGGGATGAAAAGGGGAAGGGCAGAAATAGAGGGGTGGGATGTTTTAGGTGAGATCTGTCAAGACTTAGCTGAAACTTTTCGAAGGAATGTGCTGAACAAGATAAATCAAATAAAGCTAGTTTCTGGTATTAAAGAAAACCAAAACAATTGGTTCTTACATGAAAGGAAAATGATGGAATGTGAATCTTGCCTGAAAGGAACTCCAACAATGAATGCATAGCCTGAATAAAACTGAAGACAATGATATGAAACCTTGAAAGATATGAGTTGGAAGGAAGATATATAATCCTGAGGTGTTTGGAAACCAAATGTCAATACAGATTAAATGCGAAAGGAGATTCTCCAGGGGTAAAACTTGGTGGTTCTAGGATTTCTGAGGTAGATTATATCGGGGATGTGGAATGAAATGGGGGTGGAGGTTTGCTTTCTACAGTGTGCTAAAATTCTAGTTACATCCTGTTTTTGATGGTATAATCGTTTTCTTTATGCCATCTTCCACTTTTCCAATTGTTTTTTTGTGTTTGATTAACACCACAAAGAAGAAAACTTGCTTTTGTGAAATTTCAAAAGGTGATTTTTGCCTCATTTTTTTTATTTTTAAAGAAATCGTACAAGAATAAAGCTCAGGCAAACCAATATACTTACATTCATTTAATGTTTAATCATTTTGTCATATGTCTAAAATATATCGCTTGCATCTAACACCATCCTCATTCCATTCCTCCTAACCAGCTTTTGCGTCCACTAAGCCTCATCCATCTCCCGCTACGTCAGAGCTAAACCTCCGCTTCAGCCCAAGATCATCTACATCACCTCCCCCCGAACCCAGCTATCTTGATCAAGCTCGCCAACAGAACTTTGGAGTTTCAAAACCAGCCACACCCCCTTACGGTGGCCCCAAAAAGCCGTCGTCGCCACTTCGAATGGTTGTTAAATGAGCATTCACTCACCGTTTTGACACAGTGACAAATGTGCAGTGCATGTAGGGTCAACTGGAAAAAACTTCCTTTTTTAAATTCGTTTTGACATTTTGATAAATGTGTTTAAAGAATTAGTTGAAGGGTCAAGCAAGAAAAATTCACAAAAAAAATTAGTGAAGAAAGCATTCAAATTTCTTATTCGTTAAAGAGATATCTAAGTTTAAAGTTTGGTATCTTTTGTGTAGAAAAGACTGAAATCAAAATAGTTATGATGTCACAGCCTCAGATTCCTCAATGTCTTTTATGTATTCTTTCATATTCTGTACTGCAATTTTGTGGCTCAAAAACAATGGGATATGTCAAAAAATTAGTAAAACTAAATCTAGGAAGGATATTTATAATATACCATTTGAAGAAAGTTTGTGAAAAATAATTCAAAAAGTGTAAAAATTGAATAAAATTTCTGAAAAATAAATTAACAATTGTTAAGAATATGAGGATGAGGACACCAACTTTCCATAGTAGACTTACTACACCAGTCATTTCCACACAGATAAGACGAGATTTAAACTTAAATATCTTCTTGATGGAGTAAGATTTTTAACGTTTTCTTCACTATTTTATTTCCTTTGCAGCTCTCTGTCATTCTAGATGGGCATGCTTGACCCCTGAACTAATCTGTTTAAAGTGTATTACTATTATAAATATGTATTTCTTCCTTGTTTCCGATAACTAATACATTATCTAAACTAAAGATAATCAAGAGATGGCACATGCACGAAAATCAGATACTTCCAAATAGGGTCGATGCACATTCATTGTAATGTCAAAACAGAAAATTGCTTTTGCACATTTGCCACACATTTGCCACACATTTGTCACTATGTCAAAACAGGGAAGTTATGCATTGGTGTATTTTTTTAAGCTGTATTGATACCTTGGTGATTGTTTAGTTGGAGTGCATAGAACAATTAGCCTGTGAGTCTTTAAGTTTGGTTTCAAGCCAATTTGGCCTTAAATTCAACATGCTGTGAAACAACAAAATTTTGATAATTTTTATGATTTTGAAACATTTAGGAACATTTTATCTTGCTAATGATGATTGTAGGTGTCACTAGTCCTTAAAACTGTGAACAGGTGAAGCACAAGTCGGGTGGGAATAGTTTGATTTTAGAAGGGCACATAATTCGAGGAAAACCTTTAATTAAGTGGTTTCACAATCGTTAAACGAGATAAAAAGTCTAGTAAAAGCGTCTAGTGAAAGCTTCCTTGATAGGAAAAACGCACAGAAATGTTTTTAGGATAATAAGCAGAAAAAGAGTTTTAATTGTACAAAAGTCAGGATTTGCCTGATAGGGGGATAGGGTGTCCAGATGACTTCAGCACCCCACCCCCTCCTCCCTTAGCCCCCATCAGTAAAATGTTTAATCTGTCAGGAGTGATAGGGTTTTTTTAATGTAAAGTAACATATCTTTTGTATGTTAGCCAAGTTTAGCCCTCCTTTCAGAGAGGCTATCCCCCCATCAGGCAAATCCAGGTGCCACCTCTGGCAAAAGTTTTGTGATTCTTAAAATATTTGTGGCGATATTTTTGTTTTTTCTTCATCAAAAAGATCAGGTTGTAAAAAGTTAAGTCCTATTCTTCAAGAGGGGACACTTTTTTGAAAAGGCATTTTTTGTTACTGAAGAGTGGCACTTTTTCAATTTGCTTTTCTGGTTTCCCCAGCCCTGAATTGAATATGATCTCTGAGGGTTACACTCTGGCAGACTGTTGTGCTGTTCAGGTCAGAAGCATAGCCAGTGGCAGTGATTACTTTTTAATATTGGGGAGTGGGGTGGGGGTGGGATGAACCCAGACATGTGGTGCACCCAGCCATATAGGCTTTAACTAAGTCCTCTTTTTTTTTTTAAGGGCTATAATGATATTCATGCCCCAACAAAATTATGAGGGGGGGGGGACATTTTCCCCTGGGATTGCTTCCTATGTGCAAAGGCACGGGGAGGGTAATGGGGGTCACTTGCTACTGACATTATCCAGGAAAGAAAGACTATTGAAAATATTTTATATATAAAGTACTTAAATAAAATGACTTTATTTTCTTACAGTATTTTAAAGATGATAATCAGTATTTTAAAGATGATAATCAGTATTTTAAAGATATAAATCCTGTAAAGTGTGTGTGTGTGTACTCAAAATGTACAGGCTTCCATAGATACCATTTATAGATTTATAAAATTTTCATGTAATTGTGTGTAATGGGTGTACATTTCCTAGACAATCAACATTTTTGATAATCTTAATATATGATGTGCTAATTTGTTTCTTACATAATCTTACAGATAAAATAAAAGTAAGTATGCTAGTAATTTTTTGTAAAATGTTTGTCTTTGCTTCTGTTAATTATTCCTTCACAGAAATGGATATATATATGTACAATATATATATATATATATACATACATATATATATACATACATATATATATATATATACATATACATATATATATATATATGTGTATACATATACATGGATATACATATACATGAAATGGATTTTATATATATATATATATATATATATATATATATATATATATATATATATATATATATATATATATATATATATATATATATATATATATATATATATATATATATATATATATATATATATATATATATATATATATATATATATATATATATATATATATATATATATATATATATATATATATATATATATATATATATTTATATTTATATACATTATATATATATATATATATATATATATATATATATATATATATATATATATATATATACATTATATATTATATATATATATATATATATATATATATATATATATATATATATATATATATATATATATATATATAATGTATATAACAAAAAATATATATATATATATATATATATATATATATATATATATATATATATATATATATATATATATGTATCTATATATATATGTATATCTATATATATATATATATATATATATATATATATATACATATATATTATATATATACATATATATACATAGATATATATATATATATATATATATATATATATATATATATATATATATATATATATATATATACATATATTTATATATACATTTGATATACTTTGATATAAACTTTAAACAGCTTCTATTTTGAAAATGGATTTCTATTGTGAAAATGGACTGGAATGAAGCCTTTACATTACCATTATACCTTTTTTTGGTACTTGCTAAACTCTGTATCAGAACAGCAAACAAAACTGTTGTTACATATTCTGGTACAGAGTTGATTTAGTACCAAAAAAGGAGTATAATGGCAATGTGAATGCTTTATTCCAGTCCATATTGACAATAGAAATCCATTTTGAAAATAGAAGCTGTTTTTATTGTTTTAAAAAGACTAGTGGCTTGTTAACTCGCGCCTTAAAACCATTGGATGGTGGTGGTGGGTTGTGGATTGAGTCTCGACTCCATGCCACAGCAGTCATATCTGGCAGTTAATCCACTCCATTTTGTTAAGCTGTAATCCATCTTGCACAGGGGCAACCAGTAGATCTCTTGGTACTTGAGTGGAGCACACACATCAGGAGGGCAAGGTCTTTCCTCACAGTGTCCATGCCAACGAGCTTGCTGTTTTAGAATAGTTACAAAAACACCTGGAAGATATATTTATATATATATATGTTCCCTATACCCCTGTGATATATTTTTTGGACCCTACCTTTAATCAGGGGTGTAGGAAGCTTTCAAGGTGGGGAAGGGAGGTGGGGGGAAGGGAGGGGGGGAACGTGGAAGGGGAAACTTCCAAAGTTATATACATATGTCCACCCAGTCTGTAGTTAGAACCCAAAACAAAGTAAAAGGGGCATTTCATTTTGAAAGGGGCACTTTTGTAATAATTTGTTACCTGATTTTTTGAAACAAGTGTGTGCACTTTCCACCAGTGACAGTGATAGAGGGGCACTTTTTATTTTTAAAAGGGAAAATTTTATCATTTGAAAAGTTGTTCCCCCTCCCCTGGTTTCTACACCTACGCCCCTAATGTTATCAGTTGGCTAGCCCTTTATTCCTATGCTTTCCCCTTTTTTGTAACTTTTCCTTCTATTTTGCTAACCTTCTGTGCATTCACCATGCAAGCGCTATCTGCGATCTTTAACTGCGATTTCTTTATGAAAAATAGTGGTAACTCTTTCAACCAAATTTAGGCAAAATTGAAACAAATCAGGGCATTTTCAACCACATTTGGGCTATTTCTAACAAACTTTGGGCGACTTCTAACCAAATTGGGAGTTTTAAATTAAATTTGGGCGTTTTAAAGCAAATTTGGGCATTTTAATGCAAATTTGGGTGATTTCTAACCCAATTTTTGTCATTTTCAATGGAATTTTATGCAAAGTTTAAACTAATATGGGCATTCATCAATCACCTTTGGCTTATCTCTATCGGACTTTGGGCAACTTATGAAACTTAATCAACAAATTTGGGCCATTTTAAACCAAATTTAAGTGATATTTTAAAAACTAAAATGCAATTTCTTACACAAACATCAGCAAAAATGTACTGAAAGAAGGCCCAGAAAGAAAATATTTTCAGTTTGGTAATATGAAGATCCATGGAAAAGGTTGCAGGGGGCTCTTCAATTTTTTAGACTTCGCAACAAAATGTTATTCTTCTTTTTTTTTTTGGCTTTTCATAATTGCCAATGTAGTTGAATGAAGTATTCTTCTCTGACAAAAGTATATTATTATTCTTGAAAAGCAGACCCTCCCCTCCCCCCTCCCCAAATCCTGGCTGTGCAACTGGGAGAAGTGCCCTCATTGGATAGCTGCTGTTTAGTGGACATTCCCAGGTTTACACCCCTTTGATCCCCATCTGAATAACCCTGGACCCACATATAACTCATGTCACATTTCAAAGCAAATACTGTAGTTGATCGTTTCACCAACTTGAGGGGCCCCATCTGATCTTTCGTCCCCGGGCCCCCAGGTAAGTCGCTATGCCACTGTCCCATGGTTTCTTGGCGACAAAATTGCAGGGCAAAGTATGACAGAATACATAAAGACTTTGAGGAATCTGATTAGGCTATGACATCACAATTAGTCTGATTTCAGTCACTTTTACACAAATGATACAAAGCTTTAAACTTAGATATCTCCTTAACGGAATAAGATTTTCGCATACCTTTTTTACTATTCTGTTTCTTTTGCTTAACCCTGAACGAATCCTTTAAGACTGGAAAATATTGAAGGAAAATATGGGAGAGGAGGGCAGGGGGGGGGGTTGGGGGTTTGGGGAGGAGGGGAGGGGGTTGAATACACCCGGTCCTTGCACCCTAAAATTTAGTGGTGTGTCTAAGGGGGGATGTTGGTGGCTTAACCCCCCCTAAAAATATCATAGCCCCCAAAGTTTGTCGAAGCCATAAATATAATCAACTAAAATATCAAATAGAACCATGTGCAGAAAACACTGAAGACAATATTTTTTTTTAATGGTATAGACTGACTTATTGTTAATTTGGACCAAAACTTTTACAGTTTGCACCAAGAATCTTCCATTTTGGACCAAACATCTTTCATTCTGGCCCTAAAATCTTCAGTTTTTGACCCCAAAAACTTCACTTTTGGATACAAATTTATCAGGCTTTGATCAAGATTCTTCAATTTTGGACCAAAACTTTCAAGTTTGGACAACAATCTACAACATAGCCGGCAGGTGAAGTTCTTATAATATAGGGCCATGGGTCCCCACCCCACAATAATTTTCAAAGCAATACAATTTTATAATAGGCCTTTACCATTTCGCCCACGCTAATTGAATTTTCAGGAAGTTTTCTTGATTTTCAGGAAATTTTCTTTAATTTTCAGGAATATTGTCAATTTTGAGAATTTTCAGGAACTGTTGCCAAAATCAAATAAAATTTCTAACAATACTACGTATGTTAGTAATGTCACAATTTGTCAAAACAACTTGCATGCATGCAACTTTTCGAAAGAAATTGTATTAGATTTCAAAAGCATGGTCACTTCCTCAACAAAACTTGGGAGTTCCTTTGCTCAGACACACCCCATTGGCTACTGAACTGGTAGGGTCGTAGCCAGGAATTTAAAAGGGAGGTTCGTTTCGTATAAACTGATAAAAAGCCAACTTGACAAAATTTGATATTCTAGGTTCTTATTACTATTTGTTTTTGCTATACGGGCCTGAAATCTTTTCCAAAATTAATCAGCCTTTTAACAATAATGCTATACAAATTATGCCTACCTATTCCAGCATTCAACATAGGCTTAGGTTCGCAATCAGTTTATTAACCTTAAAAGATTTTTCTAAGAAAGCTTTTATAAAAACTTCAGCATGACATCAATATTCTCAATGCACGAAACCTCACAACCAAACAGAAAAATTTTCTTTACGAAATTTCTGTTGTATAACTTGTGTGCCACCTCAGAGCTTAACAGTTAAGTTTTGGAATTTGACGAACAAAATGTCCGCGGATCCTCCGCTTTCCAAATCGCGGACGGATTTACGTCCTGCACAAGGAGCAAAACAAGAACTCCCTATCTGGGCTAAAGATGACTATGTTCTGAGTAGATGGGTAGGTGAAGAGAGGGTAAGAAGGCGGCGATTTCTGGCAGATCAAGTCCTAGAACCAAATGAGCCTTTACTAAAGTATCAACCAGAAAGCATTGGTGATAGACTATTTGGATCAATAAGGCGAAATTTGTTTGCACCCCTTGATAGAGCGACGGTATGTAACGTTAATCTTCCATTTAATTTTGGCTTGGAAAATACAACATTTTAATGTGCGGTTCTATTTCATCAAATAACTGTTTTATTTCTCTTGTGCTTAATGTGTTTATCAATCAAAAGTTGATTATTTTTCTGTCAGTCGTAGCCTAACGTTACACTGCAGTTTTGCATAGGCCTAGCCTACCGTAGCCCTAATTAATGAAGGCCCCTAGTGTATACTAACAATAACAATGAATTTAGTTTTAGCACTTGACCGTATCCGTGAAGTTGTTACTATGAAGTGATTGCTGTTATCGTTTTGAGTCTCATGTTTTGTTTTTTTACCAAATATTTTTCATGAATTTGTGTTGTTCTCAGTAGGCCTATGTGGAAAACAGTAGGCCTATGCCTAACGTTACACTTACAGTTACAGTACAGCTTTTTGAAAAGATCATGTTCCAAACCCGGTGTTTAGCCACTATAAAGTGTCAATCACTTTAAATGCGCCCACTTGACGGATCGTGCATGTTCATAAACTTCAAGATGCATTGCTGTGCACGTTTAACCGTTTTTAATGTAGGCCTATGCGAGAAAAAAAATGGCTTGGTTTTTTTTCTATACCAATTTTCAACAGGATATCAATTATATTATTTGGTATATTGTAGAAATCATATTGAAGTAAAAGTGTATGAATTTTCATGTATGTTGGTGTTTATTATGATACTGAAGTTTTAAGTGCCCTAAATTTGTAAAGTGGTCCTGCAATGCCTTCTAAAAAATTGAGATTTAACCTGATATAGGTTTGTCATATCCCTAATTCAATAATCCATCAAGAAATCCTGGTTCTAAGTCCATTTTCATGATGGAAAAGGACATACTGTAGAAATTGATCATTTATTGCTTGCTCCAAAAAAAAAAAGTTGAAAGGAATTTGTGAGGTCATAACAGTTTGCTACGTCATTTCAGGGACTGCTGATCGTAAACATTGCATCACACATATACTAACAGCGTACAAATAGCTTTTGATTACGAAAGTTTTTTGGGCTGTACCTATCTTAAACTTTCATTTTCAAGTTCAAGCTATGATAAAAATGATTTGGAAATAAATGAAGAACATTCTCATAATGTGATGTTGTTCCTTCTGAATTTAAACCGCCTGCAGATGAGAAAAAAAGATCAGGCTTACAACCCGTATAGGAGTCTTGTTGAGTTCCCGTAAGCGAGGATTATGTACAAAACCAAACAAAACCCTGACACGGTCCTACAGTACAAAGCCTGCATATAGTGTAGTAGTTGGCATGAAATTCTTAGTGTTTTGCAAGTAATATATTGTTAAACATAATCAAATTGAAGTGTCGCAACAACATCTACCTTTAATTTTTTTAAATTTTTTTTTATGTTTAATGGAAATATAAAGTTTTATTTATCAATGTTCAAGTCTCTGTCGCTTGACGTTTAGTCAACGGGCCTATGTGAACTGATTAGTTCGTTCACGCAATTCCGTTTGCGTTTTTGTTTTTAAAGAAATTGTGAAAATGTTGTTAGTTTATTTTTTAAATTTTGATATGCTAAAAGGGACGGCTTGGCATATGGACACAATAATAACAATTTGATCATATTCCACACTGTATATAAAATAAATCATACAAACTTTCAACTGTAGCCCAGCCGGTTATGGCTTCGTCTTTTGAGTGAGAGGTTATGAGTTTCAATCTCACTGAGTCTTATTCTTATTTTTTCTTCCTTTGTTTCTCTCATTTAATTTGTATTACTTGCGGAACAGTAAAATTTTCATGTCAGACAATGCGGTCAAGCTATTGTTTAAATCGAATAAAACAGGGTAACAATCTGGCGTGAGCTGAATACGACACTATACCCGGTAAACCACAAAAACTTGGTTCATGTCAAGTGCACAAAACACATCCAGAATCGTCTTGTTTCGTTGCCTTTTGCCATTGATAAATGACTTTTAGTTTAAGAATTTATATAACTGCATCCTCCACCTACATAACGCTGCAGCATTTTGTTTAATATTTGCTTGGAAAATGTAATAATTTAAAGAGAGATGCTATCGATACTAGTTGTGAAGTTTCAATGGCAGCCACACGTTATACGTGGTATCGATGCATTGTTTACTCAAGTCTTATTCTAAATTTTTGCGTCAAGGTGACGAAAATGTATTTTTCTTATTCAAGTTTCTCACCATCGATGGGGTTTTGTGTAGAAAAAGTTATATTTGTGCAAATCAAATAATCTAAATAACATAATTAACGTAAGATCCGACCCCCATGGCAGGACCATTTTAAAGTACCTAGTTTTGAGCGCATGTTAAATCCCATTGAGTTTTGCATCAGCAAGTTTTTTTTTTCTAGTTTACCTGAAATTAGCAAATCTTGTGGAGTAAGCTGATAAAGGTACAGTAAATGTACTGTTGCAGCATTGGGAAAAAATATTAAATTTTGTTCCCGTTATCATCAAAATGTCTTTATTATGGTCTCAAAATTTCAATCACTAAAGGTTTAAAAAAATTTTTTATATAATAAAAGACATGTATGCAAACAATAAAATCATTTTGATCATTGCCATTTCTTAGCAGTTTCACTAGCTGGAGGAGTCACTTGTCATTAATAATGCCTGGCTTTTTTCACTTCTTTGCAAATTGTTTTTTGGTAGTTGGAGAAAAATATCTAGCACTCAGGTATATTGAACATGATGATTGAACACAAGAAATATTGCGACTTACTGCATTTTTTTGAAAAAATGTTAGGTTTATTATTTTCAAAATTTGCTTTAAAGGAATTGTATGACTTCTTGATATGTTATATGACTTCAAGTTGATATATTATATGACTTGATATATATTATGCCTTTTTGATTTGTTTACTTCTTAAAATGTTATATGACTTCTTGATGTATTATATGACTTCTTGATATGTTATATGACTTGACATGTTATATGACTTGATATGTTATGACTTTTGATATGGTTTATGACTTGGTATATATTATGACTTCTTGATTTGTTAATGACTTCTTGATATGTTATATGACTTCTGATATGTTATATGACTTCTTGATATGTTATATGAATTCCTCATGTTATATAACTTCTTGATATGTTATTAAAATAATTATGTTAGCTTTGCATTGACATCAGAAGAAATTTAAAATGACAAAATATAGGGAACTTTGAGGCCTTAGTTGTTGTAGAAAAATCCTTAGATATGGTCTCCATTTTGCCTGGTTTTTGGTCTTTATGCTGGGATTGAAACTCTTTTTTTTTTCTGACAAAGCTGATGTGTAAAAAGTCTCAATTATATTTAATTGAAAATAAATTATATGCAGTACTGTTTATCAAAATCACAGAAAAGGCAAAAGATTTCGTAACTATCCATTGACTGTGAATGGTGAATTAACCACTTCAAAGTAGAATCTATACTATTCCCTATAGTATACAGTAGGCCACAGTAAAAATTCATAGCATGAGGTAATAGGCCTATGCTGCATAAGAAAAACCTATTTTCTTAATGCATTGATTACTTTTCACTCCTAAATGGAATAGGCTTCCACATGGTTTTTACATCAATCGGTTTCTTTAAAGAAATATTATTCCAAAAAAAGAAGAAAATTGGAATATTCCAACAAAAGTTAAGTCTCCCTAGCTTTGATTTGGATTTCCTCAGGTTTTCAGAAGAATGAATTACTTATCCCTGCTGCCATCGCTTCTTCAGGTGAAATATTCAGTCCAAAAAGTATATTTCCTCCTAAAAGTAAAGTACAAATTCCCACCCGTTCTGTATACTATTTCCGTAATTTTGTATTTATTTTCTGCAGGTATTTTTATGCCACTGATCACTCATTATGGAGAAGTGAGCGCTCCATAAATGTAGCAAATAAAAAAAATTAAAATAATGATATAAAAGTACTCAAATCGGTCGTTTTTTTGTTCTTTTCAGGCTGGAAGATTTTTGCCTTTCTGGTTACAAACAAAGAGGATGTTTGTGTTTGTGGTGTTTCCACTCTGGGGGATATACTATACGGTCAAGTACCACATGATTGTAAGTAGTGCTGTTATAGAGGCTCATAATGTAGTACAGTAGCTTTGAATTATTACCTCCGCCAATGAAGTTGGATAGAGCGTTATGGTTTCGCCTGCGTTTGTCTGTTTCTTTGCCATCAAAATATCTCAATAACTGATGATTGGGTTTAGATTAAATTTTGTGTGTTGTGTTTCCTGTTTAAGAAGAGGTGATTCAAATTTGAGACAGATTGGACCATGATTCAGGTTTTGAAATATGATTCAGGTTTTTTAATTCCTATCTGGTAGTGATGCTTTGAGTTCCTGTTATTTTTTGCATGTTTCAGCTAAATACTCTTGTGACACGTGGTGACAGTTGAAGAGTTCTCACGGATAGATATTGGGCATTTTAGCTTTTCACAAAAAGTTGGTAATGAGTGGAATTGTTTTCCCCAAGTGGGTAATTAGATTCAATTCTGTTCACAATTTTAAAGTCAACATTGATAAGCTCTGCACTAAGTCTGGGCGTCTTTTTTTTTTTTTTTTGTGGTGACTAACCCTTCTTAGCCGGTCATCTTGTTATGTTATGTTAGATTGGACCAGGGGAAGGGCACAAATGGAGGTATGGGGATGTTTTTAGATGAAATCTGTCAACACTTATAGTTCAAGCTTTAGTTCAAACTTTCCGATGAAATGTGAAATGTGCTGAACAATGAAAACATGCCCTGAAATGATTTCGAACAATCCCATTTTCTGGACTCTAAAGAAAAGAAAATCTAGCAGTTTGGTATCAAAGAAAATCAAAACAATTGTTTTTGGCATGAATGGAAAAGGATGGATCTTCCCTGAATAGAACTTAAACAATGAATGCTTAGCCTGAATGAAACTGAAAACAATGAAGGTAGATTAAACCCTGAAGTGTTTATAATGCAAATAGAAAATACTGATGAAAAGTAAGGAAGAGATTTGGGGATAAGTGGGTCTAGGATTTCTGAGGTAAATTGTATTGGGGATGGGGGTGAACTTTCCAAAAAAAATTAGGCAATAGGCAGAAAGACGTAGTGGAATTATCAAGCGGGCAGAGGTATGTACTCTACAGAGTACTTATATTCAGTATTGTTTGTGTTTAAATAGGTTTGTTCAACTTTGTTAGAAATAACTTGTCTGAGTTAGATGATTGACAGATTTTTCAACCAATCACCGCATGAATTTGCCTAGCAACAAAATCTGTGTAAGTAAGTGGGGCAAACATCCTATGCGATACTGGTACAGTACAGCTAGCCAGCAGTGTGCGCTCATGCAGTTTACTGCACAAAACAAATTTCTGTACACACAGACCGAGTGATGACAAAATGGTGAACAAAATTTGCACATACGGGACCGCTGCAGGCTTTGTAAATCTGATTGTTGTTACCTAGAACAGTTAGCAAATTGAATTTTGTTGATCTCTTTTGATAAAAACTCTAAAGATCCGGAGAAGTGCCATAAATGGGTCAAAGCTTGCGGCACATCTAAATGTCAATGCATGATTGCGGATTTGAGGTTTGTTTGCTCCATCTAGCTACCGCGTTGCTATGGTGGGTGTGGCTTATTTCTTAATTGGAGACTTTGCTTAAAAGTTCAAAAGTACTGTCAAGATTGATGAATGAGTGGGTGGTGGAGTGGTATTAGATATATGATTGTTAATGCAAGACATGTTATCTTTTGCTACAGGATTTTTAGCATTTTGCGATGCCTTGTTCCACATTGAAATGCGTTACATCTGGGGATTAAATTATGCATTACTTCATTCAAGCAGGATATCTCTGATTCAAGAAATGATTGAAAACATAATGGATATCTGGAAGCTACATTCATAAAATGTTCAAACTTTTGTTACATTTTGCAGAATCATGAAGTACAAGACAAAATGTGACTCGTATCAATTATGTGAAACTTTGATTCATGCAATTATAGAATGTGTTGGCTCAGACACAAGAGGAAAGATAAGGCTGACAGAAGAAATTGAGTGGTTACTTGTGCGATCTATTCCAGATCACAATCAAACTTTGATTCATGCAATAATAGAATGTGTTGGCTCAGACACAAGAGGAAAGATAATGCTGACAGAAGAAATTGAGTGGTTACTTGTGCGATCTATTCCAGATCACAATTAAACTTTGATTCATGCAATAATAGAATGTGTTGGCTCAGACACAAGAGGAAAGATAATGCTGACAGAAGAAATTGAGTGGTTACTTGTGCGATCTATTTCAGATCACAATCAAACTTTGATTTATGCGATAATAGAATGTGTTGGCCCAGACACAAGAGGAAAGATAAGGCTGACAGAAGAAATTGAGTGGTTGCTTGTGCGATCTATTCCAGATCACAATTAAACTTTGATTCATGCAATAATAGAATGTGTTGGCTCAGACACAAGAGGAAAGATAATGCTGACAGAAGAAATTGAGTGGTTACTTGTGCGATCTATCTCAGATCACAATCAAACTTTGATTTATGCGATAATAGAATGTGTTGGCCCAGACACAAGAGGAAAGATAAGGCTGACAGAAGAAATTGAGTGGTTACTTGTGCGATCTATTCCAGATCACAATCAAACTTTGATTCATGCAATAATAGAGTGTGTTGGCCCAGACACAAGAGGAAAGATAAGGCTGACAGAAGAAATTGAGTGGTTACTTGTGCGATCTATTCCAGATCACAATCAAACTTTGATTCATGCAATAATAGAATGTGTTGGCTCAGACACAAGAGGAAAGATAAGGCTGACAGAAGAAATTGAGTGGTTACTTGTGCGATCTATTCCAGATCACAATCAAACTTTGATTCATGCAATAATAGAATGTGTTGGTACAGACACAAGAGGAAAGATAATGCTGACAGAAGAAATTGCAAGAATGATTACTTCTGCAGTCTATTCCAGATCACAATGAAATTTCCAAGAAACTTCTTCTTTCAGAAGGCAATGCCTGCCACAAAATAGGAATTATCTGGTAACCCAACTTGGTCAATGTTCTTTGTAATATTTTGGTCAAATTTTCAAACAGGTATTCAAATGCATTGATAGTGCTATGACTGAGAGAAAATAAAACTGGATTTGTATAAGTGGGTAAGGTAATACCTCAGCTTTGTAGGTGTTCTTGACTAATTGGGCTCTGAAATGTTGTAAGGTAAGGAATCAATTTTAATAGGATCCAGAGGTCAATTTGCCACTGTTCCGAGAACAGTGCTTTCTATGCAGGAATAGTGAATTTTCAAACATAACTGTTCTTGTGGAACAGTGTTCTTTCACAAGCATGTGACATCAGTGATCAATAACTTGAATTCTGCTCCAAAAAAATGCATGTTGTCAAACAAAATTATCTCGAAAATAATTTCTTCCATTAAAATAAAAGCTTTTCCCACCCTGCCTGCAATTGTCAGCACGATTAATCATAAATACACATAGCTCAAGGCTGCTTGCACATGTATGTGCCCGTCCCTCCAAGGACTAGGGCGAGCGTCGTTCATGAAATCCAAGACTCAAGATGACTGTATGCAACTGGATGCTACATGTAACAACTAATAACCAACATACATATTGGCATGCATATTAACCAATCAAGTAGTTGTAAATTAGTTCCATTTTGAAGAAAGCAAGTTGTTCTGTAATCAGCTAAAAAGTTGGAACAGTGAAATCTGATCCGCAACAGTATTATTTGAGAAAGTCTGTTCCGTGGAACAGTGGCGAAAAATTTGAATTTCGATCCCTGGGAACTAATTTGAATAGATTGTTTGTATCATTTATTGTATCTAATGTTGCCTCGAGGTAGCCATTGACCTTGAAGCATTTATTTCTTTACTTTGCAGCCTGATCCTCATACTGTTATCTTAGAAAAACAACCAGTTTATCCGGTAAGTATAAAGGAAGATAATCAGATTGAACACTGTACAGTGGAGAAAAAGCAAAGCATTTCTTTCAAATTCTTATTGGATTTGGGTCCATGTGAACTCACACATAGGGTCTATGTGAAGTTTGTGAACCCTGCACATAGTGTCTATGTGAACCACCTACATAGGGTCTGGGTGAACTCTAAAATAGGGTCCATGTGAATCTCCATATAGAACCTCATGAGAACCCTCCAGATATGGACCATGAGAATTACCCCACATAGGGTCCATGTGAACGCCACATAGGATCCATGTGAACCCCCACATAGGGTCCATGAGAACCCTACATATAAAGTCCTTGTGAATCCCCACATAAAACCTCGTGAGATTCCTCTACATAGGATCTATGCGAACCCCACTTAGGGTCCATGTGAAGCCCCACATAAGGTCCATGAGAAACCTACATAGGGTCCATGTGAACACCATATAGGGTCCGTGTGAACCACTGCATAGAGTCCGTGTGAACCCCCCACATAGGGTCCATGTGAACCCCATATTGGTTCCAGGTGAACCCCCACATAGGGTCCATGTGAACCCCCACATAGGGTCCACGAGAACCCTGCATAGGGTACATGAGAACCATGACATAGGGTCAGTGTGAACCACCACATAGGGTCTGTGTGAACCACTGCATAGGGTCTGTGTGAACCCTACATAGGGTCCATGTGAACCACCGCATAGGGTCTATCTGAACCACTGCATAGGGTTTATGTGAACCACCACATAAGGTCCATGTGAACCACCACATAGGGTTCGTGTGAACCACCACATAGGGTCACTGAGAACCCTACATAGGGTCCATGTTACCACCACAAAGGGTCAATGTGGACCACCACATAGGGTCCATGTGAACCACCACATAGGGTCCATGTGAACCACCACTTTGGGATCATGTGAACCACAGCATCGTCCATGTGAACCAACACATAGGGTCCGTGTGAACAACCGCATAGGGTCTGTGTGAACCACCACATAGGGTCCATGAGAACCCTACGTAGGGTCCATGTGAACCACCACATAGGGTCCATGTGAACACCACATAGGGTCCATGTCAACCACCGCATAGGGTCTATGTGCACCACCACATGGGGTCCACCACCACATGGGGTCCATGTGAATCCTACATAGGGTCCATGTGAACCACCACATTGGATCCATGTAAACCACCGCATAGTCCATGTGAACCACTGCGTAGGGTCCGTGTAAACCACTGCGTAGGGTCCGTGTAAACCACCGCATAGGGTCTGTAAATCACCACATAGGGTCCATGAGAACCCCACATAGGGTCCATGTGAACACTGCATAGGGTCCATGTAAACTACCGCATAAGGTCTGTATGAACCCCACATACATGTAGGGTCCATGTGAACCACCACATAGGGTCTGTGTGTACCACCACATAGGGTCTGTGTGAACCCCACATACATGAAGGGTTCGTGTGAACCCCACATATAGAAGGGTTCGTGTGAACCCCACATACATGAAGGGTCTGTGTGAATCCCACATACATGAAGGGTCCATGTGAACCCCACATACATGAAGGGTCCATGTGAAACCCCACTTTCATAGGGTCTATGTGAAACCCCACATAAAGTCAAGGTTAACCCCCATAGAGAACCTCATTTGAATCCACAAAGTTATTTATCAGTTTAATATGTACTGTATGGGCTTTTGGCAATGAAAATGTCACAGTAAATGGGCTAACCACTGCAGCTTCAAATAATTGAAAATGATGTATTGCAGAGTTAATATCATTTTTTTTTCTCTTCAGTCTAACACTAAAGGTGCTGACCACCATGGTGGGCACTGACCATCTTGGCGAAGACTGACCATCATGATGAGCACTGACCACTTTGGGGAGCACTGGCCATCATCATGTCGAACACTATCAAGGGCTTGAAGCTTTGTGACATAATTTGAAACAATATATTAAAAGATATCTTCAACAATTTTAATGTGTAATATTCTTACACGAGAAAATATTTGTTGAAAACAAAGCCTTTTTATTTTGTCAAAGTCAGCCAGCACAATTTAATGAATTACATCGTGCTTTAATCAGATCTGGATGAAGGATAGCTCAGCATACTGTATGTTTTGAAGAAGGGACACACACAGGAGTGGATCGTGGACTCTGCATTTTTGTATATAACATAAGCATACTGGATGGAGTCTTTTGATAGTTAAATTCAAAATTGTGAACTGAGTTTTTACGAGAATGAGAAACAAAATAAATTGGCTGTTTTCAACATTGACTTTTTATCTATATTGTTTTTCTGAATAGTAAATGGTAGAATGTGTCTGTGGGCATTCTTACGGGAGACAGCACTTATGCACTCTTTACTGAATTTGTTAAAATAACTAATAAAAGTATATTCGGAACCATGTACCGTCCTACCATACATAAACATATTTGCCATTTTTAGTTCCGATGCGATAGCATCAGGAACCTATGTGCTCATGATGGCGTGTGTGTGTATGTTTGTGTGTGTGTATGTATGTATTTGACGGCCAGCTTATAAACGCGATATCTCAAGAACGATACACTGGATTCAAGTCATATGTGGGTACACAGATGTTTACTATCATTAATATGCATAGTGGGCGGGGCTTAATATGATTTTGTAAACAAAAAGCTTGTAAACACGATATCTCAAAAACTATGAACTGGATTAACATCATGTGTGGTACACAGCTCATGGTCTGCAGATGTGTCCTAATGTTTTGGCAGGTGATTTTATGCATATCATTAAGTTGGCGGGGCTTGAATAAAAATTTTGAAAAAGTAATAAATGTGCAAGTGTATGTCCGTTTTGCATCATATTGGGCATGATAATTTTGTTTGTTGTTGTGTACATGCTTATGTTATCAACATACGTCATTAATATACATGGTAGGCATTGCTAGTGTGAAAATGCTAAATGATGTAAACACCATACTGTATCTCATGAACGGTATATCGGATTTATGCCATATGTCGTACACAGATGGGTCATGGTCTGTACATAATTATGTTTTAATGTTGTGGTAGTGATGTCATGAATATTAGTGAGTAGATGGGGCTTACTGACAAATTCTTGAAAAAGGATAAATGAGCAACCGTTTTGTATCATACTTGCTATTACAATGTTCTTAATTATTGTGCAAGTGGTAATGTTATCAACATTTTTAATGATCTGCATGGTAGGTGTGGCTTATGAATAAATATCCTGAACAAATATTTCATGATATGCAATGACATGACAGTTAATACAAATTGTGCAAATCAATCAGTTTATGAAGAAAAAAAAGCATCTGAACAACACAAAACCTTTTGGTCCTGGTTCCAATTTTCTCCATTCAATTTTTGTCATGACCAGTTCACATGAAAAGCAATTTTTGTAATGTCACTCTCTTGCATTAAAACCAGAAAATATCTTTAACTTTTCAACATTTGGGTGGTGCAAGGAGGAAATTTCCCCCCATTTTTGGCCATATTTATGTATGGTGAACCCCCACATAGAGTCCATGTAAACCCCACATAGGGTCTATTAGGACCCCCACAGGGTCCATGGGATTTATATTTTAGTGTAATTTTATGATTTTTCCTCTCAAACTTTCTGTGGACAATTTTTATTTTGTTATGCCTCCCCTCCCCCTACCTACAATTGGTTTACAAATCCCACCAATGTTTGATGAGGGCTTAACGGCATCATGACAACAAGGGTCAAATTGTGCCTGAGAGTTTAGATCATTGTAGAAGTAGGAAGGAAAGAAAACGGGAAATTGAGAGAAATACGAGAACTAAAAATCAGAAAGCTGGGATTGAGAGAAGTGCATGGGTAGAAAAAACAAAGTAGAGATAGGGGGTGGGAGAGGAGGACTAAATATGGTTGTAGAGGGAAGAAATGAGATACTTTTATCTGAAGGGTTTTTCTGGAAGAACTCGGCAATTGAGTTGTGGGGAGCGATGGAAGCTCTGGGAAGGTTGTACAGGGGGCAAGCAAGGAGAACATGATGGACTGTGAAGGTGCAATGGCAATTGTTGCAAAAGGGTTGGGGGGAGCCAATAAGGAGGTGGGTGTGACCTATTCTAAGATGGGTGATATGAACGTTGTCGACACGAGAGAGGTTGTAGATTGGGTTTGATCGGAATGGTGGGCTGGAGGACGTGGTGTTTGTTATCAATTTGGGAGTCCTATGAGGTTTGCCAGTAGTCACGAACAAGGGAAACTATAAGCGGTTTGATGTCAGAAAGGGGTTTTAAGAAATGGGGGAGGTCGAGGGCAAGCTTAGTGGCTGCATCAGCTTTGCATTGCCAGGGATGGCTGGGTATCCAGAAGAAAATAATACTTTTCCTGCAGAAGGTGAGCAAAAGGAGTTTTCTTCGGAGGAGGTGAGATGTGGAGTTATCCCATTTAAGATTGTGTAAAGAAGTAAGGACAGCCTTGGGAGTCGAAGAAGATGGCAAAGTGGCTGAGCAGAGAGTACTCCATAAAGTTGAGGGCGAGGAGGATGGCGTTTGCCTTGGCTGAAAAAATGGACGAGTAGTCGCGGAAGCCTGCTACTGAGGGTGATGTCTTGGATGACAGCAGCAGCAGCTGTCTTGTCGCCTTCCTTGGAGCCATCAGTATAGATGGAGGTGTAGTTTGAGAGTTGGTCTTTGATTTGGTTGTGGAGATTGATAAAGAGGTTGGGGTGGGTTTGGGTTTTGTGATGAGTGGAGAGGCCCAGGTGGATAGAAGGGATGGGTAGCCCAGGGAGGAAAAGTGGGCCAGGAGAAGGTGCCAAATTTTCAGGGGATTTGCCACTTCAGGGAGAAGCTGTCACCATACGCAACACCTCAAATAAACTATTTTTGTCTCATGCCATTTCATGCATCAAAAACATGAAATATGCTGTGCTAATATTATGGTTACGTGTATAATTTGACCTCCAAACATTTATTTACGTTAGTGGTACACGCTTGTGGTACTAGCGTATGTTGCGACATTTTCAAACAATACATCATGAGCAGGTATGTTGTCAGAACTGGCAATATTCAGGCACATTTAAAGTGAACCCTAAAGTGATATATCATGTTTAACATGGGCTATGTTCAATATGGGCTCCTTTCATGAATAAACAAAGCCTTAATTTGGTTGAAATTTTCATACTTTTGGCAACAATTTAATTGGGGATCTGACCATAGCCATAACTCACAAAGGTCATCATCACGGAAAAAAATACTCTACACATGAACCTGATTACCTTTTTGTATAATGACATCACTTCTTATTTTGTCATTACCATAGCTTTTTGCGACCACTGTAGCAGTTACTGCCTACACACTACACAGTCAGTTTCTCTGGCCATGAAGGCCCATAAGGCTGTTGTTCCCCCTGGTTTTCATGGTGCAAATTACGGATGAGAATTAATGATGTGACAACATTTCATTGCTGGTTAACTACTATACCTGATACTGATATAACTGCTGAGCTGAGTAGAATTAAGAAAGTGGAAAGAAAAAAAACCCATTTTTCTTGCTCAACTTGGACATAACACTGGAATCAAACTCCAATACCTTTAAATACCAGTTAACTCTCTGCCATTGATGAGGCACATTACTTCAGTACAATAGTTCCTTGTTGAGGAACAAATACCACCACATTGCATCTATCCTTTGTCCAAATCTCTGAACAATTTTTCCGTTTTCAATGAGTTATTAACACTCGTGAATATCATTAGTGGCGACTGGATTTTGGTCATGGGGGTTGAAGGGGGAGGGGGGAGGGGGGGGCAAGAGGGACAATTTTGTCTCATTTTGCCTACAAATTGGTCAAAATATGGCAAAAGTTTCTTGTAGGACAAAACAATCTCACAAATGCCCCCTGTAGTGCCACCACTGGTGAGTGTAGTAGTCTGAATATGGCAAGAGGGACAATTTTGTCTCATTTTGCAAAAGCCTACAAATTGGTCAAAATATGCCAAAAGTTTTTTGTAGGGCAAAACGATCTCGCAATTGCCCCCTGTAGCGCCACCACTGGTGAGTGCAGTAGTCTGAATATGGCAAGAGGGACAATTTTGTCTCATTTTGCAAAAGCCTACAGATTGGTCAAAAATATGCCAAAAGTTTCTTGTAGGGCAAAACGATCTCGCAATTGCCCCCTGTAGCGCCGCCACTGGTGAGTGCAGTAGTCTGAATATGGCAAGAGGGACAATTTTGTTTCATTTTGCAAAAGCCTACAAATTGGTCAAAAATATGCCCCAAGTTTCTTGTAGGGCAAAACGATCTCGCAAATGCCCCCTGTAGCGCCGCCACTGGTGAGTGCAGTAGTCTGAATATGGCAAGAGGGACAATTTTGTTTCATTTTGCAAAAGCCTACAAATTGGTCAAAAATATGCCCCAAGTTTCTTGTAGGGCAAAACGATCTCGCAAATGCCCCCTGTAGCGCCGCCACTGGTGAGTGCAGTAGTCTGAATATGGCAAGAGGGACAATTTTGTCTCATTTTGCAAAAGCCTACAAATTGGTCAAAATATGGCAAAAGTTTCTTGTGGGGCAAAACGATCTCGCAAATGCCCCCTGTAGCGCCGCTACTGGTTAGTGCAGTAGTCTGAATATATATGCCCTAAACTATTTATCATGACCAAGCTTACTACTCTGCTAGCTGCTTCCTCTTGCCAGAATAACATTTCATCACCATAGTAACTGTTCTATGTAAAGGTCAAGTTATTGGAATATAATGTCTTGATGTAACACTGATAACTTTCCCACTCTCTTCCAGTCGTTCAAGAACAAGTCTTACAGCCTCTTGATGTATCCGTGCAAACTCTGCTGTTTGGTGGAGACGGTCGTATACATGGAGATAATGGCAGCCATTTTCATCTGAAATTTAAAAAAACAGAATTCCTTTTAACCAAATGTCATGACCCATTCTAATATTAGTATTGTCACTACAGACAATAAAACAGTACAGCAAGAAACTAACTTTAACCACAACCAAAGATTGTGTTGAACCTGACATGAAAGAGTTTTCCAATTTAAAAGTAAAGTTTCACTGACACTTGGCTATTATTGACAAAAAAACCTTTGGTGATACTTAGTGGAAAACTAAAGTCTTGGGGGCCATTGGGGAAATTTGCACTCTTGGCCTTACAGCAAACATATCGCAGTGTCATTGCTCAGGGCCGCCACATCTTGATTTTAACTCGAGACCCATAAGGTTTATTCACTCATACCACAGACACACAATATCTTGCAATCTTTCCTGGGAACATGAAATATTGGGTATTTCTATTCCTGTCTGATATTTATGAGCATCATATGCTTTTTGCAAGAGCCCTGAAAACAGAGAGACCAGGTTAGTGTTAAATAAGCGAGCCCTAAAAAATTGTGATTTGCTTCAAAGGGATAATTGTACTTATTCTGCGAAAATAAAATATTGGGTACTTTTCTTCCTGCATGAAGCAATATCTTTCCTTAGGAGAAATGGTCCGTCAATTATTCACAGATAATGCACACATCACCTCAGGCATGTGATACACAGCTATTTGATCAGTTAAAAACAAATTTCTCCTGCTAAGACATCTAACATGGATGAGTGATTTCAACCACAAAAGTGACCTGATTAGTCAGCACTGGCTTTCTGTAATCCTATACACACAACCTTGGGCTACTTGGCTTTGGTGTGCATGGGAATGGCAGATAAACAATCTTTGTTTGGAGTGGAAACAATACACTGAACAGGAAGTCGAGTTGGTAATTGTCATACATGAGTTTTCAGGATAAACTCAGGTTTTGGGTGCAGGTAGGCCTAAAGAAAACTTTCGGCATGTGTCCGATATTATGAAGCGTATTTTGCAACAGCCCTGACAACAGAGAGACCAGGTTACTTATGAAATAAGAAGCGCTAAATAATTGTGTTGTGCTGGAAATGGATGATGAACCACTTTGAGCAATTTCCCACAAGCCAGGTGTGCATAGTTTCAAAATTAAAATTGCACTTGACTGTCTTAGCCATTATTGAAAAAAATCTTTGCCGATATTCAATGACGCAACTAGTCTTGGAGCAAGGGGAAATAAATTGCGCTCAGGACCCCGTAGAAAACATTGCAGTGTCAATGCTCAGGGCCCCCCCAATCTCTATTTTTGCTTGAGGCATGTGGGGTTTATCCACCCTATTGTTGCACCACTGCTAATATTGAGCTCAATTTCTACTTTTATGAGCTCGATGGAAGGTCATGAGTTTGTAGTAACATCTAGAAGCTTATGTTGGGCTATACCTTGCAGCGATCCCTTAAGATCCTCAAATGATCATGATGGGTAAGCCTATAATGTTTCAACTGCAAGCTCCCTTGAGAACTACGACTTCGAATTATAAGCTATCAGCACAGCTACAATCCTGGATAAACTGTTAGAACAGTTGAGCGTCGCAAAGGCCATAAAATATTTAGTGTTGTCATTTTTTACTATTTCTTTCCTCAAGGGGACATCAAGGAAATATTGCAAGAAAAAGTGCTACTTCTTATGATGTATTTTAGATGTTGAATAATAATAGAAAAAAATTAATAATAATAGAAACAAGTTGAATAATAAGGAATAGAAAAAATTTGAACATAAAAGCAACTCAAATTTTCACAAAGTGTTTCAACGAGTTTTGTCCAAGACTAGCTTAAACACCCGCTTGCCATTTCTATAGATGAGACTTTGGATGAAGTTCTTGAATTGTACTCACATTTAGGTTTCTGGCAGTCATTCCTCAATGTTTCAAGTACTTTCTGCATAAGTTTTTTGTTGTACAGTGTAATCTTGACAGAGTGAAAGAAGATGGGGAATTTATTTGAGAAATCTGATTTTTTTTATAACCATCTCATTTTTTGTTTTGTATATTTCTGTTACTATAAAAATAAAGAACAAGAAGTACAATAATAATGAACAATAATACAAATAGTAATTAAAATCATAAAAACAAGTACAATACCAAAGAGAGAGTAACTACAAGAACAATAATTACAATACTAAAGAAAATAAGAACTACTTGTGTAGTTTTTAGGATAAAGAAAATAAAGAGGAACAGATCCGAGCTGGTTGTACAGTATATCCGCTTGAGTGTTTATTTTTTTAAAGGAAAAGGAAAGCAACTCGAAATTGTCATTTTTGTAACCACACCGTCTGTTGATTTTCAATAGTTTTGAAGAAGTGGTCTCATGGAGGGAAAATTGGTCTCATGGAGGGAAAATTGTTCTCATGGAAGGGGGGGGGGGAAGCCTACAAAACAAATTTGTGGGGGAAAGACATCTCGTGGGGCTGCCACTGTACATAGTTCTAGCATACCTGGTGTAAGCCTTTCTGTTGGTTGTCATTAAAAAGCCACCCACTGTCTTGAAGGTTCTTCAGTGCCGTCTTCAAGATCGTCTGTGTCTGCGAGCTTTGACGCGACGATCTGTCTCCAGATGATGCAACCTTACAAACAAAATATATGAAAAATTAACAAAATGTTCTAATTATAATTATCCTGTATTCATGAGCGGCTTGTAATTGGGGCAAGGGGATGCACTTGCCCCCCACCCAAATTTGTTTTTATTCATGGCTCAGTGGTTAAGGAGTCACATTCCATTTCCGTCGTGAACTCTGCATTGTGTCCTTGAGCAAGACACTTTTTACTCTACTTGCTTCAGTCCACTCAGCTGTAAAATGAGTACCAGCACTGCTGGGGAGTTAATCTGCGATGGACTGGCATCCCATCCAGGGGAGTCATGTACTCTCATCCGCTTGTGCCATGGAAACCAGAGATAAGCACCAACCCAATGAGCCTAATGGCTCTAATGGATTTAGCTTTATATATGTATATATATATATATATATATATAAATATATAAATATATATATATATATATATATTCAAATGTATATATATATATATATATATATATATGTATGTATGTATATATATATATGTATATATATATATATATATATATATATATATATATATGTATATACTATATATATATATATATATATATATATATATATGTATATACTATATATATATATAGATATATATATATATATATATGGATATATATAGATATATATATATATATACATATAAATTTACCCTAAGCGTGAGGATATTTACTGAGTTATACTTACCTTCCATGCTATAATATGCAATCTGGTCACACGACCTGATTCTAACGCACTTCTAACCGAACCTAAAAACGCAGTAACCAGCCAAGCCCTGACCTCCATAATACCTCTGTACCACCTCACTCAACATTCCACCGAGGCCTGAACGAGGGGAGGCGGGCGGATGCATGGAAGGTAAGTATAACTCAGAAATATCCCCGCTACGCTTTAGCGGGTAAATTTACTTCAAGTTATACCTTACCTTCCATGCTATAATATGCAATCAGATTGCAACCGAGGATAGGAAGGAAGGGAGTTCAGATCGCCGCACATTTTTTTTTTTTTTTTTTTAATGGCTGGTGCGAAAACTCACACGAACCGAATCCCGTTTAAAGGATCTAAATTCCTTCACCTCGGAAGGATGAAAGACCTCAAGAGTGGAGGAACTAAAACATAGGAAACCACGGCGAGGTACAGTCAAACCAAACAAGGCACCATTCGTTGACAGTAACAGAGGCAAACCTCGAAAGAACCTGAGCGTAAAGCCCAGAAAAACAAGCCAACCGGAAGAGCGTTTGGACACAATTACAGCAAAGTGTCACAAAAACGCCACAAGCCACACCGGATTCGGCCCACGAGACAGAACCGGCGAGGAAACTACGATTGGGAACGGCGTGTACCAACGAAAACGAATTGAAGAAATCCCGGACAAGGAAAAATTCGTTAGCGCGATAACCGCTGCGTAAGAGCTAAAGTTAGCGGGGAACACGAACGCCGAAAAGTGAGTCAGACCAAAAACCAGAGAAAAACCGCAAAGCGGTTTCGAACGCCGCACGAGAGATCCGTGAAAAGAGGTTATGCCCGAACCCGAGTGCATACCGCGGCCGTTCTATGAACAGTTCAGACTACTTTAACAGAAAGCCACTGGATGATCTATCGGAGGAAAATGTCACATGACACACTACGAAGAGATCTTCCAGAACTCACCAGTGGTCGCGAGTCAAAGACCGTAGACCCACCGAAAAACCTGGTGGATAGCTGCAAGGTATCCCAGAGCTCATGACGGAACTAAGCTGGAGAGAGGGCCCACCTCCACAACGGGAGGGGCGAACAACCCCTCAGAAAAGCCATGCTACGCCGAGGAAAGCGGGCCGAGGCCACACCATCAAGCGGCGCTCTGGGACTGAGATGCAGTCCGCGGAGCCCGGAAAGAGACAAAAATCGTCCTGACCCGAGGCTCGTCGTGGAAGCCTGCAAGGTCTCGAGCAGCCAAAGTTCGTCCTGCGCCGAGGGCGAAAAAGGGTCAAGTACCCGTCCAAGTTTCCGACAGAAGGGGTCACAAGAAAAGTGCCCCGACCTTGATCAAGAAGCCCCGTCGGCACCGGCGGTGATATCTGACGGTGAAAACCGTAGCAGTTGCGGGACGCGTAGCTCCAGGCCACGCCTATCAACAGCGAAACTTGTCTAAGAAGTTGACTGGAGAAAGTGTTAACGCATCACGATAGTAACAACCTTGAAACCGCGGGAGCCTACGACTTTCTGGCGGAGAAAACGAATACCGTATGTCTGTACGGGCAGTTAAGTAACAGGCCGTAAAACCGCAAGGAAGCAGCTGTAAGGTGTTAAAGTATGGAAGGAACCATACGTGCCGTCGTTGGTAATAGCTACCCCAAACGTAGGGTTGTCTACCAAAAGGCCACCTATGGTCAAGAAAAATATCCTGCATGGGCCCTGCACCACGGAGCGGAAAAGCGTGGCTACTGGGGACTTACGCCGTACAAAGTACGCAACCCGTTAAGTATAATAGATCCGTTATGGGTCTACAAAGGCGTCAGCATGACAAGTAAAACCACGAGTCCACCGCCAACGATGTCGCTGTGCACCACGGAGCAAAAGCTCGTGGCTACGCCGAGGGGACAACTGGTACTGGTACGTGTCCCGAACGGCGGTAGCTATCAGTACCAAAGGACCGTCTAGGTCCACGATAAGCGTGAACGTGCTACACCTGTAACGTGAGTCGTTATCTCATTATACCTCTATTCACCACGGGGCCATCGAGTGAAGTGGCGGCGCGTGTAGGGAAGAAGTACACAGTCAGCGTTCCGTTGAGAATAGGTAAAATATATATAAACTGAGGCCGTAAGAAATACGGAGGAGTTCACGTGCCACGCAAGCTATACGAGTCGTGAAACTGAGTTTGTTCCATCACGAGCTCTGAAACCGGTAGCTGCGTGGGGAAGAGGGGACGACCGTCGTACTCAGTACGTGTCCCGGTAAGAGAAACGGCGCGAACGCAGTAGTTCATGGCTACTGGTCCTCTACCACACAGCCGCGCTGGTATAGGCCGTTAACTCCGTTTGTATAAAATCACTCGGAGCCGCGGCCGGCGGCTACGCGTGGGGACTGCCGTCGAACGCTAAAAACGTCCCAGCAAGAAAAAGCGACCGCGGAACACTGCAACACGCGCTAACGGTCGCAATATCCGAAGTTCCGATACGGGTTTATCGTGCGTTGTACGTAAAACCGTTAATATCTGTAGAATGTGAGCGAGGTCTCGTTCGACGCAAGAATCACATTCAGAGTAGTTCGAACGGTCGTGGAACTCGTAACACGGAGGAATAGCTCTCGTGATGGTATGCCTCCCGTAAAGAAGGAAATCTTATCACCCGAGCGCTAGGCCTCGAAAACCGAGCAAGCGCTAACACGCGACGCATCCTGGGAGCGTGACGTACCGACAAGCGGGGACTCGTCCTCGTGTCCATGAACTGGTGAAAAACTATGCGGAACCGTGGCGTTCAACGCGAAAATCTCACCAAGTCAGCTCACACGGACGTGGGGATCTCGAAACTAACGGGGTGTGACGACGTCGTTGTACGTTACCTTGCTGTAGAACTAAGCAGCACTACAGACCCAAACGTCATCCCATGCCCCGGACGGAGCCGCCAAGTTGTGTTACGGACCGTGCGGGCCGTAAAACAAGCCGTGGGGCCGTATGGAACCGATCGGAGCCGTCACGGACCCTAATGGACCCGCAAGGAATCCAATGGCTCTACAACTAGCCGTAAAAAGGGGACTAACTCACGTAAGACCCGTGGCGTCCGCCTCTTGTTGGCCGACCGGTCCCATCGCGGAACCGAGGACCACAGCGGTGTACACGGGTTTGAACAAGTCGATAACACCAAAGCGCAACCTAAGAAGCGTTTACATCGCGCATTTACCGCAGGACAGTCAAGGCGCGTAACGCACCGACACTGGGACCTGCCCGTCGTGTCGATGATATAGGCGCAAAACATCGCGGAACTGTGACGTTCAACGCGGAAAATCCTACAGAGGCAGTTCACACGGCCGTGGGACAGCGTAGCTATGACCAAGCAGCTTCCTAGCTAGCGAACTCAACTTCGGGGTTCATCGTACAGTGTCGTTATCCCGTTGCAAAAACTCCGAAGTCGTACAGGCCCGCACGGTCTAGAGAAGTGTTTGCACGCTATGCAAAGCGGGACCTCTGAGGTGCGTAGCGTGCCAACGCGCGCGGAGGCCTGTCCTCCGTGCCTCACGATACTGGTGAAAGTAATTGCGGAAATGTAACGCTCAACGCGGATAATCGTATAAATGGTGTTCACATGATCGTGGAACTGCGTAGCTAATGGCCACGGAACCATGAATAGAATAGCTCTCACGGCGCTATACTACTTGTGAAGATTATCACTTGTCACCTGGCCACATAGCTAGCGGGTGCATATCCTGGTAAATCGTGACGTTATGCGATATCCCGTTACAAAACTACGGAGCCGTGCGCATCCGAACACGGAGCCGCACGCCTCGGCGCACCTTGAAAAATACCGTCGCGTGGAGTCTGTGCTCCGACCACGCCTGCTGGAACCCAATAGCTGCAAAGAGTACCACGAATGGACTCGCAGCATAATCTGCACGCCAGTAACGCGCGGAGATGGATGTGACCGAGCGTAGCGTAAAGCAAAGAAGCGTTCACGCCATGCCGGGTCATCAAGGGTGTGTAGAGCATCGACGCCGAGGACCTGTCCTCTATGTCCATGATACTGGTGAAAAATAATTACGGAACGGTAATGTTCAACGCAGACAATCTTAATTGCGTTCACACGAAGTCGTGGAACTGCGAGCTAATGGCTACGGGACCAAGAAGAAAATAGCTGTCATGATGCTATACTTCTTGTAAAGAAAGTCATCTGTCACCTGACCACGAGCGTAGTAGCTAGTGGGCGATAACCGGGTGAACCGTACAGTGTACGTTATCCCATTAGAGATAAGTTCCGCTCACTGGAGCCGCCCAATGGAAGCGAAAGGACCGTGAACGCGACCGTGGACTCGTATGGAACCGTGACGGACCCGTAAACACGGGCCGCGGAACCGTCAATGGAACCGTATGGACCCGTGAAACACGGACCGTGGAACCGTACGGACCCGTAAACATGGGCCGTGGAACCGTATAACTGTCGTGAGCCGTTGGCTACGGGACCAAGAAGAAAAATAGCTGTCTCAATGCTATACTTCCGGATGAACCGCACGGTGTACGTCTTTCAAGAGGCGCTCCGCTAGGAGTGGGCGCGCCCGCCTCCCCTGGCTTTGGACCTGGGTGGCGGTGGGGAGACGGACGAACCGTTAAGCCCGTAACAACGGGCCGCGGAACCTTATGGACTCACGGAACCGTCCAATGGAACCGTTAAGCCCGTAACAACGGGCCGCGGAACCGTATGGACTCCGAACCTTATGGAACCGTCCCCGAACTCACAACAACCGGCGTTCAACGCGTTACAAGGGTTGTGGAGTCGACAGGGACTGTCCAATGAAACCGTTTGGAACCGTGTTTACAACTTAGGCGACGTTCGTTAACGCCCTAAGAGGTTCTCTCTCTCTCTCACTTACCGTTACGGAACCGTCCAATGGAACCGTTCGCCCCGTAACTTTTACGGGCCGCGGAACCGTATGGACTCCCGAACCTTATGGAACCGTCCCGAACTCACAACAACCGGCGTTCAACGCGTTACAAGGGTTGTGGAGTCGACAGGACTGTCAATGGAACCGTTGGAACCGTGTTTACAACTTAGGCGACGTTCGTTAACGCCCCTAAGAGGTTATCTCTCTCTCTTCCGTTACCGCTCTAGGCGCAACGCCTCTAAGAGCGTAACCTTCTCAGTGAATCTCTTTTATATATCTGAAAAGAGAAGAACATATATCCATGCGTACATACACAAATACGGCAAAGTAAGTATGATCTTACGGACACGCTAAAGAGAGACGAGGCCCAGCAGTCTAAACAGAACATCAAAACTCTCTTAAACAGAAAAAAATGTTACTGGAAAAATAAATTTCTTAAGAGAAGAACGTAAGTCCAAACGTACAAACCTAAACACGGCAAAGTAACTATGATCTTACGGACACGCTAAAGAGAGACGAGGCATAGCATTCTAAACAGAACAACAACACTTGCTTTAACAGAAAAAATTTAAAACCAACAAATTTTCTATCTGAAAAACTTTAGAAACCGAGAAAACGCATCCAACGTGACTTTACTAGCGCCGGGGTAGCGTGGGAAACACCAACCACTGTGTACTTGAGGTCTGTAAAGATAAAAAGGAAAGATTATTTTCCCTGTAATTGGGTCGTCGGAGAGACCCACCCACGGTCTCTCCGACACCCCAATTCAATCCTGAAAATTAAATATTTTATCTCCAAACTGTGTGAGAAAAATAAAAATATTCATATGCTGTTAACGTGAAAACGAAAATAAGCTCGCTAGTAACAACTGTAGCTCCCTAGAGTTGTCACAGGGCGACCCCACATTTACCCAGCGGTGACTATGACCCAATGCGCATGCGCCAAAATCGAAAAAAGAAATTGGCTTAATGCATACGAGAAGGTGTACTGAAATATCCTAGCGTGCTAAACACTATACATAGTATAACGCTAGGGTCACCTCGAGCGGGTGGGGCTAAGGGAGAAAAAGACTAATTCCCGGGCGAGAGGTCCCTAGACAGGCACAACCTGTGCTCTAGGACCTAAAACACCCACCACGAGTAGGACGCTCTCGAACTAGCCACTCGCTATGTACGAATGGAGACCAAAACCCGCTATCCTAAGTGTAGGCTACACGGGTAAAGTCGTGTAGGTCGGCCAAGAAATCTCGGACCCATGGCTATCTCACCCTTCTCTCGGAAGACTTGAAAAGGCGAGCCAGATGAGAACGGGCAGCGTAAAACCCTTCAGGTAGAAGCTGCCAAGAGAAAAGAGTTAGAAAGGTTAATTAAAAATAAAATAAAAAGTGACCAGTTTTCAGCGATGTTGTGAAACAAACGCGCTGAAAAAGAGTGAGGTGGTACAGAGGTATTATGGAGGTCAGGGCTTGGCTGGTTACTGCGTTTTTTAGGTTCGGTTAGAAGTGCGTTAGAATCAGGTCGTGTGACCAGATTGCATATTATAGCATGGAAGGTAAGGTATAACTTGAAGTAAATATATATATATATAGACACATTTGCTAATCATTGTTTTTTGTAACAAACACAAACATGCTTGATATGTATAATTAAAATGATATCATCATTTTCCCTCTGCCCCCCGCCCCCCCTCCCCCCAATCATGTTTTGCCCCTCGAACTAAACTCTCTTACATCCGCCTATGCCTGTATTGAAAATATACTTTGTTATTGTTTCCTGTGCAAGTGTGGCATCATATACACAGCTTATAAAAACTCCACATCCTTTTAATACTCTGCTGATATCTGTTATAAATTGTGAAATACAATACCAAGTCCAGCATGGGTAGCTGGGATTGGTGGCGATCATACAAAACATAAAACAGAAACATAAAAACAAGAAGTTATCTATTCAAACACCAAGGAACCCAAGGAACTCTACAAAACAAACTGATGTAACAAGTATTGCATCACAATTAGAACAAAGAAAAATATATAAAGACTTCAAGATATAAAAATAAACAATGAAAGTAACTTGAGCCTGTTTTGTAATTCGCTTGTTACACTACCGTGTCAGAGTTTTGTTATTCCAGGGATCAAAGAAAAAGTCAAATTCCTTAACCTTGTAATTTTTTGTCCACTCAGACAAAATTTTGTAGGTGAGAGTAGATAGGGGGATGGGAGGAGGACTGAATATGGCTGTAGAGGAAGGTATGGTAAAGAAAGGAGATAATTCTATCTGGGGAGTTATTCCAGAAGAGCTCGGCTATGGAGTTGTAAGGGTGAAGGAAGCTTTGGGGAGGTTGTACAGGGGGCAGGCAAGGAGGACACGGTGGACGGTGCTCACAGACTTGTAAAGACCGTCAAACGAGGACCACATATTTTTACCACTCAATCCTTGTGCTCGTGTGTAAGGATTTATACCTGCAAACGAGGACCCACACCTGAGAAAACACCTAACTGCATTAAGTGTGCAAGCCCTTTCCTTTTAGTATGCTATCATAGGGGCATAAATAATATACCCAACGTGCATCAGATTGAGACATCATATTACACTCCTCCAGCGGTTGGCAATGTATTGCCAACGTAGCTGTGCCAGGCCAAGCAAATAATGATATCATATTAGGTTGCCCTTGCTCTAGCGAGGCGTGTGATGTGCAACCGTCGATTTTGGCCAAAATTGGCGGTTGCAGTGCATACTAAACGGAAAGCGGAGGTACACCTTATGTGAGGACATACTTCCATACGTGAACCTAACACCCACAGCATCGGACTCCTTTTAAATGGACCCATAATTGATATAAAGACATCTTTTGACTTGCTAAGTTCTGTGGTACCGTTAGAACAAAAGTGGACGTCCTTGTTTGGAGGGGTATCCTAGTCTAGGTGGTGTTTTGTCAGGTGAGATCCCTCGTTTGACAGTCGTTACGAATGCATGCACACACACCTTAACTAAATTTAGATACCAACCTTTAAGAACTCCACACATGGCTGTCCACACACTTCTTGAATGTCTGGCATCGATTCTAGCTCATGAATGAAAATGTCTGAAAGCATTTCCCTCTTGGCAACCTCCTTGATTTTCTCCTCTACTTCCCTCACAACCTCTTTCTGAAAGAATTTAAATAATAAACATACAATAATTTATACTAGTTGTTTCAGCACTTTAGCAACTTTTTTCATTGGTTAAAAGTCTTTTAAAATTTGAGCAGATCAGGTTTTGAATTTTAAACAAGAGCCCAAGGGCACTATGATTCCTTGCTACAGAATGAAATTTTGGGGCAGATGGAGGTCATCCGTAACTCCAGAACCAGGCATGCTATTTAAGTGGGGAAATGGCTCATTCTTTGCAGCTCATCAAGGTCTATCACATACCAAAAAATTATTAACTTGTTATTATAGCCATTTTTCTTCCAAAATAAGCATAATTTTACAGATTTGACTATTGACCTTTTGACATCGAGTCAAATGTAACTTGACACTGATTCCCAAAACAAAAAGGCAAGTCCGTACAACCATCCTAACTAGACTTAAGAAATTTTGACCTCCGATAACTCCGCACATGAAGGTCGTACAGGAATCAACCAATTGCCTTTTTTGATCGGAAGGTACTTTTGAAATCCGAAAATGGGGTCAAAATTATCGAAATACCAAAAAAAAATGTTAACATTAGAGGTCACCAGAGGTCAAAGTCAATATGAAGCGGAATGGCAAGACAATTACACTGGTGCAACTCCCACTCCCAACTGACATCCTCTTCAGTTAACCAACCCTAATTCTATGATTGGCCAATTGTTAATATGCAAATGAGCAAAACTTGTGATACTCTTCACTTAACCACCACTGGCCAATTTTTAATATGCAAAAGAGTAAAACTTGTGGATAACGTGATTGGTGTTCTAACAGTCTTGGTTTTAAACAAGGTGCAGTGTAATTGGTTGATTCAGGGATGTGTTCATTACACATATCTTTGGTTGATTAAATAGTGTATATCCATGGTTAGTATTTGCCTCATAGGTGACCTTCTACATTTTATTGCATGGAGAAAATGTCTGTAGACATATGGAAGTAGACAACACACAGTAAATTCCCTTTCTAAGCTAAACAAATACAGGTGGCAAAGAAAACAAAGCAGGTCAGCAACATGGACCAATGACTTTCTGTTGACATCTTTATGACTTGTTTTTTAATGCAACAGGTGGGGTGAATTATATATTTCTCAGGTGTCTGGTTTTTTTACATAAAAGATGATAAGCAGCCATCAAAACTGAAATAGCTTTTAGGCTCATTGGTCTTTATACTTTGTGCATTTAGTATTGAACCCTGGATTGTAGTATGTCAGTGGCATTCAAGATTTAATCACACTTCAGGAATTTGTATTTTTACTATTTCACACTGATGGGGTCTGCTAGACAGAAATTCTATTCTTAAGAATATATATAAACCAATAATACAACCCACTGGAATGCATCATTCATACCACCTCACAAAAGATATCCATAACACTTTAAATGTAACTTCACAATGAGACAGAGCGAGGTCAATGTTATAAAAGTGTATTATGTAATAGCAAAATAGAATGATAGTTCTTGGCCTTGCTGATGTGAAACCACACTAGTCTTTCAACAGCTCTTAGGGTATCATGGCATGGACTCTGGACTTCTATTTATACCATTCCATGTATTCTTATCAAAAACTGTGTTTAATGGAAAACAAGTAAACTTAATTCAAGTAAATCATAAAAATAAATTATATCATTTGTTCTGCAAATCAATAACTATTTGGCGTCAAGCTTATTTTCATTATTTTTTTATTGTTTTTGACCCTGACCTTGACCTTCAATCACATGACCGTTTTGTTAAAAAATATTCCCCTACTCTATACACAACTTGTCTCAAATATCAAATGTACAGAATCTTGGCACTAAGAGCTATTATCATTGTCAAATTCGAGTCCAATGTCCATAGTCCAATGTCCAAGTTCAAATTCAATATTATGCACTTTGACAAAAAATTGTTTTTGACCCTGACCTTGACCTTCAATCACATAGCCGTTTTGTATGAAAATATTTCCCTACTCCATACACAACTTGTCCCAAAATATCAAATGTACAGAATCTTGGCACTAAGAGTTATTGTCACTAAAAGGTTTTCCACGCACTTTGACAAAAAATTGTTTTTGACCCTGACCTTCAATCACATGGCCGTTTTGTATGAAAATATTCCCCTACTCCATACACAACTTGTCCCAAAATATCAAATGTACAGAATCTTGGCACTAAGAGTTATTGTCACTAAAAGTTTTTCTATTTTTGGCCGATATCTGACCCCAGGTGACCCCTACGGGCACCAAAAACAATAGGGCACATCTTCACAATATGGCGGACCTACCTACCAAATGTGACTCCATACCGATTTTCCTATCTTGAGTTAGAGCGTACCTAAGCAAGTGTCACAGACACACACACACACGCCAAGTTGAATACATAGGTTCCTTTGCTAACGCAAGTAACCAAAAATAGCACTTATAAGTTTGGGGGTTTTTGGCTAACAAATGTTTGATTTTTTGTAATGATTTTTAAATTTATGCTAAATTTGTGGTGTATGACAGGGCTGACAGCTCAACATGAGGAAATAATAATAATAATAATAATAAATGTATTTATATAGCGCCTTTTCACATAATGCGGGACAAAGCGCTTGACTAAATAACATACACAAATAATTACAACAAACAAAGAAACATAGCAAATAGAAAAAGAAAACTACCAAAAAGTAGGCTGGGGGTACAAATGAGTTTTCAATTGCCTTTTAAATGAACTGAGGGAGGGGCAAGTCCAATTTGTTGGGGTAGGGATTCCAGCACTTAGGGCGGTAAATGAGAAGCCTTTTGATCCTAAATTTGTTCTGGGACGGGCTGACATAAAATGGTACTAGAATTGGACTGAGATCTAAGATTATAGGATGATGAGCGGACATTTAATAGATTAGAAAGGTATGAAGGGGCGTCATAATGAAGGGACTTGAAGCAGAGGACAGCAGTCTTAAACTGAATGCGTTGTGAAACAGGTAGCCAATGTAGCTCATGTAAGAGAGGTGATGTATGGGTATGTTTAGGTTTCGGAAAAATAAGTCTGGCTGCTTGGTTTTGCAAAAGCTGAAGAGAATGAATATTTTTGGTAGTGGTGCCATACAGTAAAGCATTACAATAATCCAGCCTGGAAAGAATAAGGGCCCGAATTGCTGCATGAGTTGCATTTTCATCAAGATATCTATGTATCAGTGTGAGGTTTCTTAACTGAAACCTCAGTGAACGTGTGATACTGGCTATCTGCGCATCATGGCTGAGTTTAATATCAAATGTCACACCAAGAATCTTAAGAACAGATGATGGCCTAAGAGTGACACCATCAAGATGGATCTGAACATCAGACAGACTTTGTTGGTGTGCTAGTGAGGATACTATCAAAAGTTCAGTCTTATCTTGATTGAGTTTCATTTTATTCATAGTCATCCATGTTTTTATATTTTTCATAACATCTGTGAGTTTGGTTGTGGCATCTTGTATGGACCTCTCGGAGCGTGGATCGCAAGTCAAATAAACCTGAATGTCGTCCGCGTACATGTGATACTTTACACCATATCTTTCAAATATTTCAGTGATTGGCTGCATGTATATGGTGAATAGCAGCGGGCCAAGCACGGACCCTTGGGGTACGCCAAAATTAAGTTTTAAACTGGTTGATTCAGAACCATTGATCGAAACACACCATTTCCTGTTCTCCAAGTATGTCTTAAACCACTGGAGTGCGGTCCCCAAATGCCCCAGATTGTCTCTAAGACGATGAATGAGGATGGTCCAGCGTGTCAAAAGCAGAAGAGAGATCCAGGGATAAAAGGAATGTTTATTTTTTCTGGTCCAGCGCAGCCGACAAATCATCTTGGAGGCAGAGAAGTGCTGTTTCAGTGCTATGACACTTTTTATATGCAGATTGAAAGATACCATGAAGTTGATTCTGATCCATATAGTTGGATAATTGGTTGGCCACTACCTTTTCCAAAATTTTGCCCAAGAAACGAATATTTGATATGGGTCTGTAATTTGAGAGTTCATTCTTGTTTGAAGATTGTTTCTTCAAAACAGGTGTAACAATTGCCTTTCCAAGACACAATGGGAAAATACCAAGAGATAGCGAGGTATTTACTGTTTTTAAAAGAAACGGCATGAGAGCAGGTAGGTGTTGCTGGAGTAACCATGTTGGTAGCGGATCTTGAGAACAAGTCTTGTTTGGCATATCCTTAACAAGTCCATGCAAGCTTCAAGCGGCACTCACAGGCTGGAATGTTGAGAAGATACTCAAGTGCTAACTACCTCTTGAACTAAAGGTAAGTTATGATCATCAATTATCTTTCTGATATTCTTGACCTTGTCTGCAAAGAAGGAACTAAAAGCTTGGGCAAGTTCTGATGGTGATTCTGTGTCAGGTAACATATTTGTCTTCTTGTTTAACAGATTGTTAATTTCATGAAACATTTTTCGAGAGGAAGAGTCTTTAAATAAGTCTTTGAACCACTTTTGTTTTGCCTCAGTTACTGCTACCTTGACAGCATTTTTGGCATTGTTTAATGCTGTTGGGTCACTAGAAGGGTCATGTTGGTAAACTTTACGCCATTTCCTTTCTTGCCGCCTTTTGTCACGCCTGGCTTCAGCAACATTATCGTTATACCAGGGAGGATGCTTACGTGTTGATGTTTTCTTGACTCGTGTAGGTGCATGGACATCAAGAATTGTTTTGATTGAGCTATCAAAGTTCAAGATTAAATCATTTAGATCAGCAGTAGCTTGATCATCCGTTATGGAAGAAAGATCAATAGCAAGACATTATGATCAATATTCTTAAAGCTTCTGAATGTCTTTGGTTTATTAGTCATGATAGGAGGCCTGGAGCAGATACTAAACTGAATGGCAAAGTGATCCGACATCAGTGCATGATCAATGTGAAGTTTATGTAAGAGACATTCATTTTCCCTACCAATTACCACATCAATAATGTGACCTGCTTTATGTGTGTGCTGTGATACATATTGCTTGAGTCCATTAGAATCAAGGATGTTGATAATTCTAGCAACACTACATTGGCTGGCAATATCAAAGTGGATATTCAGGTCACCAACAATCAAAAGTTGGCCGGGGATATCATTTAGATCTACTATCATGTCCTCATGTTTCAAATAACCATCGTTATGAAAAAAAGTTCATCAATCATTCATGGGTTTTGCACAAAGTCGTCCTCCCAAGCATATAATGTGTATTTATATTTAGACTTAGCCAAAGACTTATCTAATTCGCATCACTGAACAGCAGTTATGTAGCTTGAGCCCCAGATGATTGACCTATTGTGTAAAGTGTAACAGTAGGTGGTTGCTAACAAGTGAACTGTGAATAGACTATGAAGATGCTGTAAGTAAAGAAGGTATAAATTCCCATGTGTTGTGTATGGTGTAATAGCTGGTTGTTAGTCAATGAATTGTGAAGTATCTCTCGGGTTGAATGGTGTGAGTTACCCCTGATTTTGAGAAAATCGAGGGTGTCAGATTGGAGGGGTCTAAGGGCCAAAAATTCTGAATGGAATCTTGATTCTTCAAATTTCTTTCCTTAATCTTGCTTAAATCCCTGAAGATGGTTGAAAAATCTATTCCTCCTACAATTTTATAAAGGGTATAGTAAAGAGTCAAAACCTCATTGTCATGATTTGCTCCACTTCAAAAAAAAAAAAAAAAAAATCTAACAAAACAAAAATTTACAAATGAAAATTCCAAGGTTGTCCTGTAATGCATCACAAATTTGCATATTGAAACCTGAGATTTTAAAACCCTGTAAAATAGTCAATTTTTAATGGAAATTGATGAAATCTTTTCTTACTTAGTGGTTTTTAATAATCTTAAGTGTCCTCTACACATCCATATACCATAATTAAACTATGAAAATAAAAAGTGATTTGTTTCAAAGTGGTTCCAGGGGGTTGCCCTTTTCGGACTACATATACACTCAAGTCTGTTCCTTTTAATGGTTTTCTCTTTCTGATGTCATAAATGTTAAAGGTATATGGTCATGAAGAGGCATCATTAGCTACAGTGCTTTAAAATTGAATAAAAATAATCATAGTAGCAACAAATTTCATCAAAACTAATTTACAGTGTATCTAAATATCATGCATCATATTCTATGCACATTTTGTGATGTTGTCCTTCTCCTTAAAATTTTGTTCCAGCAAATCATAACCACAAACTTATATGTAGCAATAATGAGGCCATTTATCTTAATTAAAATAATCACTCAACCACACAATAAGCACTTCATCCATTGCTAATATGACACTCAACACCAACTTCCAACACAACTCAAGAACAACAGGAGAACAAATACAATGGAGCCATTGATATGGGAAACTTAATCCTAATTGCTTGGAATTTTCAGAATGAAGAAAATAAAGAGGAAAAGTCTGACCCGATCTGCTTATTTATTAGGTCAGGTCTGACTGTTTGAAACTTTAAGGAGCAGAACAACTAATGGTGATCTTGGTATTTTATGTTTTAAATCCTTTGCTTTTAAATGTCTATTACAATTATTTGACGCAGTGCAGCAAATTCTCACCAAAAGATTTTGAGTCTTTGCTATGCCCCCAATAAAAGTTCTAGTAGGAATAAACTTTCCCTTCATTTTCAGTGACTAAGATTTTAGTTAGTGACTAACTTAATGACTAATTTAAAAGTTACAAAGATTTAGAACTGTCTGCCCAATAAATACATCAAAAATTTGCATGAATTAAAAACTAATCAAATTTTTGATCAGTATAACTCGAAAATTAAAAGTGCTACTTTTAAAATTATCAAAAAAATTGATCGGCTCAGATTTTAATACTCTTCCAGCCAATATAGAAATTGCTACCTTTAATCAAAGTTATTACGAGGCCTTAAAATTCGAAATGCTGTAAAATGTTCAGGTCATTTTGTAAACAATTTTGATGGAAAGTTTTGCTGTATGTGTCATTACCATATTTTCTTTTAATTAAGCTCAAAGTGTTGTTACCTGTCCATATATCTGTAATGTACTTACCTGTATTTTGGCAGTGTTATGAGAATCTCTTTGAGAGTCTGACTTCATCGTAAGTGGAAGGTCATAAACGGAAGTGTACTTATCCACCTGATCCGTCATGTGATTTATCTCTGTCATGTGACTGGGGTCTTGTACTTTTCCTGTTGTTGAAGGAAAATTCCTCATCAAGATGACAATGTTAGGTCTAATTTCACAATGTTTGAGACATTTTGTTTATGAGCTTGTTGATTATGAAATATCCAAAATATATCAGTAACCACCAGTAGATAAAATTCATTTCAAAATATTCACGTTTTTTGTATTTGGGTATATTTTAGATTCTACCATCAAGATACATCTGTCCTACTACCTTAAAAGAAGTAAAAATCGCAAGCTGTGTTGAATAGAATTCTTTACAAAATTTTGTTTTTAAGGTTGAAGGAGGAATCTGTGTTCAGAATGCAAAGTGCTTAGTTCAATTCCCAGGTGAGTGTTGTGTCCTTGGGCAAGGCACTTTATCCCACTTGTCCCAGCTCCACTAAGGCTGTGAAAAAGAGTACCAGCATTGTGGGGAGTTTACATTTGATAGACTGTTGTTCAGTCCAGGGGGAGATATACTCACATCTGCTTGTGCCATGGGACTTGGGGGAGTCCTGAGAATGAGTCTACTGGCTAAGATGGATCTACCAACAAAGACAACAACAACCAAGAAGCCAATCATCTTTACAATGCATAAACACTCATGGTTTGTTTTGCTCATTAAGTTGTTTTTGTTTTAACTAAAAAATCATTCACTAATCACGAAGTAGTGATGCATGCAATTAAATCGTTGTTTTATCCTCCGTGGAATTCATTGTGTTTAATCTTCTGAAGACAAAAATGTGCATTAACAACAAACAGAAGGAAAATTAGCGAATGATATGAAAAACAAAACCCATTTCTAGCTACACATGAAAGCACTTTTTGCACTCACTGTATAAAAAGGCGGAAATTTGCTTGCAGTCCCTGTAAACTTTGACCTTTCCCCTGATATGTACTAGATCTCCAACCTGCAAACAGTTTTGCTTGTCTTTATCCCAGGTGTCCATTTTCTGCATTAAATGTGACAAAGACGATGGTACTGCAAGCTCCAATTCTGCAAAAATAGAATGGAATTCACCCACAATTTTAGCAGCAATAGTATTAATCAGTGGTGAGTGAGAGATTTATTTAAAGGGCAAGCACATTCAACAGCTGCATGGCAGACCTAGACATGGGGCCAATGCAGAGACGTAGAAAGTGGGGAGGCTAATTGCCCCTGAGTGGATCTTGCCTTCCAGTTGCATACATTCTGCCTGGTTGGAAGGTGAAATTGGGAAATTATTAACATAAAATTGAATGATATGGTAAAGTTGTTGGATATTTTGGTAAAATTTCCTAAACACTTGCCAAAATGTCCTGAAAATTAGCCAGAATTTTCTGGAATTGAAGACAAATTCCGAAAATGTAGGGTATTTCGTGATTAGCAGTAACTTTTGATTGAAACTTAATTTACAAGTGCAAATATTCCCGGCTTTTCACCAGGGAAAAAATTGGGCTTTTGCCCCCTCCTCCTGAGAGGTGACACCTCCTACGCCCTTAGGCCCATGGTCAAACTTTTCTGCCAGATAACCAAATATGAAGGATGGAACCCGGTATAAGCTCTTGAAGCGTTCAAAGTTTGATGGGATTTAACCCTTAAAGGACCAGATCAAGCGTGTCACACTCGATTGTGACATAGGCCCTACCTTTTCAAAAAATTATATTACTTCGTCAAATAGGCCTACAGCAGTGATCTTGGTATCTCGAATAGTTCTTTCAGAAAATATAACTTTTTAATGGAGGTTATATTGAAGAATTTTGTGAAATAATGGATTGAAAAAGAAAGAATTTCAAAATGCACAAAATTTAACATAGTTTTTTTTTTTCTTCTTCAAACGCTTTACTTGCCATACTACCAGACCTAGGTTTGCTTGAAAAGCCGTGACCTACTGTCAAAGACATAAAAATATCCAATTCCGGTCAAATTGTGACTGCCTTTATCATCAATTTCCTTTTTTTGGCAAAATTTGTGCCAAATTTGATGATTTTTAGCCTTTTTGAGACCAAAATTTAAAAAAAATTGTAGTTTCTGATCGCAGTACACCTACCGTATGAGAATTACACTGTAAGAAAGGGCAATCCATAAGATTTCGATTGAAATAAAAAAAGCAACTACCCCCTCATCAATCATATTGAATTTAAGTGTTTATACAGCATCGTTTTTCACAACAATGCACTTTGGTCTAGTGGCATGTCTCTGTGTACAGCGCGCGGTTGACCTGTGTCGGACTCGTGACTTTGTTTTTTGGGGGGTAATTACAGTGGTTATTATTTTTGTTTATTTTCCTTGTTTTTGCATATTTTGCTTTGAGAAAAAAAATAAGACTGGTGTCAATGAATAGCAAATTTCTCAAACAATCTATATATGTAAAAAAAACTTATTTTTCATTATTCACAAGAAAAAATACAAGCTCAAAAAAATTGTCCTTATTTTGTCTAATGTGCAAATTTGCATATTTTTGTCGATAATTTATTTAATTTGACTTTTTTATTGAAAAGTTTAATGTCTTAGTATTCATATAGACTAAACTTGTACCGGTAGAAAATGAAAGTAAACTTGTGAAAATTAATTTTGAAAGAAAACTAACTGTACACATATATACCTTTAACCATGGATATTTTAAAGGGGCTTAGAAATTTGTCAATTTAGTGCAGGGACCCATAATTCAGAGGGCTTTCAAAATTTCTCAAAAGTAACAAAACTTTCTGACTTCCCTGGATCCTCTATCCAAAACAATCAGGAAATCCCCTTTCTAACTATTTTGCATTATATGACTGCCTTTTACAGATCATACTGATCACATTGTTATCTTTTATCTCATGTAAAAATACCAGTAAAGCAAGAACAGAAACCAACGTACCCACTGGTTCTTTGGGCTTCCAACAGATGCAACTTATCACTCCTGTACCATCGTCAACTGAGGGAAAAAATTTGAGGTATACATGTATGAATATATAAATATCCAATAGCACAAAAGTACACAAAATTCAAAAAAAAAAAAAAAAAAAATCATATTTTACAAAAGAAATCATTTTACCAAAAAAAATAATATAACAAAAACATATATATTAAAAAAAAAAAGAAGACCTTTTCATCTTCAACAATCCTAAGATATTGATACACAAATTGCATTTTCTATTACATAAAGGCCTTTGGATATATGTACTTATTTTAAAAATATGCACTTGTATTGAAAATATAAGATAAGATAAGATAAGATAAATTTATTCTGTCCACAACAAAATATGGAAATTTGTCGCCTGTAGCAAAACGTACAAAGATATTTAAAAAAACATAAATATAAAAGTTATAAATATTAAAGTTCCATATAAGTTATATACATACAAAAAACCTAGTAAAAATTAGGAAAAATTAAAATTTGTAAATAATAGTAAATGGTAAAATACAATAACGTCCAAGATGTTAATATACATATGTATAGGCCCACATACATACACATATATACACATACATATATGCACACACATACATATATACACACACACATATATACATATGTACATATGCATACACACATACATATACACATATATACACATACATACTGTATACATATATAAATAAATATAAAAATTTGACTTAAAATATAAAAACACAAACTATTGGACCGCTTTTAAGTTGAACAGGGAAATAGAGTTGGGTACAAATGAAAACCTGAATCTGTTATGCTTGGACCATGGCATACGAAGTCTTTTCCGTGAACAGCAGAAAATATATAGTGGGAAGAGTGGATGTGTTGTTATTCAATATTTTAATTATTTTTCGGTGCATCATGTTATTGTAGAGATCAGAGACAAACTTCAGACATATGTCATCACCAACAACATGGCTTGCGGCCCTTACGATCTTCTCCAATTTACTAGTTGAATCTTTTGTAAGCAGCCAAATATACAGATAATACTGAAAGTCAATACGCTTTGTATTACTGACTGATAAAAGAGCTTAAGAATAATATTGTCAACTTTGAAGTATTTCAATTTTCGTAAAAAAATACAACCTTTGGTACGCCTCGTTCTAGTTGCATCAGCCTGGTCTTTAAAGGTAAGTTTACGGATAGTGATAGTGCCTAGATATTTGTAATGGTCCACTTGTTCAACAACCTCATTATTAAGCCTGATTGGAGCACGATCACATGACTGTTTTCTAAAATCAAACACCATCTCCTTGCTTTTTTTACAATTCAATATCAGATAGTTTTGATTGCACCAAGTAACAAAATCACAAATTTCATCCTCATACGGAGCAGTAGTGTAATTATTAAGGTAACTGGTTATCATGGTATCGTCAGCATATTTGATAATTGAGCAAACATCATGTTTACTTCTGCAATCATTAGTGTACAAGCAAAAGAGGATAGGAGACAGACAACAACCCTGGGGCACACCTGTACCAATGGACCAAACATCAGAGCATAAGCCATTCCTTCTAACAAGCTGTGGTCTGTCTCTTAAATAATCTAAGACCCTTAATAATAACCTACAATTGACACCTATACCTAACAGTTTGTTTATCAGCAAGTGCGGCTGGATGAAATTAAAAGCACTTGAGAAGTCAACAAATGTAGCCCACACAAAAGAATTTGGGGTCTCCAAGTGTTCAAGAATCTTACGCAAAATTATCATTGACTGCATCATCAACACTTCTTGTCTCTGTAGGCAAATTGCATAGGATCTAAAATAACACCATTCTCGTTTAGCAAAAAATCTGAGAATAAGTTTTTCAAGACATTTCATGATGGTCGAAGTAAGTGCCATTGCACGATAGTCATTTAGGGTGGTAACTGTATTTAATTTTGGCACTGGAGAGATTGCGTATGTTTTCCAAATAACAGGAGTCTCACCAGTATCAATTGTCCCCTGAAATATTTCAGTGAAAATTGGTGCTATCTGAGCAAAACATAACTTAATTACTTTATTACTTATATGATCTGGCCCAATGGCTTTATGTACATTAACCCTGGAAAAAAAGCATTTGAACGTCATCTACTGATAAAATTACCCTGTCCATATTATTGTACATATCACTTAACATTGCACTGAGAGAAAGCTGTCTAAATCAATCATGTCAAATCTAGAGTAAAACTGATTGAGTTTATTAACAAAGTCCTTGGTGGCATTTTCATTATTTGACTTTTTCAGTTTGTGACCAGTGATGTTAGACATAACTTTACATGCTACTCTACTATCATTGCACTGAAATTTACTTTCAAAGATTCTTTCCGTAATAATATTTACAGCGTTTAGTTCCACCTTAATTGCCCTTTGTTTGGCTTTTGCGGTTGTGTAATCTTTGTTATGGTAGGCCTCATGCTTCTGCTTAATCAACATTTTCAATTCTTTCGATATTCATGGTTTGCTGTTCGAGAATACCCCTCGTGTTGTAGTGGGTACAATAAACTCAACACAAAAGTTAATACATTCATGGACAGCTGTAACTTTCTTATTGATGTTATCATCATGAAACACACTCCAGTCAGTGCTTTCAAACACCCGTGCAATTCATCCGTGGCTTTATCTGACCAGTCATGGTATGTAACTTTTGTCTGTTTCTCTTGTTTGACCATCTGTTTGTAAAGCGGTAGTAAGCACACAGTATTATGATCAGGATTTCCGAGGGGTGAGCACAGCTTGACCTTGAATTTACATTTAACGTTCCAAAACATTTGTCTAAAACAGCATTCCCTCTCGTACACTTGTCAATATATTGCACAAAATTAGGGTATCGAAAGTCACATTAATTGAAATCTCCCATAATAAGTTGTACAGCTTCAGGATTTGATGCATTAATATTTGGATCCTGTCTGATAGGGTATCAATAGCTTTACTCTTGTTTGCCTTTGGGAGAATATAAACAACAGTAATGAACAACTGACCGAATTCCCACAGAAGATATGTACTTGTTTTGAAATTATTGCAATGGAGCTATTTGGAAGAAAAGAATCAAATCAATTAAATTCATTGCTCTCACCCAAATCATAATCAATTTACTGATAAATGTTTGAAAACTCAGTAAAAATATTAATACATTCTCTTACCAGCATAGTTGAAAAACTGGGACCTTTCTTCAGCTCGTACAACAACACCTACAAGCGTCACCCATCGAATGGGGTGATTTCTGTAATTGAATGCATCTAAAAAGTAAATTTTTAAAAGCCTTTAATTAATTAAAGGCTGAAGTAATTAGTTATTTTATCATATACAAGGAAAACTTTGTTTGTTGTTAATAACGTGTAAAGATAAATATGAAATCACTTCAACTTAAAATCACTAAAATTGAACAATCAAAAAATATCTAGCCAATGGCTCTTGACTGAGTCAGTTTCACAGGTTCAATGGTGCAAAGGAGGGAAAGGGACTTTCCCACCCATCTCTTGTAAAGTCCCAGGCCCCCTCTCGCCAAGAAAAATTTCCAACTTGTCAAAATCTGAGAGAAGAAAATTTCATCATCATCATCCTCCTCCTCATCATCATGTTCCTCGTATCTCATATCATAATCATCATTCTCTTCCTCCTCGTCGTCCTCCTCCTATCCATCCTCCTCCTCCTCCTCATCATCATCATCATTATTTTAAATTGTTTTTGGGAGGAGGGATGGGAAGAGCCTCACAACATATCTTTCACAAAAACGATATTTTCTTAAGTATACATACATTCTTTCTCAGAGCTTGAGTAGTACAGAGGTATATTAAGTATGTCTTTGATAAACAATGAACAACAACACGAATAAAGTGGGTCCAGTTTCCAATTCTCCATTTTCAGTTTCTTCTCATCAGAATTTCCAAATTCAGAAACTGCACCAGGTTCTTCCATCTTTATGAACTCTTTTGGTACCATACTGTCAGCTTCTAAACAGGGAAAAGATCAATAACATAAAGGCATATACAGAAAAAGAAAAGTCAGGAAATTATGGACATTAGGTAGCTGCATGTTTTGTTTGTGAGAAATTTGAGATAAATCACAATAAATTTCAACCAGAACATTAATGATGTTGAAGCTCAACTTTATCACAAAATGTTAAAAAGAGTAGTAAAGATGATATCAAAGGAAGATGGGGAGTTTTTATATAGTATTTATACACATCCCTCAGTACGGGTTGACATTGGGATTGCCGTACGAAGACGGCCAGCCATCTCCAACGGCAGCCATACTAACACGGCTGGCATCAGTCCGACGGTACTACGGGGAGTAGGCCCACTAGTTTTCATAATAGGCCTAACGTTAATAATCGCGGAACTAATTACCACGGCATACTCACCCAAACAAAACTACTCGTGAGGAAAGAATCACCATTTCAATTTCCAACGTGAACTTCTCCCTCGTTTACAAAGAAAATGAGTCACTCTTAACGAAATACAGATATTATCACGTTGTAGTGAAAAGAAATGATAAATAGGCCCCCTACAGTAAATTTCAGATTCTTCTCGACTTTTATTTGAGGTGGCAACATAGTATATTGTTGACTAATGCAACCTTGATTGTTTGTACATGATCCTCCTGGACTAGAACCCGACAGGACCTCTTTACGGAGCATAGACATCAAGCTATAGCAGATGTCAGTCTCGTGTGCAACGCACAACGCTTTAGGTCTATAATTTGGGATTGTAGATGGAAAATCATAAAAAAGATAGACCAGAAAACTAGACAATTTTGATCTCTTCTTCTTCCAAAATACGTTTAAAAAAATCAACAGGCTGATGACTCTACAGACGGAATATGACTGCTCAAACCAAACAGGAAGTGAATATACACTGCGTTTGCACGCTTCTCTTCTCGAATATTGTTCAGAGAACCAGGCAGGGTGTAACTCTTCTGCCATCAAAACCGCCATTCAACATCCTCATTCGAGGGACGGTGAGCACCATTGTTCACTTCTCCTAAAGGCATGATGAAGAGTAGGAGATGCAGAGGACGTACTTCCGCTCTGATGTTCGGCGTAACTGTTTGCATAACTATGGAAAATCGTGTTAGGTTAGTGTGAGCCTCGAACCAGGAACTTCCAGCATCTCAATCGTACCAACTGAGCTACCAAACTCCGGAGCTGGACTCGAGCCTGCGACCTAGGAAGCCGCTCGTCCGAGCAAGCGAAGCCTCTTTTGTTGAAAGTGCCCTTTTAAAATCTAAAACAATAATAAACACCCGAAATTTCAACGTTTGCTGCCCTTTTATTAAAAAAACCAGGCCCGCAGGAAGGCGGTGCGACGGTGCGTTCGCACCCCCCTCAGACCGCCAAAGTACACACATCTCATCTACCTCAGCTCCCTACAATTCATGTAGATTTTTGTTTTTTTTAAATGTAGAAACGTATCCCCGGGCCCGTAGCTACGGGGGAGGGGTGGAGGGAGAAAGTAAAAAGGAAAAGGTGAGGGGGAGGGGGTAATTTCCCGCAAAAATCTTCTGCCCCAAAACAAATGTAAGTAAAAAATTGTAATGTGCATAATAATTTGTAATAGCCCTATTTGTTTAAACCACCCAGTTACTGAACAAAACTTAATTTACAAAATATGAAAGCTGTCTTGAGATTACTACATGGCCTTATAAATATTGAAAGTGAAGGCGGGAGGGGGAAGAAGGAAAAGTGGGGAAAAATCACAAAATCACGCTAAGATGCAAAAAATCACTATCCAGAAGTAACAATTTTGGAAGAAAAAAAGTGCGGGAGGGGGCCGGGGCCAGGTACCTTCTTTGTCCCCTCAAATCCAGCCTATGCTTATAGGTATTATTATGCAAGAGCAACCCGTATTCGTTAAAAAAAAATTGTCTATAAATAATGAAATAGAAATACAAATTAAGGGGATTTCACCTTCACCGGTTGCATGCTTGCTGCCCGGTTGGGAGGTGAAATTAGTATGTTTTGGTACAATTTCCCCAAAATTGGTCGAACTTTTCCGAAAACCAAATTTCCGAAAACTGGCCAAAATTTCTGGAAAACTGGCCAAAATTTACGGAAAACTGGTTCAAATTTTCCGAAAACTGGCCAAAACTTCCGAAAACTGACAAAAATTTCCCGAAAACTGGCAACAAATTTCCCGAAAAGTGGCAAAAATTTGCTAAATTTTTCCGTAATTGAAGAAAAATTCCTGAAAATGAAAGAAAGTCTCAGGAAATGAAGAAATCTCTTTGAAATTAAAGGGTGTTTCCCGATTAGCAACAAGTATTGATGGAAACTTCATTTACCAGTGCAATTTGTGCACTTGTCACTGAGAAAGTTTGGGTTTTTTGCCTCCCAGAGAAGTTACTCTTCCTAGTGTACGCCCCTGATTTAAAACAGAATTTAAGAGAAAATAGCATGCCCCCAATAATTTCACTTGTCCTAAAAATATATAAAGCTGGTTACGGGCTGGCAACCCCTCCTCCATGGAAAATCCTGGCTACGTACCTGAAAATGAAACCCCCTTCAAATTCCTGGCTACGGACCTGTCAATATTTATAAAGAATGTAATATATAAATTGACAAGCAGCTTTAAGTTGTGTTATTCTTCACATTTATGTTCGAACTTGTAAATAACTAAACACTTCTTTAGAATAACATGCTGTCCTTTAAACAACTTTTAGGATAAAATATTATTGTGCCATTTCATAAGAATGTAAAACAGCAGTCTAGGGTTTAGAACGCCGCAAATGGGGAAAAAACATGACGGACCAAGGACGTATGAACGGTCACCTCTCAGGAGGGGCTAAATGATCACATTTTTTTCCGGTGACACATGAAAAAAATGCACTGGTAAATTAAGTTTCCAGCAAAAGTTGCTTCTTATTGGTAAATCCCCTTCAATTTCAGGGTTATTTCCTTTATTTTCGGAAAATTTCGTTACTGCATTTTGGCCAGTTTTGGGGTCGGAGATTCTAGGCAATTTTTGATAAAATTAGATAAATTTTTGGGCATATTTGGCCAGTTTTCGGAAAATTTTGGCCAATTTGACCAAAACATCCAATAATTTTACCACATATTTCAATTTTATGTAAATAATTTCCCAATTTCACCCCCAACCGGGAAGAAAGGATGCAACCGGGAAGGTGAAATCCGCTCAGGGTTCCCGCTTCCCACGCCTCTCAGATCTGGACAGTTACACAGCTGTTATGCTTAATTGAAAAACATTATTAATATGATATGTAATTTTTTTTTTGCATGGTTTGTAATATGTGCTAAATTAGATCCGTTATATGTTGTTTCTTTTTCATTCACATATCTTTAAACCAAGATGTATTTGAGAGCAGTTAATACATTAATGCAAGTAACTTTATGTGGTCAATACCATGATATTTTATGTTTTGATACCGTACATGATAATTATAATATATCAATCAGACATAGAAGTGTTGCCTTTAGAACGGAAGTATAAGTAATATAAAGTAACAAATAATCAGAAAATGTACATCATTACCTTTTGATATCTGTTATTTTTTTATACGTTTTAAAGCATGAATCTAAGAGCATAAATTATTCATGGATAACATGCCGCGCAGGTAACACTACACGACAATCGTGTATTCATTTTAATTATTCTTTAATGTGAGACATTATTATGAATTGCTTTCCATTGCTCCCATCATCTGAAAATGTCGACTTAACTTTATTGATTTTAACCATGGATGTACGATGTATACGTACATCTTTGAGTTCGAACATCCTTGTGTTCGTATATCCTTGTGTTCGTACATCTTGTGTTCGTCCATCCTTGTGTTCGTACATCCTTGTGTTCGTACATCCTTGTGTTCGTACATCCTTGTGTTCGTACATATTTGTGTTTGTACATCCTCGTGTTCGTACATCCTTGTGTTCGTACATCCTTGCGTTCGCTCATCCTTGCGTTCGTCCATCCTTGCGTTCGTACATCCTCGCGTTCGTCCATCCTTGCGTTCGTACATCCTTTCGTTCGTCCATCCTTGCGTTCGTACATCCTTGCGCTCGTACATCCTTGCGTTCGTACATCCTTGCGTTCGTAAATCCTTGCGTTGGTACACCTATGTGGTCGTACATCCTTGTGGTCGTACATCCTTGCGTTCGTACATCCTTGTGTTCGTACATCCTTGTGTTCGTACATCTTTGCGTTCGTACATCCTTGTGTTCGCACATCCTTGTGTTCGTATATCCTTCTGTTCGTACATCCTTGTGTTTGTATATCCTTGTGGTCGTACATCTTTGCGTTCGTACATCCTTGTGTTCGTACATCCTTGTGTTCGTACATCCTTGTGTTCGTACATCCTTGTGTTCGTACATGCTTGTGGTCGTACATACTTGTGTTCGTACATCCTTGTGTTCGTACATCATTGTGTTCGTACATCCTTGTGTTCGTACATCTTTGCGTTCGTACATCATTGTGTTCGTACATCCTTGTGTTCGTACATCCTTGTGTTCGTACATCCTTGTGTTTGTACATACTTGTGTTCGTACGTCCTTGTTTTAACTAAATCAATTGTGTTGATTTCAATCACTACAATACAGTGTGAAAACTTTCCTTATATATGAAATATTTTGAAGTTATTAATGCCAGGTAGAATTCATATTTTATCACTTTTTCACGTTCGAATCTCTTGACAGTATTAAATTGTAGAATAATAGGTAAACCTAAAAATATTTATCTGCACATATTTTACATGAAAAATTCAACGAATTTTCAACCCGTTGTCTTATATCCGTTTGTCAAGCTATGAAGAAATGTGAATCAAACCCACTCCCGATTGGAAGAGCAGTACGTTTTGGTCTTCTGATCAGTAAATTCTTGACAGACGTATCCTGCAATGCACATATCTAAATTCGAAAGTTGTCCATATAACCATATTAGAAATAGATCAATTTACAATTCACAACTTCACAAGGATACACATTTTTTTTTTATAAAATACATGGCATTTGAATTAAATTTTCATCTTGCGCCTTTAAAATTTTGAAAAAAGTGGTGACTGTTTATTGTATGTTGCCGTTTTGCATTCGTGTTTTGAAAACAGAATTTTCTGCGACGAAGGAAAAATACAATTTTCGAATTTTCCGGGTTCCAGAATTATTTCTGACTTACATTGTCACGAAGAGCATTAGAGCCAAATTCCACTTCTGCATCTTCATTTTGTTTTGATAAAAACAAAGCAGCTTAAAGGAAACGTATTGTACCAAAAATAAATTCAGAAGTGAAGGCCGCCGTGCTAGTAACGTCATTTCCGGTTTTCACTATTAATTGCGAGCAATCTGTCATGTTTACAATACCAAATGTAGACCCTATGCTCGGTCCAGTGGATGTGTGATCGATAAGATCGCATATTTCTTGCGATCAATAAAAGAAATTGAAAACCGGAAGTGACGTTGTAAACACGGCGGCATTTTTTTTTAATGCATCTATGGGACGGTACCTTTTCTTTAAAATAATAAACACATGACTACATCAAGCGAATTGACAAGAGGCTGAGGTGAAGCCTCGTTATGGAATAGACCATTACCAGATTACTGCTCATCTCATGGACCCTAATGATCGACTATTGAGCCACACGCTTCTCGAAATTAAAACTTCATCCAAATAGTATAACTGAACTGATTAGGGTATTTATAATATACCACCTGACGAAAGGTCGAGGAAAAAAATTCAGATAGAAATTTGGATAAACTTTTTTAAAAATACATTAACAATTGTATGAACGTGAGGATGAGGAGACCAAGTTTTCATAGTGGACTTACTACACCTGTCATTTCTACACAGAGAGCTTTAAACTTGAACATCTTTTTAACGGAATAAGATTTTTGAACGCTTTTTGCACCATTTTGTTTCTTAAAGTCATCTTTCAAATAAAATGGACTTGTTTAATCCCTGAACTAATTTGTTTATTTTCCAAAGAGTTCTTTCTGGCAACAAACACAAGTTACGTCAATCAGTCAGCCTTGGCACCCTATCATCTGCATATTTTTTCACGCAGGTCTGAACGCACGTTATCCCTCACTCTACTGCGGCATTAAGGCCCATTTGACCCCCCCCCCCCCTTCTACCTTTTTGGCTACACTCATGCCCGGTGGCGTAGCTAGGATTTCCATATTGGTAGGGCAAGTAACATAAATAAACCGACCGGATACAAAAAAAAGGCCTCTGTCGACGGACCGTACTAATTTTGAAACAATAAAAATGGAATATGGAGGAATATTTGTGGGACTATCTGCCCACCCTTTGACTAAGCTACTGCCCTGCCTCTGATATATGTCATTGCTTGTTTTCCTTCTAGTAGGAAAGTAGGCAGCCTATAACCGCCTGCCAAATTGATCGTTGATGACGTAGGTGTACACATTTTTTAGAGTATGTAGGCCGTTATAGGCACTCAGCTGGATACATCTTGGGTACCGAGAGTAAGTTTAAATGTAATACCCACTGTAAACAAATTATGCTTATTGGCAATGTGAAAAGCAGACAGACGCCTTAGTAATCAAAAACAAATTAGAAAATGCAAAAACAACCATTCTAAAACGCAAAATAACCAGAAATAAATGTGTTTCATTTTAGCAATGCTTATATTTGATATAAAATATGCCACCATTTGGAGGCAAACCATGAGTGTACTTTTCTGTGCGCTCGTAGTTTGTTTACTATTCCTTAACCAGTGATTGGATCATTTTCCATATATCGTTCGTGATGCACATACTTAATTCAAGCTGTGCTTATCACCATTTTCAACTTGCGCCTTAATTTCGTCCCAAGCGTATTTTTACGCTACCCACAAAAATCTTTGAATCCTCTCACATACGCCGGTTCAATGCGGGATCAGGACAGGATATGCCCATTCAAGCTGTGTATACGTGTTGTATCACCATTATCATTTACCTACAGGCGGTCACATGATGGTGAACGCGAAAATCTTGGCACTCGACCAACTCTATCACGCTGGCACACAACTAAGTCGACCATGTTGGCACTCGACCATGCTGGCACACAACTAACTCGACCAACTCGACCATGTTGGCACTCGACCACCAGGGGTTGTACATTTGAAGTTGGATAGACCATTCTCTACCTATGGCGACGCTATTATTTAGTCTGAAAAAAGATATTTTAGTGAAATTTACTTCAGAGATATTAAAATCATTTGGGTACTTTAATAAAGTTAAAGCCATGAAGGCCTATCAGGCTGGTGCTTATCCCCGGTTTCCTTGACTTAAACGGATAAGAGAAGATTACTCCCATTGGACAGGACGACAGTCCATCCCTATCAACTCCCTATCACTGATGGTACTCATTTACCGCTCCACAAAACAAGGAAATTATTTTATATTCTATTTTTAATTAACGTTTGCATTAAATTGTTTACATTCATTTTTCAGCTGGAAGAGATGTCATTGTCAACTGTCATTAAACTAAATAGATTTTTGAAATAATATAAACATGATATGATGATTTAGGTAATTCATTGTTTGTTTATGATTGAATTAATCAAACAAGTGAGACAAACATTTTTATTGTTTATGATATACTTTATAGATGATAAAAGGAAACTACATTTAAATCTTCCAGCTGTCCAGTAAACGATGATAGATATTCCTCTCTAGGTTAGTAACTTATATTATTACTTTCTAGTATTCTGATAAATGTTAGATATTATTCGAAAGTGAAGTGCTATAAGGTTACTGAATATCTGTCTGTAATTATCAAATGTTTCAACTGATTTCTTAAGAATGTAAATATTTAAATATAACGTTTTATAGAAGGACAGGTTTACGATGAACAATAAGATCCCAAGAAGCGCGGGATCCACTACTCCTTGGATATAACGTTTTCATATAGCCACACAATTTTAATAACTTGAGTTAAGTCAAGCTAATTTCCTTTATTACTCGTGTAAAGATACTTTGTGGGCGTATAATGAGGTTTTCTCAACTAAACCATTGGACCAAAAGTAATCGAAGATTTTAGGTGAAAGTCAGGATTATCCTATCATGTAGTGCTGAAGCCTAGAACAAAAGCTTGACCCATACACTTAGCACATACAAGAACGTAAGGGACATTACGCGTCGTATCGTGAGATGAAGGCTTCCATAAACTCTTTTCCATCTCGTACTTCTTGGGATATTCCCCCCACCCACCCCTCCCCGCTTCTTCCCATTTCTAGGAGCCTGATCTGCCGGAATGTGAATACCAATGTATGAAATACAAATCTCATCTACCTTTAAAATAATATGCGAGCTTGATAATTAAAATAATTTCTATTCATTAAATTGATGAGGTTCATGATTTGGAAGTTTAGTTCATCCTTTTCTTTTTAATAATCAAAAGTTGATAATTAAAACAATTGACAAAATGAATCTGGGAGAGAACCTAATTTGACGACCTTCAACTTAACCCTAGAAAAAACAACTTTCTTAAAAGTTATTTTCTTACCTTGATAATTGTAAGAAAGGTGAGTGAGCGATACAATAAATACAAAGTGAACTTTGACAATAGCCAATTCCATGGAGCCCATATTTAAATAGCACTTCCTTAGTCAATCTAAGGAAAAGCAGTGGCATCTTTATAACTTGCTTTCATGTCTTTGCCTGTTTGTTGGATTATTTGTGTATCTGTGTATGAAGTTTCGTTTTGTTCTGTAAAGTGTAGAGAATTTGGAATTATGCGCTATATAAACATAAAGGAAGTGAAGTAAGTGATATCAGAAACAGTAAACTTCCATTGATGTGTTCAAAAACACCTCAAGACTTTTCTCTTCGAGAAACACTTCCAGCATGTATATTAACTGTTTTGTGTTCATCTTTTTTATTTTCATGTTTTTACCTTATTGTTGGATTATTTGTTTATGGAGTTTCATTTCATTCATGGTATAATAAAAAGTATAAAAAGTATAGTAACAACCAGAGCGACAACAAGACTGCAGGTCTGATGAACAATTTAGTATCACTGAGAACTAAACCTATGCATGTTTTAATAATGAACGCAGTTACACTACACACGAGATATGAATTGGGAGTTGTTGAATACATTATTGTCTTTGCATTTCCGACATGCGAACACATGATTTCATTGATTTTAAAACTAATACAACTTTTTCAAAATTCTTGAAATAAAAAGGTCGTTGACTCAGATCAGACCGGTTTTTGCTACATCACTATAACAATATACTTTAAAACCGATATCAACATTTGTAACTATAATATGATCTGTCCTGGGAAGGAAGGGAAAAGATGGAATCGATTAAAAATGGAATAGAAACGAAAACAGGCTAGACGTGAAGAAAGGAAGCGGGGAAATGATGTTGAGGCTATATAATATAGAATATAATGAAAAAATGCCGGAAAGTCATTCAAAAGACTTTGACATTGTTACCGGAAAGTCATCAGTGGTCATTCTAACTGTCTGACTGTCTAAAGACTTTTTCATTATAACCGGAAAGTCATTTAAAGGCTTTATCATTATTACTTCCTTTTTATATTTCCATGCGATTACAGCGCATCAATTTCAACCGAGCTGTTGAATTGTAAGTGACAGATATACACTGATTTCCTGAGTATTATATAAATAGATCAGTAAACATTAACATTAAAACGTTAAAATCAAGTTGTATTAGATATATTTGTTCAGATGTCGGTGGAATACCAGGTTGCATTTAGGAAGTACAATGTCGATTATTAAGATTGAAGCCAAGAACAGTGTTGCTATGAAACTTTTATTTCTATGCACCTTTTGGATCCTATTTTGCAGTTCAAATGCACGTAAGAGGAAATATTTATCTATGTAAATATCTCTCTCATATCTGAATATCTCTCTCATATCTCATATCTCTCTCATATCTCTCTCATATCTTTCTCATATCTCTATTATATCTCTCTCATATCTTTTTCATATCTCTCTCATATCTCTCTCATATCTCTCTCATAGCTCTCTCTATCTCTCTCATATCTCTCTCATATTTTCTCATATCTCTCTCATATCTCTCTCATATCTCTCTCATATCTCTCTCATATCTCTCTCATATTTCTTTCATATCTCTCTCATATCTCTCTCATATCTCTCTCATAACTCTCTCATATCGCTTTCATATCTCTCTCATATCTCTCTCAGATCTCTTTTAGATCTCTCTTATAAGGTATAGTTCGTGTTTCATGCAGGTATCATTTCGTTATCATTCATATTGTATCTTACAATTGCTTACAATTTACTTTTAATATCCTACCAGCAGTACTTTTTGTCATCATTTGACGTTAAAATTGAATGAAGGTGGCGATCGCCCAATCTAGCCCAGGAGAGTAGTTGGTGGAAATAATGTAATCTTTATTCGAAAAAATATTATCTAAATACAAAGTAGAATAAAAGTCAGTATGACCAATTTTTCACAGCAAACCTAGACTTTCTTACCACATTCCACTTTCAGACTTTAATTTGGATTTTGTGGTGGGGTTGATACCTAAGAATGCACCAATTGAAAATTCCAATTTGTCCAAAAATGTAGTTCCCTTCCCTTCCTCTAGATAAATCACTGGCTTTGCATTTTAATTTGATAAACAGACTAATGGTGGAGGCTGTCTGATCACAAACACGTCACATGTGTTCCTTTACATAAATATTTGTCAAGATGGGAAAGAATACAAAATATAGTAGAAATTATCTCCAAAAAAAGTCTTCAAAAGTACGAGAAACGGAGGATAATTCCAAAATAAATTTCTGTAAATGTTGTGACCCTTTCACAATTGTATGTATTATCATACTAACTGGCTTCACACATGTGTATGTCCTCCAACTGGGGCCACCACATGTAAGATACCAATCGGTGTTAGACTTCATTCTCCCAACTGGAAGCAGTTACGCATTCTGAATTTCATAACTGGGGCCATATGTGCTAGAATTTATCACTTTAAGAATATAGGTAAAGCAACTTATTGTAAAACACAGCCTTCACAGAACCAACTAAACAGGGATGCGCATAAGAACAATACATTTGACTCATGCATACTAATGAGTATGGCGGCTTAATCTAAAATTCTTGAAATGCTCATATTTTACAAACCGCTCGTCTGTTTTGTTTCATATTTGGAATAGTAATGGGGTTATCTGATTTGTACATGTTCATTTTATTTAGAAAATGTTGAATTCATTGATATGCATATTGGGTGAGATCTACCATGGCTTTGTTGAAAAGAGATTATAAACACAATATATCAAGAATGATATATTATATTTTAGCTCATATGATGTACACAGACAGCCCATGGTCTGTGGGTGTGCCTTACTGCTTTTGGTGGTTATTTTATGAATATCAATGACTACTCATGGGGGTTTATATGATAAATGCATTGAACTAAATATACTATATACCACTGGATGGTGCACGCATATTAAAATCTGTGGCATTCTTTGTTCGCCATTTTGTTGATGCGCAATGGTTGTACGCGCTTTCTCAGCAATAATGCAAAAAAAAACTTGATTACGGTTACGATTACGAATACCAAACATGAGATTTTTTCATCGTGGATTGTCAAATCTGGCAAAATAGGTTAGGGTTTCGAATATCGGAATTGATAAACTATGAGGATTTAGCAGGAGCAGCGGCAAAGGAAGGATTACATCAGGGGGAGGTGGAGGTGAGGGAAGGGAAAACCCCAAAATATTTCACGCGGATATTTTCATTGCTAAATTAAGT